>JAUMJK010000594.1:1200000-1617043 GCA_033558105.1 Coccyzus lansbergi
AATGACTTTCACCCCATGGCTCCTGAAATTCCACACGCTGCCAGGGGGCAGATACCACCACTTCCCTACTAATACATCAAATCCTAATATATTCCCCTCACAATGGCATAGAGCCACCTCCACATCCATGATCCACCTCTCCCCCAGGCAGCCAAAACTGAGTTGAGACTTTGGGGCACTTTTCTGCTGTACCTGTTTCCCCCTTCTTTCTCCTGGGTTTAATTTCTAGCTCCTCAGCTTGATGCTAATTGAGAATGCTAATTTGAGCTCATGTGTCAATTAACTAGAAATTTATTCACTTCAGGCTCATGGGGAACCCTGTCTTTGGGGGTTGAAATTTGATTCCTTTGTGTTCCTTGTTTTCCTCTCAAGCAGTTCCACTAAATCTTTGTATATACTCAGTGGACTGCCCGTGTAAGAACATTTATGGTACCCACAGTGCTAATGTCTTTTGCTGTTTGTTCTGCTCTGGACCACAACTTCAGTCCCATGTACTTCAGCAAGGTTCAGGATCATGGGGAGGGGTTGGTTGAAGTGAAATTTGACTAGTTTGCTACCCTTCTAGGTCTGTATGTGCCACAACCTGTATCCATCCACTGCAACTTGTGTTCATAATTCATTATAATGTGTAGTACCTCTGCCCAAGTTAGTATAGGCATTGGATACATAACTTTAAGGCATCCACTAGCTCTCTGATGAGGTGATCTGAGTTTTTGGCACAGCCATTGACGTTCTTTGCTGTCCCCTCTCATGCATCACCGGAATGTAGCTTTTTGTACTCCTTCCACTAACTTCAATAATCCTTTTAATTGTGTAGTAGGAGGTTGTTCTTACTCTTTTGGGTCCATGTACCCAACCCAATAAGCCACTCAGGATGTGACCAACTGGTTGCCTGCTGGCCAGTTGCCCAGAAGCTCAGTTTCACCTGGCTTGTGTGAAAATCTGACCTGGAGTTCACTAAGCTTGGGTCCTGACCAGCACAGATAGTTGTTTGATGTTCTGGCCATGTGTATCCCTCTTTGTTTTAATAAGGCATCATATATCTTTTTCCTCTGTTTCCTCATAAATATTTTCATCAGGGTCTATCCAGATGTCCCTACCAAAGTCCTCAGGATCTACCCTTGTGACTAACTTTTGTGTTTGGATAACACTGGGGAGCTTTTTTTTTTCTTGTGCTAGTACCTCTGTTTCTCTTTTTAGTTCTTTCTCCAAACAATCTGCTTTAAATTCTAAGAATCTGTAATGGTTGTGTGCCTGAATTACACAGGCACCTACGATGACACACGCAATTAACTCTTCCAACACAATAACTTCTTTAGCTTTGTTCCAGCGTTTCCACAACCTCCACCAGTTCAGACCGCTTCTCTCAACCATTGTATGTCTAGAAAGCAATAAGCACAGTTGTGCCTTTGTAATAATTCCTCTGCAGACTATGCCAATAAAGGTTGTGGAGGTACCCACGAAACAGACAACCAATAACTAAATAAGTGAGGATTTTCTTAGCACTCTGACAAACCAAAATAAAGCACAAGTTCAGATATCAGGTGGGAATATTACTACAAAACTGACTTAAAAATTCTTAAGTTTTGTGAACAATTCTTTAGAAAGATGACCCAAAACGTGCACAGTCACTTACCTATGAGGGCTTTCAGCCATGGTGAAGTTACTGTGGGTGACATTCCAATCCAGGGGGACAGTCCCTGACTGTAGATGGATTACCCTGAGGAGGAACTGACTCAAATAGACTCTCTGCCTGTATTCTGTGTATATCCAACCTAGTCTTATCTGTGGTCAGTTCTAATTGACTGGAGCCCTCATCTTCTGAGTACTGCGTGCCTGGAAACAATTCTCTACATCCTTTTCCTGCAGCAGTGCATGGTGCGGAACAGGGAGTAAGTGCTTTGGCAAGATCATCACTGACCTTAGTGTTTTCTGCAGTGAAAGAAAACATTCTCATACTCCCCCTTCTTTGTGAAAAAACAGTCATCAGGTTTCAATCAACGGGAAACCTTGGTACTTGTTGGCTCTTTCGCAAGACCCTGGTACCTGTTGGGTCTTTGGCAGGGTGGTTGCCTCTGTCACTGGTGCTCATGTATGTAAAGAATATATGTGCTTTAATTTATGGAATGTTTTTTGTGAGCTATCAACACAATGAAGCTTTGAAAATTGCAACAAAAGGCAATGCAAAGAGAAGCATTCCCACTAGAGAAGGTAGTGCAAGATGTTGGATTCAGAGGAACAGTGTGTGCAGTTCTGCTTACATGTTTTAGAAGAAATTCAGGATCTTGTAAGTATAGGAAAAAGCTCTTGGCTGATTACTAATTTAGAGAGCTAAGTTTATGAGGGGAGGCTAGAACAGCTTTTGTTAATTCTGGCAGTTAGATGAAAGCTTAGAAAATATTTTTTTCTCTCTGTATAAAGCTCAAGAATTTAAACACTAGGGAGTAAAAAGAGGACAATTTTAACTGAAAAGCAGTGTTTGGTGTGTGAACAAAGGTAAGCAAAGTGGTCATGAGTAAGTTTAGGGTGGAAACTAGTAGAAAAGCCTTAAACATCAGATAAGTGAGGTTTGGATTCAACTCCTATCATGCAACAAATTAAGCCAAGTATGGCTAAATAAATTTAAGGTGGATCTTGAACATACGTAAAAACAAAAGAAAAGGACGGAAATTTGTGATTTTTTTTCTTGAAAAGGAAGAAAAAGTATTTGATATACTGAGTGACTCCTCCAGGTTCTTATTATCAACATCAATAAGGAGCTTAGTGTTTCTAGATTAGAGGATCCAAAATAATTACTCCCTATCAAATTGCATATGACTCCAGTAATGAAACACTGGCCTTCTAGGCAATAAATGACATCATATTTTCCTGGAGTTAACAGAAAGTCAGCATGTTTTACAGTGTATCTAGATTCACAGTAGAACCTCAGCAATAAACCACTGACCTTATGTCATACTTTCTTTGCAAATCATCAGCTTTAGGTTAGAACCATATTTGCACTTGTACTGTCTGTCAAATGATTCCTTGATAACTTTATGTTCATCATTTAATGAATTATTCTCCAAAGTTAAGGCTTTTCTTGGGAAAGAATATGAAAACAGCACATAAACTGTGTTTGTATATAATGATTATATATTTCAATTCCGTGCTTTGCTCAAGAAGCATAGTTTTCATATGCAAACAAAAGTCTCTGCACAGGCAATACTAAAGAGGTTATCAAATACAAATTTGTGACTTTTTCTTAGATTCACATCCAATTAAAGATGTAACTTCTGTCTAGATTTCTTTACTAAACTGACATACATCAAAATACTTGAGAGTATTAGAGGAATTATAATTGTACATATTATCCAAATGGAGATATGTGTACATAGTAATGCCTTTTGGGGCAAAAGAAGTTTTATCCAGCCAGGTGAAATTGATTTCATCATGTAGAGAACAGAAGGTTTACTTTAGATGATGTGCTTCATTAACATTGTAGAATTAACTGTAGAATTTACTTGAACTCTGCAGGTAAAATTACTTCATCTTCAGCTGCTTGAATACAGCCCAAAGCACACAGTACATTAGTGACTCTAGGACCTGCTCAGGACCTCTTCAGTTGGCTGTTCTACCTTATTCCATACAGCAACTTCCATGGTTCTCAAAAGCAGTACATATTTTGTCTAACAAAGAAGTGTGCCATAAGACTTCAACAGTCCAGCTTAATTTATTTTTCATTTCAACTGTCTGGTCTGAGACGTTTATAGTATCTCTCTCTCTCTCTTCACTCCAGGCTGAAACAAACTGAAAAAAATTCAAGCAAAAAGTGAAAAAATGTTACCAAGACATTAGTGAACCTAATATTTAATTTATACATTAAAACCAGACTGAAATTACAGCAGCAGATCTTTTTAGAAGTATAACCTAGCTGTACTGAAACAAATAGTCTGAGCAAAAATGAAACTATTGACAGATTCATGGTCAACACTAATGTTATAATTTCCTTAATCCGATTGCAGCTACCGTGGACCCCATCAAATCACATTCTTAACTTCACAGGGTTATCTTCACAGGGTCAGGAGTCTTCAAAACCCGTTTGTTATAAAGACATTGTGGTGTCAGAAGCACACTTATGTGTTCCTCAATATTATATTTATCTCAGGCTATAAACAGAGGCATCACAGATATTTATTGTCTTGGAACAATATGACTAGTAGGGTGGGATGTGAAAACAAGGCACACTTCCTTGTTTGTGCTAAAACTAAAAGCAAGTCAAATTAATTGACTTTCAATAGCTGACATTGTTTTCTAGCAAAATAATATAGGGTGAGTTGTGTAATAGAAATAACTTGGTGGTCTTGATGAGTCATAAAACTCCCTCTGAAAATGTGTAATATTAATTAGATGGCCATTAGTAATTCATTATTGTGTTTGGCAGAAGACTATAAACAGGGGGAAAAAAACAAAACCCAATGTTACCTAACTGCATAACGCATTAGCAAAAATATGAAAATAGATTTCCAGTGTATCCTGTTAGAAGGACTATGCAGCTCTATATGCTGATTTATTTATATGAATTGACTTTTGATTGATGGAAGATCACAGAAAATACAAGACAGATATTCAGTTGTGAGGGTTTAATTTGTGCTAAAGTGGTTAGCATTATGAACCAAGTTTTGAACAAGGACACCATCTGATGGTATGAAATAGCTAATCTCCTCTGAACACTAGTGTATACTGAAGGTGTACCCAGGGAAGGTGCTAGACCATCAAGCAAAGCTCCCCAGAAACTTGTGCTAAATAATTTGGTCTTAATTTATTTTGAACAATCTGAGCTCTCAGCTCTTTGAATTTCTTAGTCCATAACTGTGGTGGAATGATCTGTTGCACACAGGTGATACTGTAACACAAAAAATTGGAGAGTTGCATCAGAATATTTAGGAGAGCTTTTCTTTGTTGGTCTTCTTCAGCTGCGCTACTTTATTATCATTGCAAGTTTTTTGTTTTCACCCCTGTTTAGCCTTCCTGAAAAAAGGAAAGTGCATGCCCTTTATGCCAGTCAAATTATTTAAGTAAGGAAGTCTGAGTCCAGATGTAAAAACTTAGGGAAAATGAATTGATAGTCCCCAATAGAAAATAGATATTGTAGCTGTTTTCTTTTCTATGAGACACTTTTGCTTAGGTCCTGGTTTGGCAGAATACTTATCCAATGCATTATTTTAAGCGAAGAAGGAGTTCTAATTGACTTCAGTGGGACTACTTCTGTAGTAAGAAATCACATGGGTTTAAATATCTTATTGGATCAGACTTTCAAGGTTTGGAATTTTCACTGGCTGTATGGGGACTTGCTATTGGGTCATTGTTTTTACTACCATGGTAATAAAATTTGAAACTTGTCTGAATACACTGACATGGGGAGTTTCAGACTAAAAATGGAAATGTGTGAGAATCAGTTATTGTTCGTGCATTTTCCTGACACTTACAGTTCAAGTCTAGCAAGTGGTTATACAGGCATTCACCCTAGACACAATTTTAACTGTGTATAAGCATTTATATAGATGACCCCAAGTCATTAGCGTTTTAAGTCTGTAAGCTAGGAATGAAAGTGTTTGACCTAGACAAAAAAACATCTGGAAACTCTGGACAGGTTTTGGTGACGTGGTATGTTTTAAAGGGTCAGTAACTTTCTTATTGTGGATTCTATTAGACATTTCTTCTAGTGGCAATGGATGGTGGACTTCCTTTTTCTCTCTGATATGGCTCAGACAAAACCAAAATAACATACGAACACACTACTCTAGGGTTAGATGAGCATTTCTTATTAACTATGCATGTATTCCAAACTGAACTATAACAGCTTAGCTTAAGCCTCTTTCCTTGAGGTTCTTTTGTTATGTTTGGCATTGTGTTGTGGCTATACAGTTAAGCACTGTTGTTTCGCTAAGGCAGATTAAATTCCAAAGGTGTAACAATGTGATTGTATGCAAAAGTCCTTTGTTTAAAATAGAAAATTGGTACTCTTCCTAATGAAATTTATCTGTAATGAAATTCAAGTAGGATAGGAAGGGACAAGAGTGCTTTGTTTTTTATCAGAATGTAATAGCTTAATCAGAGTTGAAAACATGTGCCTATAGCCATCTAACAAGAACCTTCACAATGGCCTCTTTCAGCAAGAATTTTAAATAGCAGGCAGTCCATTTTTTTGATTGTCTATTGCAAAGAGCAAGCCCCTCATAGTAGCATTAAGTTTTTTTATTGTAACTGGTATTAGTAGAAGACATAATCTGCCTGAACCTGGTGGAGCTTGAGGCCATTAAAAGCATTGAGCACAGGGCCTTTATTGGCCTTGTGCTCCAAGCTCAAGACTGTCATGATGTACTCCACCAAATCTCCCATGTCTTTTTAAGAGTGCATTCTGTGTCATCTCCCATGTTGTTGATGAAGATATTGGACAGCATTAGCCTTTTCCTTTGAGCATTCTGCTGGTGGACGCTGCCTTGAGCCATTGATTACTACTTTTTCAGTCTGATGAGCTAGTCAATTTTCAGTTCATCTAGGAATTCATTTGTCCAGCCCATACTTCTTCAGTTTCCAGACAAGAGTGATGGAAGTCCACATTCACCACCCTCACCATATCCATGCTGTCAGTCCTTTCACCATAGAAAGGAATCAGGTTTTCTGAACACAGAATCACAAAAATATTGGAGGTTTTCATCTAGAAGTGAAGTCAAGGTCATGTAGTCCAAACACTTGCTCCCTTCCAACCTCAGCAGTTCTGTGAATCCATAAGTCAAAACCTATATTTAATCACCTTGAATGTAGGGTTATGGGTCATCATCAAGCATAGATTTCTCCTTCTGAGAAGGCTAAAGGTTGACCTTACTGGATGATGAGGACTAAAGCAATTGTTGTGCACTGCGTTTTGTCTTACTGCTTTTAATTAGTGCAGTGTGTGTTCACTGATGCATAGCAAGGATGACATTGCTCATTCAGCTCTGCCAGTAGCAAAACACAGGCATGTGCTAGCAATCTCAATATCCAGGTCAATGTACATACTTATAATAACAGAGTAGCCCATAATCCATCACATTAGACTAAAGCACTATCTAGAATAGAGTAACTCGTTTTCATAAGCGTTTGAAATAGCAGTTGGTTAGTAAAACCATGCAAAACTGAGGTTTTATAGATATATAATATATCTGTATCTATTACATGGTTTAATCAGGCCTGAATTTGTTTTTAGCAGTCAGTTAGTATTTACTGATTCTAGTGCCCAATGACTTTCAATCAAAAGCCTAGCATAGCCAAAAATATGAAATAGAAAGTGCAATATATACAAGATATATATTGGTATGTTGTAAAAAAAATGTCACTGAAGCACATTTATTGAATAAGATTTTTCAGTTCAATTCTAGGGATTATTCTCAGTGAGACAATCACAAAGTATTTCTTACCATTTAAACAGGAGACACAATTTACAGACTGTTCGTTTATTTTGTTTCTACATGTATGGCAAAGAGAGAAGTGACATTGCAAAGAATGACTGGGTAATGTACTCAAACAAAACATCATGACTACAATATCCCTTCCTACCACTTTCCTTTGCCAAAAGCTTTACGGTATCTGGATGGTGTACAGTACTGGGGAGAGGAAGGAGGCATAAAGTTTCCACATAAAGTGTTTTTTTATGAGCTAAGTCAACTGCATGCAATTCAGCTGTGTATGTATGCTATAGCTGAAAGAGGTGCAGAGAAAGTGTATACTTGCGATACCTGCACCTTTGCTTTCGGTAATCTTCAATGGGACAAATTATGTATTAGTAACTGCTAGTAGAACTGGTTTGGTATGTGATGCCAGAGATCAGGACCTTTCTGAATCTCACATGGAAGTCTAAATCAGAGGGCTCCTGCAGTGTCCTGAATGAAATGGAAAGTTTCACATAATTTAGATTATGAATACAGATTATGATATAGTTAAATTGCCCTAAGTGGCTAATATTAAATATGTTTGGCTTTGTAAGGACTTAATCCAAGAACTGAGCGAGGTACTTAAAACAAAGCAGAACTGAACTCTAATTTAGCTTACAGTTGTGGCTGTAGTCTAGATGTAGCAGTTTAGATACTGTTTAGGAACTGATTTCAGTTGCAGAAATTCTGGACAGCTGAGACATAAATGATCTTGACTGACTATCTTGTTTCTTTCACAAGTGCATGAAGTTTCCAGTGTATATAAATCTTTTCACTATAAGAATATTGCTTGATTAATAGAAGTATAGTGGAGGGAAACAGTCACTTTATCAATGAAGAGAAACACAACTTGGCTGCCCAAATGCATGTCCAAATATACATCCAGTCACCAAGATACTGAGTTTGAATTCAATACACTAACATATATATATAACAAATGCTTTCTATGTCATGTTTTATTGAATCCAATTGTTCTATTAATACCTTTGAAGATAATATAGTTGTTAAAATAGTCTCTTTTCATTGTTTTTGCCTATTATTTAAAGTGCAATGGCTAATACAACTTTCTCATTGTAGAGTACACGACTAATACTCTGTGAGATTAAGAGAAGCTGCTTGGTCTTATTTTTTATATCTCTCTTCAGGCTCCAAAAGTAAAAGCCTAAAGCAAGTTCAATTACACTTCCATGTTTTCAATTTTAAATAGATTTACTTGTACTTTAATGCTTTGTCTGGTGGCCCTATGTTTCTGAAAGAATTAGGTTTGGACATTTAAATGTTCAAGAAAAAGTAAACTGGCAGAACACCTGTG
Organism: Coccyzus lansbergi; assembly: GCA_033558105.1. NCBI lineage: Eukaryota > Metazoa > Chordata > Aves > Cuculiformes > Coccyzidae > Coccyzus > Coccyzus lansbergi. The sequence continues at coordinate 1,208,761 of JAUMJK010000594.1, forward strand.
GAGATAAATGTTATCTGGAAAAAAATATTCTCTTCTGCAGTAAAGAGTTGTCATTAAAATGCACCTACATCTGAGTCAATGCTGCTCCAGAGATCAGTTTTACACAACAAATTGCAGAAGTTTGTATGTTAATTGGGCCTTGAGTGATCTAAATACTTTTCCTGAGTACCTAAAGTTAGACAGGTCTCATCTGTAATTATATTTTCTCTTTTTCATATGTATCTCTGATATACAAGGAACATTCCTAAGAGGCAGAAGAACATCTTAAGAGTAAAATCAAAAGAAGGTTAAATGGAAGAAAGTATTCCAGCACTGATGTATTTGTAAATCCTTAAAAAATAAGGAAAAATAAAATCCGATAATACCACAAAGCAAAAGAAATAACATATAGGTTGCAAATGATATCCCTGATTAAATATTGGAGACGAGCAAATGAAAACAATTTCCTGTCCTTCTAGGAACTGGGAAAGGTTGAATATAGTTTCTTTCTAAAATTAAGATTAAAAGTCGACATTCCAAAAATCAATGCACAGCAATATAAAATGTACACAGATCTATTGAAATACTTTGTTTTCATTTTGACCTGTATTTCAACTCTTTTATATATTAAGATGTACTAACATATGTCATATCTGAAGATAAAGTAAAGACATAAAGCTTCTACTTCAGAGCCAAACCCAGACTTAGGTAGGGCAGAGGCATGTAAATCAAGGAAAACAACCTGGGACATTATGGTATAATGACTGCTTAGTCCTGAGTACATCTATAATAAGACACTGAGTACCTGCCTGTGGGCTTATCTGCTCATATATATACAGAAAAATCCAGACCCCTGGAGGAACTTTTTAGGCTTACAGTTGATTTCAGGAAGAAACCTGATATGTAGGTGAAATGCTGGAATTCCTAATTTAAAAGACTTGCTATAACTATCTTTAAGTGGCCAATAAAGCAATATGAAACTTGTCTCCCTCTGGTTCTTTCCAATAAACTTTGCATTTTTATTGTGGAAGCAAGATATTGCTGGCCATTTCTTTTTGTTCTGGGCTTAAAGTTAACTCTCCTAGAGCAACAGTGAACAAACTAAGTATATGAATGCTATAGCTATAATACATGATGCATAACTGACCTCCAACCTTAATATTATTTTGGTTATTAACTGAGGTATTTAATTTCTACCCCATTTCTACTTTTTGCAGAAATTGTGCTCAAGTAGAACTCAGAAGATATTTCTCCATCAAGAAAAATTTTTCTGAATATTAAAAATGTAAAAAGCCCTGCAGAACACTAGACAAGTTAGGTGGCAAGTTTAATAACCATTTCAAAATATAACCTTTACTTAACTGTTTTAAGCGTAGGCCTGTCAATCAAGATACTAAAAATATGCATAGCTGCTAGCAAAGCCACTGCAGAAATTTTAACTTGGGCTTTGTACAACATGAAATGAACTCTGAGATTTTAAGTCTAATATCAGTTTTCATAAACTTGCAACCATGACAAAAGGAAATGTGGGGAAAATACGGGAAGTGTTTGTAAGTAGGTACTCTACCTACTCCACTTCTTTTTGTGGATATCAATGTAGGAGAGTAGTAGGCCTAGTGATGGGAAGTCCTTCTAAAGATATGGGCTTGGGATTTTTTTTTCAGTAAGAATTATTTAGTGGCTCTTGCGATGAATTTATTATTCATTCATCCTTGACTATAGTGTTTCCTTAAATGAATCTTTTGAAATTTGGCTTTCAGACTGCAAATGAAAGTAGATGGAAGAAACTGTGTTCATGAGTATCTCTTAAAAAATACTTATATTCTCCTAGGAGTTAAGGAAAAGTATGTGCCCCCCAAAAGAAAGTCATGCTTCTTGTAACATGGAAACATCAGCTTCTTTATTTCTCCTTCTTGCAAAATGTTACTGTATTTTCACTTTTTCTTAAAATATTACCAGAATTCAAGGAAATTTACAGACCAAATATTCTTGTTATTCTTTTCTAGCACCCACCCATGTTTAAAATTTCAGTTTACATTTGAGATGAAAGTATTGAGGGATGCAAGAAAGAAATTTTAGTAAAGAAGTCTGTATTTTAGAGGTAAATCTTACCTCAAACCTTAGAAATAAACACTTGCAAGAGTAGGAAGTGAAGACACAAGAAGGTGAATTTTATTATGAATAGGAGAGGGTTTCACTTTCATTGCTACTTAACAGGCTCATAAATGCTACATTCAAGCTTCTAGTATCTTTTATTTATAGAGCTTATATATTTTTCTTCAGATTTGCTGCCGTATCACTTTAACTTTTAGGGGCAGGAAAACATTTCGACAGTTTTTTATTTGACTGAGATAAGATTTAAGGACACTTTTACAGATGAACAGAATTCTGAACCATCTTAGTGTTAATTATAGGAAGAGTAGGGACGAAAACTGTCAACCAATGTTTTCGTATTTATAAATAAGGCAATACAGGGATAGCTCTACTCTGACCATAAGTGTTTCCAGAGTGTTCTACTTTGATCATTACATCCTTTCAGGTAGATGCTTGCATTTGACTGTAGAAACTTACACATTGAATGTGGCATTCACTGGTGTGATTGAGCTAGGAATAAAAAGATGTACCTGGGATATGCTAATGCCAACTGTTAACAGCTGGAATTTTGGATTGCTAAAGCATAAAGGGGAAAAAACTACTCGTAAAAGTAAAACTAGACTTTCTATACAAGTAAATCATAGAATAACAAGGTTGGAAGAGACCCACTGGATCATCGAGTCCAACCAATCAAAGTTAGAATATAATTTCACTGCTTTAATAAAGGAGGATATTTTATTTTATTGCTTTGCCCACAATGGGTGTATAAAACAATCCTTTACCATCTATCAGTGAAGCATTACAGCACTACAATGGTAACTTAAGCCAATAAGGACTTTTGTGACATCTATAATAACTGCGTCAGGACAAAATATTACTCCCTAACCAAATCACTTGGCACTTCTTATCATCAAAGTTTCCAGAGAGGTCCTTTTTAATTGCATTGTAGTTATCACTTACATCCTATAAATATTTTAAGTTTTCTGGCACAAAAGATGTTCCAAGATCTGAAAAAATCTAAAAGACCCAGTATATTCTTTTGTTCACATTTCTGAGGAGTTGTAATCCAGGAGATTGTTACTTTGTAATAACCTCGTGTTTAGGTACCCATATCAGAATGTAAACCATGATATCTGGATATTTCTGCTCATTTTCCTCACTGTAATCTACCATCAAGAGGGTATCATAACCATGAGGTTATACGGTAATAGTCTTCATCTTTTCAACTGAAATTGGGTCAGCAAAGTGCATATATCTTGTTGGGAAGGAGATACAGCAAAAGACTAGAAGTGTCTGGCTCTGCAGTCAGAGCAAGGAGTATCAGCCGAGAAGGGCATTATCCTTAGGGTTTTGCTGCTTCTCACTTTAGTACAAAATATAAAAGCCAGAGCTTGGAGTGTGAGAACAGGCTTCAGAGTTCCTATACAAACACTCTAATGCTCTGTGCCACAAAGTAAAACTTTCTCTTAATCTTTCTCTATATACACTGATGAATTCTTCATCTACTGTCTCTCAGTTTTTCAGCAGTTTGGTATAACTACAGCAAGGTCCTCCCTGACACTGCTAAAGCACCTGTGGGGCATTAGGTATGTCCTTAATTTAACCAGTTGGTGATTCAGCATGTATCTTCAATTCTGAGACATGTTTCTATGTCCATGGAGTACCTACTTCTTTCCATCAGTAAAAGTGTCCATCACATTTAGATGGTAGACCAGGCCTAGAAAATATGTAATTTCAGATTTCACAGTGCCTACTACTGTATGACAGTTGCCTCTGTTGCTTCTTTCCTATATGCAAATGAGCTTAAAACCAGCCAAGAAATACACTTTTGACATAACTGACAACATAATCTCAATAAAGAGTTCAAGAGAGGGACCCGATTTAAACACAGAATCCAAAAGTTACTCATTTTCCTTTCTGAATTAGGAAAAATATTCTGTCCTATTGAAAAGAGGGATATTCTTACTTTTTTAATACAATGATAGCACATAAATTTTTTCCTCTTCCCTTTTTTAAAGATAATTTAAAATTGTCATTCAAGTGACTTTTAAATAATTTCTGAAATTGAATTTGAATGAAGTTTAATACAGACATTTTTTAGTCTAAAGGAATTTTCAGTCTTTTGATGGAACAGGCGATTTTAAGAAATATAAATTATGTGCATTAATGGGGCAAATCATTTTAATGTGTTGAACTTTGAGAGGTTGCATACATGTGCACTTCAGTATACATCTGTGATTATAGCATGTTCAGTACTACTACGATTGAGCTGTATCAGCCAATAAATAATCTGCAATAACCCTTTTCAGTTCTTCATTGTGTCTTACTGCTTCTTATGCCTTATCACTTACAGCGATAAATGTCAACAAGCTCCTCATCTGACATTCTTTTCAAACGTAATAATTTTCTCTTAGAATTTGACCTTGAAAGAACAAGTTAGCTTGATTCAGTAAAGCATTTCCTCACCTGCCTAAAGGAAAGCAGTGTCACTGACTACTGCCTTGCTGCACTTGAACATTAAATGTCCGTTTTTTAAAATTCATAACAATTTGGAACAATTACGAGTTTTTTAGTGAAATCAAACCAATTATTTCCATGTGGGCTCTGTCATGTCCCAAGGACACAAGTTTATTGTTTTTTTAGTGTGACAAATGATAACCTAAGGGTGAAAATTTCAGTCTTATCTAAACATATAATCTTTAATATTACAGAGAGAAAATGAAGTAGCAAAAAATCAGTGAACCTGAAACACTTGCTGATTGTAATGCATCTCTATCAGCTACATTGAAGAGATGATTTGCCAGTGATATTGAGTGCTGTACATGTCTTTCTCTAGGGCTAGTAGAAATTTTTATTATGAAGAGGGATATTAAAATGCATTTGACCAATCTTTATTGTTGATTATTGTTTAGATAAATATTAAACAGCAACTGGTTAGAAAGCCTATTTGTCTGAGTGACAGCAGGTGTTTTGAATTCATGGGATAAGCTGAAGAGCTTTTAGCATATTTAAACACTTTATTGTGTGTCTTTGGAAAATACCAGCCTTTCAGGCAGTTATGTTGTCATATCTGTCCCCAGTCAAGTAAATGGTCAGAAAAATATTTGTGTGAAGCACCAGGCACCAGGTTTGCTTGCTTCCTCCAACCGTCAAAACTAAAAGGGAAAATATCATTATTCCAGGTTAGTGAATGTTATGACATGTTTTTACAAAAAACCCTCTACCTTCTGTTTTATGAACTACTTTATGTATGATGCCACTTAAAACCAAACTTGTCACTCTGAAAATAACATCACTAAAAGGGATCTGATTGGGCCGGACTGCTGTGCTGAGACCAATGGCATGAGGTTTAACAAAGATAAATGCCGGTGCACTTGGGGCAGAACAACTCTGTTCAGTGCTACATACTAGAAGAGTGGTTAGAAAGCTGCCTGGAGGAGAGGGATCTGAGGGTGTTGGTTGACAGTCGACTGAACATGAGCCAGCAGTGTGCCCAGGGGGCCAAGAAGGCCAATGGCATCTTGGCTTGTATCAGAAATGGTGTGAGCAGCAGGTCCAGGCAGGTTATTCTCCCTCTGTACTTGGCACTGGTGAGGCCGCTCCTTGAATCCTGTGTTCAGTTCTGGGCCCCTCACCACAAGAAGGATGTTGAGGCTCTGGAGTGAGTTCAGAGAAGAGAAATGAAGCTGATTAAGGGGCTGGAGAATAAGTCTTAGGAGGAGCGACTGAGAGATCTGGGGTTGTTTATCCTGGAGAAGAGGAGGCTGAGAGGAGACATCATTTCTCTCCACAACTACCTAAAAGGGAGGTGTAGAGAGGAGGGAGCTGGCCTCTTTTCCCAAGTGACAGGGTACAGGACAAGAGGGAATGGTCTTCAGCTCCGCCAGGGGAGGTTTAGATGGAACATTAGGAAATAATTTTTCACAGAAAGGGTCATTGGGCACTGGAACAGGCTACCTAGGGAGGTGGTTGAGTCACCTTCCCTGGGGGTGTTTAAAAGACAGGTGGATGAAGTGCTGAGGGGCATTATTTAGTGTTTGATAGGAATGGTTGGACTCGATGATCCACTGGGTCTTTTCCAACCTAATGATTCTGTGGTTCTGTGATTCTGTGAAGACGTTTATACCTGAAATATTTTCTTAAATCATTATATACCTATGCCTATTACCAAAATTAATGTATTTTAGAGTATTCAGACACATTTATTGAAATAAATCAGATCACACTATACATTTTAAATTACAAAGAGATTTTCCTCTCTACTATAGACCTGTAGTTAGACAGTTAATTTTTTCCAGCTTGCTTTATACTCTCCAGTGTTCAACATAATCCTTTCATTTTTACTTGTTCTTTTTAATATCATGTGAATACCTATATCAGAAAATACATGATTTTATTAGTGCATATATGCGTATTTCCTTTAAAATAACATTTTTTCACTCATTGTTAGTCATGTTTTCCTAAATAAATCTTGAGAATATTGATTTTGAAGCCACCAGTTTTTCCAAAAATTTAGGTGATTTTAATATTTGAGTACTCTTTGGTTTTTTATGAAAAAAGCATCTAGTTATTTTTCCAAGACATGAGACTTCTATACTATTCTTAAAAATGTTTTGCCATTATCATCTTGTATTGTACAAAACTTGAATATACTACAGAAGTTCTACTGTTTTGATTTCATCATCTAATTTATTACAATAACTTGGACATTAGAACAACAAAGCAGTAGTACTTCTGAGAGTCCTCTGTGATAAAATTTATGTTGTTAATGCTGTAGAAACAGTGCTGTGAGCTGATGCTGATGTATGTTCCTAGAAACATTTATAGTAATACAGTTTCAGCAGATAGAGTAATGGTATAAACAGGGCAAAAGAAATACCAGAAACGCAGCAGATGCTACTGATTATATGCCTTGGAGAATATTCCACTTATGTATTTTAAGTCCTGTCAATGCAAATCAAAAGGAAATGATGTTGCCAGTAAGATATATCACAGTCAAAATAATGTACAGCGACAGCAGTCTCACCACACTGATGGAGCAGATCATGATTTTGGAAATGGAGAAGATATCTATAGCACACAGCTGAGGTATTACAAACTAGAGGAAAATAATCTGATTTAAATATCTCAATCATCATGGACTGTGATCAAATACATGCTGAAAGGTCATATGGGTGATCGGGTCATATCAACTTTATGTTCAGCTGACAGGGTTGTTTCATGTTGAATTGACAATTGTGTGTGAACTTGATATAAGTCATCTTCCTACCCTAAATGTTTGCTGCTTTCCTTATTTCTCAGCCATGTAAATCTGGAAGAGATAGCACTGTTTTTTTAGGAACTGGAATGCATGACCAGCAAAACCAAGCACAGAAGTCTTGATTTGGAAGACAGTGCTCAGTGGCTCTGTGAAGGTTCAGTAGAATGAAAGGAAAGCTTTCCTTGCTTTTTGTGGAGTCAGGTCTACAAAGAGCTACATTATCACTTTTGAAATTAACATTTTAAACACACAAGTAAAATATCTGGTTATGAAAGCTTTCTCACTCTTCATCATGAATAAATCTAGGAATATGTGCTAATATTAATAATAAATTATTAGTGATTTATCAAACTGCTGCCACACAATCTGCTGCAAAGTTGATGTGTTTTAACTTGACTAATGGATATTGATAAGGTTGACTTTTCACTTATTGCCTTTTTTATTTATTTATGTCGTTGTGCAGTTAAATGAAAGCTTTACTGCTTGTCACCTCACTCTGAAAACACAAAGATTAGTAAGAAAACATGCTTGTGACCAGATATGAGAGGAGACGGATGTGCAATCCTCTTTAGCATAGACTCTAGGTTTTGAGTTGGAAGTGTAGTTTTGAGTAGCTGACATGACACTAATGTGTAGATCAGCGGTTAGCAGACTGTTTTTACAACTTATCTACAGTGACTTATTCAGCGAGTTTTCTTTAGGTAATTTCAATGGTTTTAAAAGGGTGTGCTGAATGGAATATAAAAGAACATGAACACTACAGAAAATGCCAAATCGTAAGAAGAAAGTGCACTTTCTGATTCAGAATAAAACCTTTCTTGGAAAAAGAGACAAAAAGAAGTGTTAGAAGGTAGAGAGCTTTCCCATCTGATCATGCATGTTTTGTGAATCTGAATTCTGATCACAATTATATAACAATTATATCACAATTATATCTATTGAGTGATTGTACAGACCCTGCCACATAGTTTCTTTTCCCATTAACAGACTGTAGGATACTTGCAGCACAAAATTCTATTTATATATAGTTTTCAGGATTTTTTTAAGCAGTCATCCCTTCTTTTTCCAAAAAAATTGCATACACTTTGTGCAAAGCACTGAAGGAATATCCCAATTATATCACACATTTCCTACCAGGAATGGAGCTAATACAGATTCACGTAATTAACAAAGGAGGGAGTCAGTTCTGTTTTCATAGGTTTTCTGTGGTGGTTTGGTTTAAGTACGAGAACCAACCTTACTTAAAAAAACAAACTTGATCTTAATATTGAATGATGAGATTGATCTCCAAAGATCTACAAATCTCTCAGCTAAATCATGTCCAAATAATCCTTCATACCTTTATTTTATTCCCCCTGAGCACCTTGAAATGCAGTTCCCAGGTATGTTCTCATCATGGAATAGTTCATCAGGTTTCAGAATGAAGTCATACTGCAGGTGTTGATTTACATGGAGTTGTTTCAGGTTACTTCAGCATTTGCAAAGTAACCATATGCAGCAATTTCATAGTGTATAACAAATTCAGCATGGTTGCTGTTTTTCGTACCAGCACTAGATGTGTCCCCAGTTATGTAGCTAGCAGATTTCCCTCTATTACTGCACATTTTTCCATAATACATAGCTGACATATTAATTTCTTTCTTAACAATGACACTGACCAGGAAGGGCTGCAGCAGTTGATTTACCAATTCCATTTCTGCTGAACTCAACTAACACAATACTTGGGTCTTCCTGCTGCTGACAGGTTTTTCTGTCTGGTTACTTTGCAGACACGCTACTCTCCCGACAAAGGAAATGTCATAACAGCTCATGTTTAGCAATATAAGATTTAAATCTAATTTTTTTCTGATCTTCCCCAGATTCCAGGTTATGAAAGTATTGTTTTGAATGAACACAGTTTTTTTTGTATGGATTAGACTCTTAGCCTATACTGATAACCAAACTCAAATGAAAAGTAGCTATTCTTTGCCTAAACATTAGAATGGTGCTTTCTTTTATGAATTTAAAATCTCACAGCTATGATTCATTTTCTATAGACTCATTTTTGCCATTCTGTCATTGTTAAACCCCGTCATGCTACCTAAGGATTTACCTACTTTTTATAATATACAGTAGATGAGGATTCTGTTGTAGGTGTGAAATCTCTCTATTGTTCTCACACGTCTACCGAGGAAACTGGAAGAATGAACTGGGTTTCCTTTACATGGCATTGCACTAGAGGATATGTTCCAGGTGTGCACTATTTTAGCAACTTAGTTTATTCAGTTAAGGGACCAGCTCCAATCCTACAAAGTAAAATCCCTGAAATATTTACAAATGTCATTATTAAATATTTCAGTGTACAGGTCTCTCTCTCTCTGTCTGCATCTTGTTAATTTTAGTATAATCTAATCCCTTGATCCCTCAGTGGATGATTGGATGGATGGATGGATGGACAGATGGACAGATATGAACTCTACTTTTAGCAATAAAAGATCAATTTGAGTCTTGAAAGAAAAGTTTAATTAGCCCCAGTTCACTACACCGTTAACTCTTTGCTAATTATGATTCTTTTGGAAACTGATAGTCATATAATATCAACGGAAGTCCATTTTTCTTACACAAGAAAATAAAATGCTTTTTAGCCATCTTTAAGTTGGGGCTCATATTTTCAAATCTTATTAACCTCTGGGAATTAATCAAACAAGTTTTCAACGTACTTTGAAGTATGAAGTTCATTTCTAGGCTCTGTTTTTTTGAAGCATGCTGCACTGCATAGATTTTCTTTGAATTTGTAGCACTCAAAGGTGGCTGTGAGCAATTTGGACATTTTTTTGATCCAAGGATTGCGCTCTAGTGGTCCAGTTTCTTCGCAGAAGTTACAACTAGCCTGATTCTAGTGCTGCTGGGATACACATCCCTTCTCCATGACATGAGTGGAAAGGTATGAGCAGGAATCACATGCAGTCAGATTGTGTTGGCTTCATCGTTGCACAACTGGCTCAGTGGACTTGAGGGTAGTAGGAGTGAAATATTTCTTAATATGAAACGTCAGTATTCTCTCTCTCATAAGCAAAGATTTTTAATAATAGCTACACGCCTGTTTGCTAATAAGGACATGTAATTATGTAAGGTGTATTCAAGATGCTTATGCATAATTGATCTGTCTATTTGGACAGCATTTTAATTATGATATGAAATTATGGTGTTTAAGGTCATTTTTAGTAACCTTAACTTGTCTACTGGTAATATTACAGAATTACAGCAGAAAATATAGGGAGGATCTTCAGATACAGGACATCATCAATATGGATTGGCAAAAAAGGCTTAATTATGTTTTCCCATAGTACTTCTATTCTTCAATAATTGAAAAAATGTACAGAAAGAGAACTGCATATTACACTTAAATCTCAACTGAAAAATGTCAAAAGAGAAAAAATTGTAGATATCTATAAAAAGTATACATTTGAAAGCATCAGGGTTTGAAACATGATGCATAATGTCTACTAATTCTTACACTTCTCTTTTCTTACTTTATGCTTTCTTCAAGTGATATATTCAAATCAAAAGTGAATTTGATCCTCTGAATTACAGTAAATATTATTCTTTTCTTCCTAGAAGTCAAACAGAATTTTGGTAAGGGTACTTAACATAAAATTTTAAGTACCCTCACAGGAATTTTCTTCCAAGACCATTTGAAATTGATAGTGTGTTTCTTCCTCATATTACAAATAAAAATTCTTTGGTTGCTCAACCTTAAATTATATAACTTATGAAACATTAAAGATATGAAATTCATTCACAAATGCTGTTAGATTATTCAAACTCTAAACATTCAAAGAAAAATATGTATTATCAATGCTATATTTTCATAAATATTAGTAAAAACATAATGTAAATACTCACAGTAGTGTTGAAATCTAAAAAGTGTTGGTATGTCAAACCACTATGATACTGCCATATATCCACCCAAATGCTCATAAAAGATTCAAGAGCAACAGAAACTAAGAGTCTTCTATACACAAAGCAAAGTGCTCCTAATGTGTCCCACATGGAAAATGTGGGTTTTTTTGACCTGAAAAGATCATGTTCGGGATATTGAAAAGCTACTGTTTTCTTTGGTTCTCTTTCATGAGAGTTCTTTGAGTAGTTGGAGTTTAAAGAAATGCTGGAAACCAAGCTACTGAAAAACAACTCAGTAAAGAGTCTCAGAATAGGATATTCCAAGAAAAGTGATACGTACTCATAGATTCTCGCTCCTGTGAATTTATTCTCAGTCAAGCATTAGAAGTAACAGAGGTGAGGGATTATTCCATTATCAGTCTTCCAAGACAAACATATTGCAATGTTTTTCAGAAGTTGAATTCACTAGCTTCATGTTATATACTGCAGATTGTAATTGCATAAGAGATACATCAGCTGCTCGTTCTTGCAGGATTAAAAAAATAATAGGTAGGTCTGAACTCTTAAAATTATAAATGCTTCTGGAAAGGACAATTACTGGCATCTTGTAAGTGACAAAGTGAATTAAAGATCCAAGAGCCTCATGAAGGAAATTAAAATATGTTATTATGTGTTGAAAAATTGAATTGTGCATTACGAGGGATCACTTTTTGCTGAAGGTTTAAAATCAGTTTGGTAATCTCTCTCAGAATAAATCTTAACTCTTACCATCACTGTTTATAATGGCTGTAAGAGACCTGGGTTAAGATTAACTGATCCACCAGTGAAGGACTAAGGCAAAACTTTGTTCTAGTACACTGTAAGCAGAATAATTTATGTAGAAACATGAAATGAAACTTTGAATGATGTAAGACATTTAGTTGTGTTACTTTTTCTTTCATATTTTCAGATTTCTTAATGATAGTAATGAAATTGGAGTCACACATTTCCTGACAGATACAGCAGAGGGAGAAACCAGTATCTTCCACATGGCTGGAAATTCCTTATGTCTCTGCCATTACTGTTTCATGTCCCAGTTAATAAGGGGCAATTAAGAAGGAATTCAGTTTCATCCTCTTAATATGAGAAAATTTAGAACTGTAACTGCCAGAAATTTCGAAAAAAACCCAAACAAGGTAATATGAGAATGTTATTAACTATGGATTCTAAACAGGAAAATAAAGTACTGAAGTTCATTACAGTCCTGATTCTTATTCTGAAGATCTGGTGGGATGTAATATTCACTAGGAGGAAAAAAACCCAAAAATTATGTGATGAGCTGAGAAATGTTCCAGTGTTGTAAAGAAAAAGAGAAAGTGGACAGGCTAAGTTAAATATTCATGAGAGCTGTCTATTGTAAAAGACTGTGGGTAAATACAAGACAAAGACATGGGACATGTGCCACTCTATTCAAGAATTTCTTAAGAACAAGTTTTCCTGCTTTGTTGTAGGTTTACCATAAATTTTGGAGTACAGGAGAATTTATAATATAAAATTTTAAAAATAAAATATATAACATAAAAGATAAAATAAACTGTTAGTCATTCCTATGTTTGTTTTCATGTACAATTTTAGAACAAATCTTTGGAGCAATTTTGAGTATTATGGTTTGGAAAACTAATAAATAAGGTAGGTAATCACTGAATCTAATTTCTGAAGTGTTACCTGTAATATGTAACGGCAAATATGTCATGAATATGCTGTCTGCAATGGAAGTATTTATGAAACTGAATAAATAAGGATGTTTCATCAAGGCTGTGACAGCAGAAGGGAGTTCCATGAAATTTTGATAGCTTATTGGAAATTAGGATTTATCACTGATTTATATTTTATTGCATGTTTCAGGACACGCGTATGGAATTCTAAATGCATATGCAGAAAATGTGGGATGTTTTGGAAACTATACTGATTTGCATGAAATTCAGTGTATCATTTGATATTTTGATATTTGAGAGGTAGCTTTTCAAGAGTAAAAAAAGTAGTTAATGAAGTAGGTAATTACTGAAAAGAATGACTGAAATTCACCAGATCAGAGGTCTTTCTGGCCTGAGTTTTTATGCTTTACTGTAAGAAACTGATTAGCTAATAAGCTATAGTTGCCTTTTCTCCTTTTCTTTCCTCTTTTCTCCAGAAGCTTAACCATAAATCCCTTGTAGAAACAAAGTTGTCTGATTGTACTTTCAATAATTATGTTATTTTTTCTTCCTCATTGTTTGGGCCATAATCCTTATTCCCACATATGTGTTTGATCCATTATTGGAATCCATCTCTGTGTGCTTTTCCTCTGCTATAACTGAACAACCAATTTGCAATCCTGACCTTTACTCCACTTCTTGGATGCAATTGTTACTCAGTTTTTCTTATTCTTATAATTAGGAAGCATACATCTATATTAAAATATCAACATAAACATAGACGACTCAATTTACTTTTTGGATTATTTGTTCTGACTGGGTTACTTTAGAACCAAATTACTGTTTGTCCCAGCTTTGTGCTTTTTGTAAAGCTAATGGGAAGCTTTTTGAGTTTCTTTTAACTTTACCCTACTTCATCTAGTTATACATAGATTTCTTATTCTATTTGTCTGGTAAGGATCAGTTTCTCAGGGAAAAAAAAAAGAGAATGTGGGCTAATATTTAAAGATTCATTGTTGGATAATTGGAAATGAAAAAAAAAAAGAAAGAAAACTGGGTATCAGGATCATAAGAGATTGGCACTGATGTAGTGCCATCACAATGAGCTGTCAACTGTCAGATTGATTTCTCACAACCAGAAACCCCGACAAAACTACAAGTCAGTGCTTTTGGCACAACACTGCTATTGAATCAAAGAGAATAGAATAGTTTTAGTTGGAAGGGACCTGTAACAATAATCTAATCCACCAGTTCAGGGCTCTGACCAAGTTAAAACATTTTATCAACAGCATTAAACCAATGCTTCTTAAACATTGACAAGCTTGGGGCATTGATGATGTCTCTAGGAAACCTGTTCTAGTGGCTGACCACCCTCTCAGAAAAGAAATGCTTTCTGATGTCTAGTCTAAACCTTTCTTGGTGCAGCTCTGAATCATTTCCACACATCCTATCACTAGATACCAGGGAGAAGAGATCAGCACTGCCTTCACTTCCCCTCTTCAAGAAAGATGTAGACAGTAATGAGGGCACCCCTCAGCCTCTTTTTGTCTGAACTAGGTAAGCCTAAAGTCCTTAGCTGCTCCTCATAGGATGTTTGTTCCAACTCTTTCACCAGCTTTGTTGCCATTCATTGGACATGCTCAAGGACCAGACCTGTGGGGATCAGAAACATACACTATACCCAGGGTGGGGCTACTCTAACGCTGATTATTATGGGAAAACCACCATCATGTCATATGGGTTTTTCATGGAGGCTTGTGCTATTTCCTAAAAGGTAGTATATCTGTTAGTGAAGTAAAAACCCCATGACTTATTTTCTTGGCAGGGAGCTGTAAAGCACCAAATTGTGTAAACCAAACTTGCAGTTAATTTTTCATTAGCTGTTTTCATACTACTGTGCATTCCAAATGTGTCAGCTTGAAACAGTTACGGAAAATATGTACTGTAAATGCTAGTTTTGTGAACTAAATTCAGATATTGTTATATTATCGGAATAAAGGATAAACAAACTACCCAAAGACTCGACAGGGATCAGAGGGCCAATGGCAAAGAAGAGATTAGTATGGGATATTGAGGGGACAACTTGAAGGCAGAGAAAATGAGGTATCAAGTGGGACTAGGGTGAGAATGGCGGTTCAGTATGTGTGTCTGTCCAAGTCCTGAGCTTCATCAACACAGTATGTTCCATATTCTTATTAAATCCTAAATCGTGTGTGTGTGTGTGTGTTTAACTATTGTATGTATGTCTCTCAGGAACTGTGATCTATCTAGGAACAATGGACTGCAGCATCTGCACAGGGCTGGGACCAAAGAAATCCCACAGACCCTGTAGTCAACAAAATCCACCTACCTTAGGTAAACTAAATAATATGATATTCACCATAGACCATCTGTTACAGGCAAATAATGCATTGTGCTGATTGTCTTGTTTATAATTCACTCAATGTTTCTAATTTTAATCTTAGTATTATCACTCAAGGCTTACAATGAAAAAAGTAGAAGGCAAGCATAACCGTCTTAACGATGGTTCTGAGGTAACTAACAGTCACTGTTAATGTCAGTATGTGTGTGACAAATATTTCACTCCAATGTGTTTTGGTTTGTCTCTTTTAATGTATGTACCTTCAGGGATATTCTACTTCCTATGGATACAATATGCAGGCCTGGCCTTAAAGTCAATTTTGGTGTGTGATGGAATCGAAACAGAATCACAGTTCTGTGACACAATTTCTGTTCTTGAAATGATTTTTAAATAAACATCGAGATTAAAAAAAAGAAATTCCAGACAGGGGTTAGTTTATACTTTAATGACATTTCAGATTGCAGACTTTTAAAGTATTATGATGGAAAAGAAATAGTATTTAGGTTAGGATTTTTTTGCAGATACATTTCTAAAGCTAAGAAAAATACAGAAAAGAAACGAGATTGACTTTATATTCTCTGAATTCTCTTTCATTATCATGCCTGACTTCTCCACTTACCCCCAGGTGGAATTCCATAAATGTCTGTCTTCATATGGGAGCACTGAGTCTGCAGAACAGTGTAAATCAATGGCTGATACTTCTGTGATTCATCTGGATTTAGTTATGTAGATGTCTTCCCTTTCATAACTGTGATATACAACTATTTGTAAGAAAAAATGTTTTCTTAATATAAAATTATCTTCTATACAGCAGTAGAGACAACATTTTCAGAGGAAGAATTTTTGAAAGAGTAGTTATGTGCACTGAACATCTGCCTTTGTCTTTGCTCACTTGAATAAGGTGTTGCCTTGGCCATTTCATCCAAATAACTTTGATATTGTCTGAAAAAGCATGCAAATCCAACCAGACATTTTTCATTTGTTTCTGTGCCTTAACTATTCCTTATTAGAGTAACATGATTGTCATTTGGCATGACTTGTTAAGGGTTCTTGTCAGCAGATGGGTATTTATATTAAACCATCTTTCCCCTGCCCCCTGCTTTATTTCATTCTCATCTATTATAAATTAATGCTACTGAGTCAAAGCACTATAACTATCTAGAATATGTCTCTTCAAAGAAATAGTAAGTTGTATGTTTTAATCCCAAACAAATAAAAACATTTTATATAAGAACACAGAAGTCTGGCATATTGGCTTTGTGTAAATAGACCTAATTATCTTTAAATTGATGAAACTATGCTTATTTATAGCTGCTGAAAATGTAAGTAGTCAAACTGAATCATATTTGCCCTTATATATGAGTATTATTAGGTGCATCAGTCTTTTTCTTTTGATTTCATAAACATAATGGAAATAACAAGTACAGTGAGATGATATAAAAATATAAACCCACAGTTCCTGGCCACAAATCCTTCCCAGTAATTAAATCAGCCTAGTTCTGCATTGAAGAAGTCAATCTGCATACTTACTGTACTCTGTCAAGACACTGTTCTCACTGGTCGGAATATTTGTCAAAGTAGTCAGATGTTGATCAATAACATATTTGTTCAATTAAAAAAAATAACAAATCAGAATTCACTTCATGACAAGGTGTGTATATGTTTTTTCCATATTTTAATAGTTTTCATTTCAAATGAAATCTGAAAACAGAATCTTGTCAAGAATCTTCAAAGTATGAAATGAGGCTGAGAATAACTGAGTCTTCTAAGAAGTGTTGCTACATAGCCAAGTCACTTAGACTGACAGTATAACATAGGTGCCTGCCTTAATATTGATACATCAAGAAGGACGAGACCCTCCATTAAAGACAAGAGATAAAAAGACATTTTTTTTAAATTTAGTTTCCCAAGGACTGAAGAATGCTATTCCCATAGTGAACAGAATGCCCTTCTTGTGTGCCTCAATTCAAAGCTGCAGGATTTTTTTATCAGCATCTATAGGTGTATAAATGCCTACAGAGTAGCTGAGTCAGGGAAACTGTATTTTTAAGTAACGTTTTGAAAGACCATAATTGTCCTTCACAGGATATGTATCTACCAGCAGTAGCTAAGGGTAAATTCCACTTAGGCAAAACAGAATTTAATCTTTTTGTAACATTACACTAAACCAATATACAGTCTCACAACTATTTTCTAGCTGCTGACATTCTCAAAGCAAAGAAGCTTCCACCAAAGTTTTAGGTAACGCTTTGTACAAAGGGGACAGTTAAATAAAATTCAGAATGTCTCAGAATGGTTAAAAGCTGCGTTCTTATTTTCTTAGCTTTCAGTTGTATTCCCGCAGTGAATGTGTCTTACATTCAGGGCTGAAGAAGCTTTGCCTAAAAAAAGGATATTTGATCTTTTTACTTAATCAATATTCAGACTAAAGAGAATCCATTCAGCTGACTTGCCAGGGCTGGGACCTTCAATGCACACAGAGGTCCATACGAGTTCAAGCTGCCTACCCTAAATTCATGCTGTATGGCTTCCTGTTCTCAGTAGGAGACCAATCCATTTCTAAGAGACCATCTGCCTTTACAATAACGTTACACAATGTCTAGTTTAGGCATGCCTGGTCAACTTTCCTTTCCTGCTTGATTTCCTCTTGTTTCAAGAGTCCATAAGGCAAAATAGAGAAGATAGTGGTATCAGGAGAAGTAGCACATGCAGTATTACATTGGCATAGACTGAGGGTAACTTGGACTCATGGAATCATAGAGTAATTTTGGTTGGAAAAGACTCTTATGTGGCTCCGTTCACTCCCCCTCTTTCTGGGCGCTGTGATAGCTGCATCTAACTTACCTGGACCTGGTGGGGTCAGCGGTAACAGAGTTGCCACAGGCTGTGTGGAACAGCAACTCAGACATCTTGCTGGTGTAAAAACACTGGTCAATCATCTTAACTCTAAAATAAATAAAGGACTGGCCAGGGCCCATTTTGCTCTCCTGAAGCAACAGTGGGCTGCACACCAGCATCCCCCCTTCAGTAGGGACACCTCTTAAAGTTACTCCTTGAGGTTGAGGTGTATCTTGCCACAACACATTCTCAGAAAGTGACTAATAGCGTGCTAAACTTGGAAAACTGTAGTGAAGTGAAATAAAGTATCAATTGTGCACATATAATCCTTTGGCCATAAACAGTTGACCAAGACTGGGGCTAAGTCTGGATCCACTCGTACTTAGATTACTCTCTGAGAACTTTAGAAAGCAGAGGTCTATTCTGAACCTTGTGATTCAATTGAAGGGTCTCTTTGATGGTTCTGTGTGATCCTGTCCTCTATGCAGAGAATAATCAAGTGTATGTTGCCATTTAATTTTGTTAAATCACTGTTGCAATTATAATTGACAGTTGTTAACTCAATCAAAATCTCCCCTAGCACAACTTGAGGCTGTTTCCTCTCATCTTAGCACTTTTTACTTGTGAATACTGACTGTCACCCACTTCTCTACAACCTCTTTCAGGTAGTTGAAGAGAACAATAAGGTCTCCTCTGAGCCTCCTTTTCTGCAGGCTACACAAGCTCAGTTCCCTTAGCCACTCCTCTTAAGACTTGTGCTCTAGGTCCTTCACCAACTTCATTACTCTTCTTTGGATATACTCCAGCACCTCAGTGTTTCTCTTCTACTAAGAGGCCCAAAACTGAACACAGTATTCAAGGTGCAGCCTCTCCAGTCCTGAGTACAGGAGGATGATCATCTCCCTAATCTTACTGGCCCTGTTATTTCTGATACAAGCCAGGATCCTGTTGTTATTTTTGGCCATCTAAGTGCACTGCTGGCTCATATTCAGCTAATAGCATTGTGTTGGGCTGTTGTGACCTCTTTTCAGGATCCATCACTTAGATGTAGCTGCAATCTCTTTCCAAGTTCTTCCTCAGCACAATACTCCACATAGTAGCATATATTTTTCCTTTAACTCTACTTTCATCTTATCTATGCCAATGCCATTGAGCTGGATAATGGGCTCTGAAAGAGGTCTGTATTTATTATCTGCTACCTATTCCAAGCATTTTAGTGCCATTCCACTTTATATCAGCTTAGACTCTGGCTAACATAGGAAGAACATTTACTTAAACAACATAAATCTGTACTAACTTCTTTTATCTCACATCCTCTGGATATGTAAGTTAAAAACAGCTAATATCTTTAATTTCTTGAGAGTTTCCTGGGGAAAAAAGCCATTTTCCATCTGGATCTAGAGTTGTCATGGTTACATTGTTGGCAGATGGTATCTGATTTTATCCATTTAGGGTTTTTTCTGCAATATATTTCCAAAATTCAGAAAAGAAATCGTGAATTTACAAGATTTGCTGAGGAGAGCTTAGGGGAAAAGGGAATGACTTTTTCAAATATAAAATATAGATGTACATTGAGTCTTGTTTTATACCTTCTGTAACTGTCCCTTATTATTATGTGTAATTAGGCCACATTATTTAAATGCATTTTCTCCAGAGCTGAGGATATTATTCTCACAATGAACTGTAGGACTCAGCTGGGAACACCCAATAGCAACTGGTCCTATTAATACTTGCAGGAATGAGTGCAGTAAATGAAGATACTGTGTGTTCTTATGAGAAATATTCACAGTGGAGGTATTTCTGGAAGTAATTAAAAGCAACACAGGTTTAAAGTGATAATGTTTACAGGTGTAAAAAAGATATTGAATACTGGTCATGACAGTGACCTTCTAATTTACTATATTGCCCAGAGAAAATACTGCTTAGAGCTGTATTTCTTATTTACTTGCTTTCTGTACTGCATAGTTACGCATTCCATTGAACACCATTGCAAACCTGCTTTGAAGAGTGAACAACCTGTTTTTTTCTGTGTGTTTTACAAAATTTGGATGTGTGAGTGATCCTTATGGATCCCAGACTTCCTGGTTCAGATTACACGACTGAAAAGTATTCTTGCTTTTACCCAGGAAAAAGGCAGGGTGTTAAAAATCAGATCACTGTTAACCACCACTGTTATGGCTTAGAGACATATCTTCAGGTGAAAACAGGGAAGACAACTTTTTTGCTCTTTTTTGGATCTTCATACCCATTGTTTACAAATGGATTTCTACACTCCCTAGGCTTTTTCATGAGCAGGTATTGGTTCCTACTGACTGGTTATAGATAAGGCACAGTCTTAGTCAATAGCCTACATGTCTAAACAGAATTGCCTTGAGAAGGATACTGATCTTACTTTCATAGGGATTTCGTCCTATGACAAAGCAATATTTACTGCCCTTGTAACTTGTGAAAAGGGTGGTGAAAACTTTGTTAGCTACCTTTAAAATCCCACGGTTCATTGGCACTATTAATGTAAGACTGATTTTCTCAAACCTGTTTTAGCAGAAGGACATGCTTCTATAGCTCTCACAGCTAAGCAGTATGAACTCCCAACATTTTATTTGTACATGGCTGCTAAACTTTCTGTATATTTTTACATATGTTTGCTGTTCTGTGCTGTCTATTTCTATCAGAAACTTTGGAAACTTTTGACCTCAGAATCTGTGGCATAATTGTAAAAAGAGTTGTTCAAATCCCTCATCTAGCAAGGGCAGAAGTTCTAAAAAGAAAGAAAATATACACAAATCATAAGTATAATAAATTAACAATCAGTGTTTTTGCCACACTTACAAGATTCCTTAAGGGTTCATTGTCATGCTACAATATAGAAAAAATATCCCACAGAGAAATGTAAATTCCTTGACACAAAGTTTTTGTATTGCAATTAGCCTGAGAGCATTTTAATTGTTAGATAATTTTAAATGTTTTATATAATCTATGTTATATATACATTAATATTCTGTACAAGTAAGTATTTATCGATCAAATCCAAACACTCAGAAAATTAGACACATGGGTACATTTTGCAGATATTTATACTAGTTATAAGTCAAGACTGAAATAACTTCTCCTCCTTGAATTGTCATGTGGTGTGTTTAGAACGTAAATTAAAACCAACCAATTGTGTCTTTTTCTTAGGTTCACAAGAAGGTTAGAAAAGAAACTGTGTCTAAACAGACATGGGGAAGAGTGTTAAACTGGACAGTGCTGTTAGTGACCATGGGAAAAATCTGTTACTGGCAAGACATGAACAAGCAGACATTAGCAATGCTTGGGCAAAATTGTTGTTGCATTATTCCAAAGAAGATCTTTTCAGAATTACCTTTCATATGTGTTTTTAGTTGGAAATGACAAGGGGTCACGTACTTTTATTTGGAGGTAGAAAACTCCAGATACATTTACCATATACTCGAAGGAAGAAAAATCACTTTGCTACTATTAACATTGTTTGGTAGAGAACATGGTTTGCCTTCTCCAGCAGTGGAAAGACCATACTCCTCTGTGCTTGTACATGATGTTGCAGCTATAACTCTGTTCAGGCTTGCCTCGGCTTTTCCCTCTTAGGTTCAGTTTGATACCAGTCACTTCTTGGCTGCTGGCTAGCACTCAGATTAGCAGGAATTTAATATAACAAAGGTCGACATTGGTCTTGGTGGAACAAAGTAAAGAGTCAAAGTGAGAGTCTTGTATCACTACAAGGGGTCTGTGGGGAATTGGGAAGAGTGAAAATGTAAAAAATAGCCATCTCTTTGTAATATAATTTTTATTCTTCTGTTCTAAGGCATTCTTTATTCTCTTCTATAATTTAACTTCATTTTGTATGTTTACAAACATTGCCAGAAAATGCTTTGAAAAAGCACCCAAAATCCTGAAGAGGAGAATGAGCTTATATCTTAGGCTCATGGAATGAATCAGAAGCCAGGGTGGGAAAGCAGTTCCTTATCTTGTTAGGGGTGAGCAAACTTTCAGAAAATCCTAAGGAGAATGAAAGAAAGAAAATCATCAGAATAGTGTTGAGAATAAGGGCTGGAGAAAACCAAACAAAACCCAAACCAAACTGAAAAAAAAAAGGAAAACCTTCCAAGGTCTTTGACAGGCATGAAATTGATAAGTGGAAACTGCTTCTGTCTCTAAAAATCTATGAGAGTAAGGTACTTCAGAGGGATTTGCTTTTTGATTAGTAACTATGACACTGAATATGGGATAGGGTATTACTGGAGGAGGTGCTCCTTGAATATTAATCAACTTTCTTGGGCCCTTCTTCCCTTCAGGGCTTTATCCCATGCTTAAAGAGATCCTTGAAGAGGCCAAAGTATGCTTTCCTGAAATCTGGAGTACTGAGTTCACTGCACACCCTCCTCCCTTCCCTAAGGATCTTGAGCTCCACAATTTCATGGTTGTTACAATCAAGGCTTCCCTTGAGCTTTACATTCCCTACCAGCCCCTGGTTGTTGGTGAGAACAAGGTCTAGCATAGCACTTCTCTTTGGCTATTCTATCACTTGGAGAAAGAACCTATCATCAATATGCTCCAGGAATATCCTGGATTGCTTATCATAGAATTATAGAATCACAGAATTACCAGATTAGAAAAGACCCACCGGATCATCGAGTCAAACCATTCCTATCAAACACTAAACCATGTCCCTCAGGACCTTGTCCACCCATCCCTCCAGGGATGGTGACTCAACCCCCTCCCTGGGCAGTCTGTTCCAGTGCCCAATGACCCTTTCCATGAAAAACTTCCTCCCAATGTCGAGCCTGAACCTCCCTGGTGGAGCTTGAGGCCATTCCCTCTTGTCCTGTCCACTGTCACTAGGGAGAAGAGGTCAGTTCCCTCCTCTCTACAAACCTCCTTTCAGGTAGCTGGAGAGAGCAATGAGGTCTCCCCTCAACCTCCTCTTCTCCAGGCTAAACAACCTCAGCTCTCTTAGCCGCTCCTCATAGGGCCTGTTCTCCAGCCCCTTCACCAGCTTTGTTGCTCTTCTCTGGACTCGCTCCAGAGCCTCAACATCCTTCTTGTGGTGAGGTGCCCAGAACTGAAATCTAGTGTGTAAGAGCAACTTTGACAAGTAAAGTGTTACTTATAATGTGGTAGAGGACAATTTTGTACAACTCTTGTGTTAAGAGTAGAATTTAAAGCACACTTCCCTGCTGTGTTTTCCCTTCAACAGATATTTTGGTAGCGGAAGTTCTCCATGAGGGTCCGGGCTTGTAAAAGTGAGGCTGCTCCCATCTGTCTGGAGAGAGCCACTTACTTTTCCTGGTCCAGTGGTCAGTAGTAGACTCCACAATAATGTGATCTGTGTTTGTCTTTCCTTTTATACTGACCCATAAGCTCTCAGTTGGCTCCTCATCCATTCCCAGGTGGAGCTCCATGCACTCCAGCTGGTCATAGACATAGAGGTGAACATCCTCTCCTCATCTTCCCTGTCTATCCTTCTATCCTGTCTATCCTGTATTCCTCCATTCCAACATTCCCATCACATCCCACCATGTCTCTGTGATTCCAATGAGATTGTAAACCTTCAAGGATACACGCATCTCTAACTCCTCTTCTTCATTCTCCCATCCTACACGCATTTGCATAGAGGTATTTAAATTGGGGCCCCTGATGAAGCTGTTCTAGTGACTGGAATTCCTTTGTGATTCTCTTCAGATGCTCTCCTGCTGACCTGTACTCCTTCTTCAGGCTGTGGCACTGGCATCAAACTGGTAGGTGAGGGATGGATTGAGACACCCCTTCCCTGGCTACTTTGGTTTAAACCCCTTTTCATTAGGTTGGCAAGCCTATGACCAAAGACAATTTTCCCCTTTTCCAACAGATGGTACCCATTAACCCCTAGCAGGTTAAAAAAACACTTAAGATAGGAATGATTGGACTCGATGATCCGATGGATCTCTTCCAACCTGGTGATTCTATGATTCTAAGTTTATCATAACTTATCTTGAGATTAATAACACCTTAATTTTCTGATTTCTGGGCTGCAAGTAATGCTTTGCCAAATGAATGTCTTACTCTATAACCAAAACCACAGATATAAACTTCTGCATTTATACTTTATCATTAATTCTATATTGCATGGGTAGAATCAGGTCCCAGTCATCAGTATACAAGACTTTATTTATTAATGTTATTATTAATGTTCTTCTCATGCTTGATATGTGAGCGTGTTTTAGACAGTGCAATGTGTTTAGAGATCTCAAACTCTGTCCTTCATCTTAAAATTACAGGAACATTAACAAAAATGCATTTTGAATGTAAAGTCTCTATTCTTTCTCAGTACTTACTTTGAAATTCCATTTGGAACAATTTTTTTTCCATGAGACATGATATGTGGATTGAAAATGCTGAGGATAAATAGCTTCTCATCTCAATTTCAGTAGAAGGTTCACATTCTCAGAAAGGTTATTAGCGTCTGTATTTGCATCAAAACTACTGCACATATGGCTCAGAATGTGCAGTGGCTGGTAAAATCACCTATCACATTTTGAAACACATCTGTACAAAATCTAAGGCATGCACTTCATCAGATGCCAGAGCATTTTTTAAATTATATTTTCCAATTCATAAAAAAATTATCTCCTATCATCCACAAATGCTGTTTAGCAGTTACCTGAGAAAAACATGAGCAAAAATGTGAACAGTCATTGTCATGAAATAACATTATCCAAGTTGATCCTATGAATCATGTCATACTCATAAATAAGTATTGTACTGTCCTTGAATAATCCAGCCCTCACCACCAGAAATACAATATCAAGCCTGAGCTTTTCAGTCTTTATAGGTTTTGCATCACACATCTGAGTAAACTGGTTTCCAGAATTCAGAGAACTCTATTAGCAGATGCTTTTTTCTCAAAGGATTTCAGCTTGATTGCTTTTAATTACTGCCACTGAGTGATATCACACAGGAGACAGATGTTGCAAAAACTAAGTAGGTCCTGGAGTATCAAATTCTGCTTTGTCTCCCTCTGCCTTGGTGAGCATTTACCCATTTAGAAATATGAGATACTCATAACCACCACTGGCAACCAAAGTTAAGGGGAGTTTCATTTCTCACTAAAAAAATACCCTAAAGAATACATAAGAAATTCATTAACTGAAAATTACCTATTCCCTTATTTTAATTCTAAATTTTATAGACATCTCTGTGTTAGGGATTTTGTCTGCCTTTGTTATGAACAGGAAATGCAATGTTCTTTCATAAGGTATTCCTTGGCTCCAAAGAGTGAGAGCATTGCGGAGAAAAATCTTTTTAAGTAGAGTCTATTAGCAATTTTCTAATATTTCCATCCCAAAGAATCCTTTTTTTTTACCAATTTCCTTATCAGCGTTTGTTGTCCCTCTTCTATCCAAATTAAACAGTATCAAACTTTACATACTTCTTCAGTTATGGCCTGGATGTCACTGTATGATTAGGTCTGTAACACTCACAGAAAGTATGATCTTAATGTTCTTCAGGGTGCTGTTGTATCAAGTTCTACTGTGGATATGCAATGCCAGTTCTATGAGTTCATGAAATAGCATTAAGTATGTGTGGACTGGGGTGTACAGTGTCCTTGTACATCTGGTACATATTAGATTAGATATTCTGTGTTTGGGGAATTTTATCTGAACTGGGTTTAAGAATGAGTCAATGTACTGTTAACATATACATGTCTCTGACATTTAAACAATTCCTTAATCTTTTAAAGTTTGTTTCCTTGATCTTCTAATTTTTTTCCCCTTCCCTGTCTGTGATTGTTTCATATATGCGATTAGATGATATTTGTTCTCAAATGCAGATGATATATGAGCTGAGCAAGGATACAAGTCAGATGCTAAATGGGGCAAACACAGTTTTGTGATAAGGTGAAAAAAATTTATTCCTCAGGAGTGGCACAGATCACTAGACTAGTTTGTAACAGAATTGTTATTTTGAATTCATCTTTACATTTTTTGTCCATATGACGTAAAGATAGTTTTCAGTTTTTCAATTATAATAATCACAGATAACTTTAAGAAATTGAGATCATCTTAGCAAGTTGAAAGTCATCCTAAGTCCAAGGGTCATATGTGTTTTGTGGGTCTACAGAGGAGAATTCTTAAAATGTTCTTAGTTTGTGCTCTTGGAGAGGTGATGTGTCAAATGAGTGATGGCTAGGAAGAACAATAAAAAATACAGGTCTTTGTACATTTGTTAAGCCCATAAAGGTGATCTGGAAAAGGAGGCAAATTGCTCCTAGAACAGGATCACAGGAATTAAAAGGAGACCTTCAGGTACGGAAAAGAGGAGATTTTCGCAGAGAGGATTTCCTTCAAACATATGGAATGCAGGACTGGAGAGGGTTCTCCTCAGCACAGCCCCAACCAGCAACCATGTTGAGCAATCCTATTCACACATGTAATAAGCCCTACATTTAGACCAATGAGCTTTCTCACTCCTAGCCTTATCCTAGTGGAAACCTTCTTCATGTAGCTGATGTGATCCTACACTGTTAAGACAGATAAAGTACATGGTACCACTTTCCTTTCTGTTTGCTGGTCTTAAGATAAATGTAGAGAGAATCACAAGGCAGAATGTGCTTCCCTGCTATAACAGATTGAGATTATTAAAAGAATTAAGGGCAAGAAAGAGAAATGTTTGAGCATATTCTGGATATAGGGGTCACTTGAAGCTTATAATTTAAACTATGGTATTCATATATGTATGGTTAATTTGGCTAAAACAATCCGCTCAAAGAACAGCTTAAGAAAATGTTCACAACTGGTCAAATTTGAGACCCTCTCAAAATATCTTAGCAAAATAATTTCAATTATTTCTGAAAAGTGAGTGCTATACAAATAGAGAAAAAAGTACCTTGTGACAGAACTACATTTCTAATGAGTGTCACAATGAAAAAGAATTTCAGTTCTGCAGGAATAAAAATGAATACTTTAATCCAAAGCAAATGCTGATATGTTATTCAGTTCAGTGAAATAGAGGACCAAACATACTCTAGAGGTTCATAAATGTGCATAATTTTAGGACATTAATTTTTGCATAAACAATTGGAGTTCTTCCAAAAATAGAGTACACTTGTGATGAAAATTGTTATAAGGGGTTGAAAGAGTGATAACATGATCCCTGAAGATACAAGATATTTTGATATTCTGTCAACAACTCTTGTGTTAAGAAGGCCTAATAACTTCTAATTAATAATGTGTGTTACCCATCTAAGTTTTATCATGGCTACTAACTAACTGTGATCAAAGTCAAAGAAAGTTCTGCCATCTAATGTGCTTGAAGATGATTTGCTCAAATATAAATTCTGAAAGTATATGGATATTGTTTTCATCCTGCAGAGTATAAAATATAAATACAAAAATGTTAGGTCTTTTGTAGGCTTTGACGAATAAAGTCAGATTGATCAATGTCTAAGTAAAACTGGCATCTTTAGTGCAATTGTAAATTAATTGTATGTTCTTTGCTAAACTCAGAGAAAAGCAGGAGTGCCTATAAAAAGAAAATACATACTAAAAAATATGGATACAGACTCACTTGAACTACTGCACAGGGGAAATTTTCTGCATCAGTTGACAGAGCAATCCAAGGAAGTGTTTACTGAGGATAATTGTTTGCTTAAGTGACTGGGATTTTCTGTTGTTCAGTTTAAAAATTTTGTTAAAAAAATTCTTTACATAAATATTATCATATTGTGTCAAATTACTTCTTGGTGGTCTTTTCCAAGCAAAGGAACTCTGGCCTTGGCTTCCAATGTGGATGCAGGTGGGGCAATGGATGACAGGATGCAGTGAATTGCTGAATTTCCAGCAACCTTGGATATGAGACAGATACAGAGTTGCTTTGCTCAAGACAGAATCAGCCTGATAGAGCGAGCAACAAAATTCCAGTTTCTTAAATATGTTTAATTTTGATGATTCAAATCCCACGGTATTATGAAATACCTCCTTAAACTTTTATTACTAAATTAATCCTAAAATATTTTTTCAATGCCCAAGTTTCCTATCCACACAAATTCCCACATGGTCCATGGTGCCTTAGGATAAGCAGCAAGCATGATCCTTTTCTGACATGCTTTCTGGTATAATGGTATATGTTGGCTCTGGCTGGACCTTACGTTCAAGCACTATGAGTAGTTCTGGAGTGCAGAATCTGTGGACTTGAAGATCTTATTTTGAGTTCTTTACATACAAGAATATATAGGTATGTCGTTTGCTGGAAATCGTTGTGAAAACTATGAGTAGAACCAAGAATATAACTGATGAAGCTTAATTCTTGAGTGTTAACCTGTATCACACTGGCATTTTAACATGATACATGATGACACATCAAACCCGTTTAGCATTAGCTGCTGAAATATTTGAATCAGCTGTAATTGTTTTAAAAAAGAAAATGGCCAAGGAGTTTATTAAAAATTGAAATGGATTTGGTAGATAAGGATTATTGTTTGGCCTTTTAACTATGGTCCTTAAAGTTCTCTTTGAAGCAACTGTTTCCTTGCTGTCTGCCAGACGTATCCAGTGAAATGAAAATAAGTATGACAAGTGAGAAACCACACACAGTTCTGCCATAAGTCTTGGAGATTATCATCCTGAAGTTTCTTTATTTTCTTCCTTTCTTTTAACATTCACAGGTTTACACAGCAGTCCGAAACACTTCAGACCAAAATACTATACATTTAATCGTTTCCATTTCTTGTGGATCACCTCAGGGTTTTCCAAGTCTTATGCCATCTGAGGTCACAAAATAGAGTTTTCTCTTCTTTTACACAGGGATCACAAATGTACAAATGTGATCACAGTAAAAACAGTTATAACACCTTATATTTGTATTCGATCTTTTACCTAAGGATCTATTACTCTGTAGTAGTCTAGCAACGGCATATTTAGATCACTAAATATAGTACTATTTAGTACTATTTTTAAAAATATTGAAAAAGCTTACCTATTTTCTATTCCTTCATATGTATTAGTAATTTTTATAGTTAATTAGCTGAATATGCTTCCAATCTCCCCAGTTAACTCTTGTAAATTAACTCCTCTTATTAACAGCTGAATGCACTTTTTTATATATAGTTCAATCACTTGCTTGTCAACTGTCAAATACGGGTGAGATGTGCAGAGAAACATATTTCTTACCATGGCAAGTTACATTGCCTGTGCAATGCCAGATGTCTACAGCATATAATATGCATGTTAGCACTGATTCAGTATGAAAGGGCCAACTTATTGCAAAAAGTTTATAAAAATAACAACAAAAATATTTTTAAAATTTTCTTAGTTATTCTAGTTTTCAAAATAGTTATACAGTACCATTACATTTTTTTTTTGGAAACTCTAAAAAGGCAACTAATATTTTCTAAGTGTCTTGGAGGTCAAAGGAGCTGTACAATTTTGGTTTGAGCTGGAATCCATTGAATAATGTCTGAGTCCACTAATGAAAGATTACAAACATTATTCCTAAGTGCAACCACATGTTCAAAATGGGTACTTAATGTGCTTTAAATATGAAGAGCTCCTTTAGTTTTACAGCATCTCAAACATGAAAACATCTAGAGACGTGATTTCAAAGGGGATTTGAAAACTTCTGGTATTTAAACTGGGACATAACAGTAACTGATCTCATTTTACCAAACCACTTCTGATTTTAAAGTTTCTGCTCTTTCTGTGCCTGGAGAAATTGTCAGTGTCATGGGCAAATACATCAGGATTTTTCATTTCATATTTATTTCTGTGAAAGGTGTTGCAGCATATTTCCATTCCCAACATACTGGCAAAACAGGTTCATGTGGATAAAAATAAGGCAGACGCTTCAGAAAAGAGTATAATTCAAGTATCTAAATTTTTTTTTTCAAATTTTGGACTGATCCTTGAAGTTTCTTTGCAGTCTATGAAATGAATAACACAGATATTGCTATTAAAATAGGCTTAGAATCACAAGGGCTTTTGATTTTTCTTGACTTCCCAATGTAATAAGAAGGAAGTCTGGCAGGTAATTTCTACTGTCTGTATACCACAAGTGCCTTTGGAGAAAAGAAGTATACATATACAGTTTACACTTCCATTTTAAACTGTATACTTTAAAAAATTTCAAAACTATTTCAATAATCAGTCGGTGACTAACGTTACCTTCACAGAAATATTAAAACAATTCATAAAATAGATCATCTGAATCCTTGTAAACCTAAGGCAAAGCGCTGGGAAAATGTAAGAAAATATTGTTGAATCTCACATGCCAGTAAAAGATTTTCCTTAAAAATTATTTTGTTATGAACATTTTTTACTAAGTTTCTATAGTTCTGGATGTTCTATTCAATATAAATGCTGTGGTTCATATCTGGTTGTAAGAACATGCAGTCACTTTCTGACCAAAATTGATTATGACTTGATCTAACCACTCATCCAAGAAGAACACAGCTAAGAGAAGGCTAACTCCACACAGATACCTGAATTCTCCCTTAAAATCTCTGAAGAACCTTAATTTCACTTACATCCATGTACAAAAGCCTCCAATCATGTAGAAATGGAACTCTGTAGCTGAAATCCTATGATATAGATGTAATAAGTAGCCACAACACTGGTCGAGTATCAAAAAGCCCTCTCTTTTCATACTGTGTGCATGTGAAAGTCAGTATCAGAATCCAAACTTTTGGACAAAAGTACTTATTCTGCCAACTCTTACTTTACTCACCACCTTTGTAAACCATCCAAGGAAAACCTGCATAGTTCAGAACATATTCACAATGCCTTCAGGCTGAAGAATAAAGGAGTACTGTCACTCTGCTGCTCTGATCAGTTTCCTTCTTCCCTCCCTCTCTGCTCTCCCTTCTGTTGGTATAAATATCTATAAAGCTACAACCTCAATAAAAACTATCTTGAGTAATAAAAACAAATTCAGGAAGAATGTCTGTTTTGTGCTACCATAGAGAGGGCAGGAGAGAGAATTACATAGATTGTTAGACCTTAATGCTGACTTATACTAGTTTGAAAAGATGGAAAAGTAATGTTTCAAAGGTAGCCCCATTAAGTCATAGTAAAATTAAAGGTGTCATTCAGACAAGTATTAATTTCCTGTTTCACATGTGAGGTAACACTCCTAACTCAAGACCATGATGCATAACAACCAGGTAAAATATTAGTGAAATTACTGCAAAACCACCTTCCATGTGGACAGGCCTAACACAAGTTTAAAAAAGCCCAAGCTCCAAAACTTTACTTTTAACCCTAATTAAGCTGCAGATTTGCATCATGAAGAAGCACAAATAAACTGTTGAACTACAGCAAAGGTAATGACAGCTTATACAGAATCTGTTGCTCAGACAGAATGGGTTAAGCAGTCCAAGCCTTTAGAGAAAAAAAAAGAGAAAGATCTGTAAAATTTTGTGAAGGTTTTATTCAGATTAGACTTTCAGTTTCAAGCAAAAATTAATTCCCAGATAACAGGCATTATTTGTCTCTATTGGTAGCTGTATGTTTCTGTGTGTAACAGTCCAAATCCCAGACTCCAGTGCCTTTAGACTTTTTGTTGGGTAGTGTAGCATATACATTGCCTTTTTCTTACTTTTTTTTTAGCCTATTGTTGATAAAAACAAAAATCAGAAAACATAGATCTCTCATCAAGTGGAAACAGAAACAATAGACCTTTCTGAAATAGGTTGGGTCATGATTGCTGTGGCAGATACATTGTGTAATACTTCTGCTCTGTGACAAATCTTGTATCAGAGTCTGAAGATATCTTAATGGGTCTGAAAGAAGATGCATATGAAACATGCTTGCCTGAGGAGAGCAGCTGCAATGTTGTCAGTATTTCCAAAGGCTACATTTGTGTCTTACTTCACTGGAGACCAATTTCAAAATTTAAGACGTCCCTAGCAGCACTCCACAGCTGCGTTGGTATCAAAGTTGAAAGGCTTGAATTAAGTTGTCATCACTGCTGCTTCTTATGAGAGTTGCCTTAGCCAAGTAAAGCACCCATGCTATTATACCTTCAAGAATATTTTACCACAACCTAATGAAGCACATAATTGCTCTAAGGATACAGGATCTTTTCTGAGATGGAAGTTAGGTACAGAAGAGCCTGTTCGTGTTATTACAAACATATGTATTTCAGTGCAATGGTTTATTTGGTCCCACCTTGAAAACATTATCCTACACAAGCAAGTATACAGAAGATGGGGAAATATTAGTGCTGGGCGTACCTGGATATATTAGGTGGATCGTATATTCCTGTATAACTTTAACAGCTTGATTCTTTTACTCAGATCCCTCTCTGCCCTTTTAGAACCCAATCAAAAGCCCACTGAATTCTCTAGAGATAGGTGTCATTAATTAAAAGTATACTGCGGATCAAGTCCTTACTTGAAATTTGTGCAATATTTAATATTTTACTTATATGAAACACACAGTTGATTTACATGCATTTTTGCCCAGCTTTTTGTACAACTTACACAGTAAGTGCTGCAAAGTGCATCACAAAGTGTACTACATTTCAGGTTTTGGATGTTCTTTATGCTGTGGTTTAACATCGACAAGATAAATGACCACTAAGTTCTTCCTTTGCAAATATGTCACTGGGAGGAGTTAAAAGTAATTGTCAGTTATTTTTCATGATTAATTTTGCCATATTGTGCTATACTGTCCTCTGACTATTACTTACATACCATACATTGTACGACACAGATTTGACAATGCAGCCGCAAACCACAACATAAAACAACAGTATGAAAAAGCAAAATAGTTAAATATAAGCAATCAACATGGAATCAGCTCTTGAAGGCTGTGCAAATTATCTCTGGAGCCCATCAGCATAATACACTGCAATAAAACTCTTTCTCAACAATATACAAAATAATCTGTCTTGGTCACAAAAAAATCCTCAATAATATAGAATTATACATAATATTGCACCTCCTCTAATCTCAAAATAAGTCTCTTGGAGATTCGCATTAAAAAAAAAATGCTCCATGGCAGCAGACTGAGCAATTTGGCAGAATTTTCAAATGTCACAAAGCATATCTTAGTGAATGAATGATAAATTACCTGTTGGGTTACTACATGACATATGGATAGTATAATGGCTCATGGATAGTCCAAGATGCATAGAATCAAATTTCAGGCAAGCCACATGGACTTTGCTTCTTAAAAGTTCTTGATGAACAAGAGTGAAATGTTTATCATTTTTCTGCAAGAATTATAGGCTCAGGTCAACTTCTCACCATGCTTTCTTGATTGTTTCAACAACAGCAAAAACCTTTGAAGAAAATTTTGGAATAATATGTGTTATTTTCTTCATAACTTTTCAATTGAAAGTAAGCTTGTAATATAAATTTCCTTTCAGCTTTATATATGAAAAAAGTTACATTTTTTAGACTCACTTTTTTTCTCTTACCTGTTCTGCAATGAAAGTGAATCCACAGTTACGGATACAGATGCAATTCATAGTGCGTAGGTGATCTGTAATCAGCAGAAACTTTCTATGTAGGAGTGTAGACAAGTACGTGTTCCATTTTGCATCTTTGAAACATAAGAGGAAGGTTAGTTGAAGGAAGTGTGATTGTTCTATTTTCTGTTTAGATGTTTCTATATGTAAATAGTACCTGAAGCGTGAAAATATGAAATAAGGAATGGCAAATATGTAGCTCCCCAGGAAGATTATATTGTTAATAGGAAAGGTAATCTAGGAACTGCTTTATCATCAGGCCTCAGATATCGACTGTACATAGTAGTACAGACTATTGTCATCTTTCTCAATATTTAAAAGGCACAGCATTTGTTCTATCCACCTCTTTCCCCACTTTCTAAATTAATGTAGCCTCATGAAATCCTGTAAGACTGAAACAAATACTGCTTCAGAACACCTAGAGCTTTCTGAGTCTGGATCTTTTTAAGTAGATAGAAAGTACTCAGCACTATGAAATTTTCAACTTGAAAAAAAGTGAAAATAATCAGAATTTATGAAGTAATAGTTCAACCATGACAAGGCTATCTGAATTATGAACTTACAGTATTTGTATTACCTGTGGTCTCACCTGTTTCCATTCAACAAATACTGAGGCCTGTCAAATGTCTAACACCTTCAAGACTTGACTGGTATGAGATATATGCTGTCATTGTTAAAAACAAGGGTTTCTAATTGTATTGTTTTTTCACTAACAAAGTGTCTTAGAATATATGTCAAGCAAGATTTCCTTCTGTAGTCATTTACTGGTTTGTAATATTACTCATGCCTTTTAAAACAAATAAAGTAGGAAAATGTGTACGATACATAACTGGACAATGTTCATTTAATTTCAGTAAGTTCTTTGTGTTTTATTTTTCATGCAAACAACAAAATGGAGATGATTTATTTGTTGGAAAATTAAAATCTTTTGAGCAAAGTAGGAGAAATAATTCCTACACAGTTCCTTGCTTTTTCATGTCTTAATTTTAATGTTACTGCAACAGGTTCAGCTGAGTATGCTGCTATGTAAAGAAAAATGAACATTCTCCAGAATTTCAAGTTTGTTTTTGAGCACATATACCCTGGAGGTTTATCTCAGTCTCAGAGGGATAGAGGAAGAAATGTGTTTAATGAATTGCATTGCAAAAAGAAAAAACAGATGATATAATGCTATAATGTAATGTCCACAAAACCTCTGGCATGAAATGTGCAGTAGAAGTTACCTCCACAATATATTGGAAATTTTCCTGTAGTAATCATAACAATATTTGTGGAGCTAGACATGGGTCTCTATTTATCTGGAGAGAAGCCCCAAACATGAAGCAACGTGAAGTGTATTAAAATGGAGGTGCTTTTTATTGTATCCTATGAATCTAATTTTCTGAATGCAGCTGAATATTTTGCATAATTATGCAAATGCATGCTTGATATATACACTGTTCTGTAGGTGTGCCTGAATCATAGGTGAGAGCATATCTGTAACAATGCATGAGTTTCTCTGAGTCAGTAAGAATCTCTTCAGAGGTTACACATAGCTGTCATCTGTAATTTGAGATTACACACAGTCTTCTATGTTGAGAGGGACTTTGGAGATAAAGACTCCTGAATTCATATGCTCGTAGTCTGTAGAGCGGAATGGTACGTTTTTTTTGTTAGGTGTGTAGAAAAGTGGCTTGAATATTTGCAAGATTTTGATTTCTCCTGCACGTGACCCTAGAATAGCTGAGTTTGGAAGGGACCTCTGAATGTGATCTGGTCCAGCCTCCTGTTTAAGTAGTTGCTAGGACCAGTTGCCCAGGTACTCATGGTTAGATGGCTTTTGAATGTCTGTAGGAGGCAGACTCTACAATCTCTCGAGGCAACCTATGCCAGTACTCAGCCCCCTGCATAGTAAAAGAAGTGTTTCCTGATGTTCAGAGGGAGCCATCTGTGTTTCAGTTAGTACTGTCACTGACCACTACTGAAAACAGCCTGGTTCTATCTTGTTTAAACTCTCCTTTCACATTAAAGAGATTTCCCCACTGAGCCTTGTCTTTTCCAGGCTGAACAGTCTGAGTTCTCCTAGGCATTCTTCATAGGAGAGATGTTCCAGTCCCTTAATCATCTTTGTCCCCTTCTGCTGGACACATTACAACGTCTTTCTTGCACTGAGTAACCCAGAACTGGACTCAGTATACTCCATATGTAGCCTCCCCAATGCTGAGTAGAGGAGAAGGATCATCTCCCTTGGCCTGCTGGTAACGCCCCTCCCAGTGCAACTGAGGACACAATTAGCCACATCATTGCCACAAAAGCACAATGCTGACTCTTGCTACATTTGGGGGCCACCATGATCCTCAGGTCCTTTTCAGTAAAGCTGCTTTCCAGATGGTTAGACCACAGCATATATCTTTGCATGGGACTGTTCCTCCCCAGGTGCAGGACTTTGCAGTTCCACTTATTGAACTTCATGAGATTTCTGTCAGCCCATTTCTTCAGCCTATTGAGATCTCTCTGGATGATAGCAGTTCTCTGGGATATCAGCCACTCCTTCCAGTTTTGTATCATCAACAGACTTGCTGGGAGTATACATCTGCCCCAAATCTCTGTTGATGGTGTTGCATTGGACTGGACTCAGTACTGACCCACTGTTAGCTGCTAACATACTGTTAGACCTATGCCACTGATCACCACCCGCTTGGCCCAGCTGTTTGAACAGTTTCCAATCCACCCCACTGTCTGCTCATCCAGCCCAAACATCAACAGAATCTCTGTGAGGATCGTGAAAGTAGACAATATCCATTCTGCTATCCCTTAATCTACCAGGCCTCTTGTTTTAGCATAGAAGCTTATCAAGCAGGTTAAATATCGCTTCTGCTCTGTGGATCCATGTTTACTACTCCTGATTGCCTTCTTCCTTCAAGGCACATGTCCTTCATATGTCTAGAAATGGTTTCCAGGATTAGTTGTTCCATCATCTCCCCAGGGACTTAAGTGAGGCTGGCTGGTGTGTAGTTCCCTAGGTCTTACTTACCACCCTTTCTTGAAGGTAGGCATGATAATTGCTCTCAACCTGTTTGAAACCAAGTTGCTTGAAAAGGGAAGAAAGAACAGAGTAAATGAATGCCTTTCAGCTGCTTAAGGAAGACAGCTGAGCAGGGGTGAGCACAGAATTGAAATGTTCAAACTTAGTCATCTAATGTTATTTTAGATCTGCTAGAGTCTCGTGCCTTATAGGTAGCAGCTTCTTCAAAGAATCTGTATCTCTTGTGGGTCATATGTCACATAAGCTAATCCCATGCAATTATTCTAGGGTCAAAAATGGCACAAAATCCCTACAGTCAGGCATTTGAAACACACTCCAGGTATCTAGAAGTTACTGTCTTTCTAAGCTTTCCAGAATATGTGAAGTTTCACAGCTTTACAGATGGCACTACATGCACAGTTCATAAAAATGAGCATATGCTACAAAATCATCTTCTATGCCTTTTATTCTGTGAAGTTGCTTTTCTGCGACAGTCACCTAGGAATCTTTTCTCTGAATGATGTGAACTGTTTGTATCATGATCAGGAGATTTTAAAATTTCTACAGAGTCTAAGAATTACTGTTCACCAAGTAATCTACTCCCGAAGCATGTTTTTTTTCCCAGTATCGTAGAATATTATAAAATTTATATATTAATTCCAGTGGTACTTCTTTTCAATAATCCCATCTATCTTAAATCTCACCTTACCCATTATATGAATTTCTCCAGCAATTTTGTAGAATTTTTCTAACTAATTATTGTGTTAGTTTGCCATCAGTGGCCATGCTTTTTCTGTTACAGATAGGAATTTCATATGCATGGCATGATGTCACTAAAATCTTCACATGGATAGCTCTTCACTGATGTTCACTATAAATTAGATTTAAAGTGATAATATACTGTCATTCTAGGCTTTAAGAAATTTAATTTGCCTTAGTAATTGTATTGTGTGTTGAATTTATAGCAATTTATTTCAATTTAGAAAATTGCATAGTCAAAAAAAAAGAGATCAATATGCAGAAAAGAAATATATCCTAGCTTTATTCAAGTTACCATTCTGCAAGTATGCCAGATTCATCTGGAGTTTCTTTATGTTATTTTTTTAGCTTTTGATTTGTACGTCTTTCATTCCTGTATAAAAAGCAGAAGGGAGAAGCACCATCAAGAATGTCAGATGGAGAAAATCAGTAATGCCAAAGTGACCATCAATTTGCAATCAACAAATTAGAGCTCAGCATATAGTGAAAGTGACAGAGAGAAGCAGGCAGTGCTGAAATGTAGACATCAAGGCTATGTCTGACAGCTCTGACAAGTGGCACCAACCAAGAATCCCATCAATCAGGTATTCTCAGCAGAATTTGCAAGCACCAAATTCATTTTGTGATCACTATTTGCTCACCAGCAGAGTAGAATTCTCATTTGTTTTTAGACATCGCCTCACCTGATCTTTGAACCTAAAGATGCTGTTCTAGTTAATAATATCTGTCATTGTACTCTGCTAATGCCTGATTGTAGCAGACCCATTTGTAGTGAATGTTCTGCAAACACCTTGCTGGAAATAACCCTTGCCCAAAATAGCCTAAAGTGTGTTTTGAAATTAATTCAATCAATGTGTATGATAAATGAAGGAGGAAGGTTTATCTTGAATCTTACTGTGTAGCGAAGTTATACATTATTCAAAGCAGGTGAAAGGTAAAAGCAAAGTCACTTTAATCTATAAACTTGTTTTGAATAATGGTTACTGAAAGAAAATGTGTAATGGGGGTCAGAAAAGTTATGCAAGCTAAGCTCATAATGAACTGAAAAAGATGCTTCAGATTATAATCTATCAATCAAGGAGGCTTGGAATCACTATAGACTCAGGGTAAATGTTTTTAAGATGAGGAAAAACATCTATATATGGAACCATCTGTGACTTGATTTGATACGTTTGTGGACATTCTTCTCTGGAGAGCTTTTTGCATCTGTTCAGTCTTTGCTTTTGCACTTCTTCCTGAAATGCTTCTATATAGGCTTTTAAATTTTCTCGGAAGCTGAGGAGCCATAGTTCAATGGTTGGGGCCTGTACTATGTAAGAATTACAATGTTATGACACTGGGAATTCTTTAGGGTAAGCACAATGTTTTCATGTCTGCTTCTTTTGACATCCAGTACAGCTCAGCTCTGACCAGATAAACTGAACAGAGCATTTTTAACAATAATGTTATAGAGTACGTACTACACTTCAGCCACTGGCTGTCAGTTTGACAGTACTACAATTCTATTTTGTTATTACAATGTGGGGTGAAATCTACCTGGAAATATCAATTTTTTTGGTTGTCTTTGCCAGAGCAAAGAGAGCAATGGTCAAACTAAATGTAAATA
Source organism: Coccyzus lansbergi (assembly GCA_033558105.1). Lineage (NCBI taxonomy): Eukaryota > Metazoa > Chordata > Aves > Cuculiformes > Coccyzidae > Coccyzus > Coccyzus lansbergi. The sequence goes on from JAUMJK010000594.1 coordinate 1,247,680, forward strand.
TCAATGTCTCAGCAATATAACAACATTCTCAAACTTTATGGGAACTACTTGAGATTTCTTTATGTTTCACAGGAAGAAATTAGAAGCATAATGAAAATTTCTTCCTACCTTTCATTTTACTGAAATCTGTCCTACTTCAAATGATAAGATATTTGTCAGTGATAACCAGGTAGCCCAGGTAACCATGTCACAGCTCAAATCTTTGGTATGTGCAGAAGTTAATGGATGCCTTTGACAAGATAAGCATGCAGTAGAACACCTAACTAGAGATTTGAGGATATTGATGAAGTTACACAGTAGCTGCATTTTCCTTCTATTTCAGTGTTGCAGTTGGGATTCAACATACATGGTTCTGATCTGCCAAGTATGTTCAGACAGGAATTAGCTTCATTATGTTTTATTTCAATCTCATATGAACAGAATAGATTCTCATTTGGCCATAGAGATATCAAATAACAGGCCATATTTTTTACTTGTATATTTATCATAAATTGGTAATAAATAGAAAGAACAAACTAATCTTTGTTTTTGAAATTTTAAAACTATGCATAGGATTTTGCTCTTTAGAATACACAGGGTTTGCATACATCTAGTGCTCCTTGAATAAGGCCTCTTTCTCTATGTCTCTATCACGTGTGGATGATGTTGTAAGACTTGATATGTTCATCCATAGTTTCCTGGCATCTTTATCGATTTGGCCAAGCTGTGCACCACCTAGTAATCCTGGAAATACCCACTTCTGAGTGTTACAGCTGAGTCTTAAGTAGTTTGTGCATCCATGGTGCACTGGACCTATTGCACATGCATATTATTAACTGAAAATCTAAACCAAAGTTTAAAAAAATTCAGAGTTTTTCAAGAATAGTACAGCCATCAGAATTGAACTGCATTAGAAAATTATGTGGATGGAGCATTGCAAGGACCATTATGCCATTAAATTGTGCTTCTTCCTAAATGTTGAAGGAAGATGAAGTACAGGGACAGTTAAAATGAAAATATGGAAAGGGTTGGTGCTGCTCTACTGTTGTCAGTCAGTATAAGCCTTGAAGCCTAACAATGGGGTGTACTAAACATGAATGAAGCAGCTCTACTGTGCCTCTCTTCACTTTAAGCACATACTGGGGAAGTTTCCTTTCTTGCATTGGCACTGACATCTTCTTTGGTACACAGAGCCTGAGTGGAAGAGAGACAGTCTTTTCTTCATGCAAGTCACCAGCAGGTCAAAACCCTCATGTATCTGCTCCCATGACAAGTAACCTGGAGAGCTGTGTCTAGGATCACAATATTAGAAGCATTTTTTTAGTTAGGGGCGTTTGAGCTTTGTCATAGGTAAGCTAGGTTCCAGTGTTTTGTACAAAACCCCACCTTCTTCCTGGTGTGATATGCAAATTCTTTTATCTTCTTTTAGCAAAGTGATATTGCCATATTTGGTCTCCCAAAGACATTTAGGTACCTTAAGTCTGGTTTCTGACTCCACATCTGAGGTAAAAACACAACAGGAATATGTATGTATGCATATGCATGTAAGTATATATATTAACATGAAGAATAATGTCATTCTCAAAGATGTTTTTGTAAATCCTGCATTTCTTGCTGACATGAAATGACAAAGTAAGACAGAACTACTTCTTGCAGGGTCCTTTGAACTCTTTCTTCTTTCTACTCTCTAATAATTTCCTGTAAAATTTAGTTTGTATTAGAGCATTTCATTTCTCCTCAGGCTAGGCTGTCTTCCTAGATTTTCAGTAAATAACTCCTTAGGAGCAGATAGCAGCTGGAGGAGTGGTTAGGAGTTGTCTTAATCACCAGAAAAAAAAATCCATCTCTTCCAGCTTTGATGCCTGTGGTAACTGGGATATTTTTTTATTTACATTACATATGCATGACTTCCTATTGCCTTCTGCAAGCCCCTTCCTCTTGCAGCCTGTGCTTCCACTTTCCTCCCAAATTTCATGTAGGTTGCCAAGGTACAACCCTAGGATTTTGACTGTATTAATTGTATTCGTATTACATATGAATCTAGCAGTATCCAGATACTGCAAGAAGCTTAAAAAAAATCAGAATATTAGTAATGATGGAGAAACAGCAGTTTAAAGTTTTTTCTAAGCTGAGTCAAGAGCAAAATGGAAACTAACAACCTACAAAATACAGCTGAAGAAAATTATCAGGAGTTTTGCTGAGGAAAGATCTGTGGCCTGTTTCCTTCATCTACACAATCTTTCCTTCTAACTGCTTGTAGAAAGGCTAATGAAGGGCACAGAGAAACTTATTCAGATCAATTGTATGCATAGGAAGTAATAGAGCTGTTGATACCCCATTGTTTTATCATAAGTTGAAAAATCAGTCTGGTAGTTTGTGCAATAACTCATTTAACAAACACTGAAGCAGATAGACATTTAGAGAGGTAAGTCAATCCGTAGTCGGAGCTTGGCGGCACGTCACGGTACTGGAATTGGCACTCTCAGTATTTGATTTGGCTAAGCCATGCACCCCTACATGAAGGAGGAAGGATTTCTCCTCCATTCCCCCCACATCCCCCACCCCTGGATGTCTTACATGCTGTTGTTCCTTTCAAGACTAATATGTACTAAATACATGCTTACTGTAATTTTCAAATACCTCGTTGGTAAATGAGCTTTACAGTATGGCACAAGTCCCACTCTTCTGATGCCCATTTTTCAACTAAATTGTTTTGTTCTGTACAACCTATTGTTTTCTTCTTTTCATTTATCTTCAAAACAAATAATACTGCATTTAGAAAAGTGGTATTTTTGAACCGAAAACCAATTAAGTTCATATGTGCTCTAGGGCTTACAGGATAGCATACATCCTGCTGTATGTCTACAGATGGCTCTCATTTGGCTTCGCATACAACATGCTGGATTTGGACATCCTGCATTCTCTGTTACTGAATCAGTAGAATAAATAAAAAAAAAAAAAACAACTTGTCTGTTGTGCTGGTGTTGTTTAAAGCAGTTATGATGGTCAGTGTGTTGAAAAGCTCTGTGAGAAAAGAGCAAAATAACTTTCTGAACTTACCAGAAATTGTATGGACAAAGCTGGTAGATATATTGCCCTGAACTTCCTCTCAAGTGCAAAAGAATGGACTAGGACATCTTGTATGTGTCTGCTATCTATACACAGAGACAGCCACAATGAATTCAGGATGAACGAATGCCACCTTTATGTACAAAAGCTGGGAAGTGCCACTAAAGCAAACACTACTTCACTATCGTGCAGGAAAAGATTGCACACCACATCTCTTTAGAAGGTGGCAAACCTACTGTTCTCATTTACATTTCTGCCCTACCCAGGTTTCCGCTGTAGCATAGGTCCCTCTTAACACTACATAGAGCGTGCCAAAGCTAGAAGTGGCAACCATGAACACTGGCGTGGCTCAGCGAGGCAGAACAAAGCATGAAAGACAATCAGAATAACTCTTGCATGTAGAGTGGAACAATTTTTGTATGGCACTGAGTTCAGTTGGTGGAAAATGTTATAACTAGAAACTGAAATCAGGAGTAGATTAAGGAACTGTGTTTGTATGCTTGTTATAAATAAACAGAAACAGTGAACCATAAGTTTTTCTAAAGAACAGAATGTTTAATTTTGTATTCCTTTACATTAAAATGTTTCATTTTGGAAGTATGCAAAGATTTAAACAACATTGAAAAATTGAAATAGTTGGTATTTTAATGTTGATTGACACTCTGTATTTCACAGAATCACAGAATCACCAGGTTGGAAGAGACCCATCGGATCATCGAGTCCAACCATTCCTATCAAAAACTAAACCATGCCCAATCCATTTCAGACTTATATGTATAAACTAGAAATGAAGACGAAAGGTTTAAAGATCCTTAAAATAATCCAAGGACACCTTGGAAAGGAATTTATAGTGATTTTGTATTTGTTTTGTAAACATCTAGAAAAATATCCGTTTTAGTCTTCCTCCCCTACTTTCTGCAGATTTCTTGGTTTCAGTCAAAAAAACCCAGTCCACTTTTACTACTAATGGCTTTGCTGAATTTATAGCAGGATTGAAATAGCAGCATTAGAAAGAATTAATATAGTGCATTAATATTGTAAAATCTCTTTCATCAGCAGATTGTCAAACACTTCATTCATTATTACAGAAAAGTATTCAGAGCAGAAGTTTATCTTCACCTTTTTTGACTCAAACGCAGTGGTTTGCCAGGTCTGTCTAAACAGACCACTTAATGACACCAGTTGCTAGGTCACAGCGAGGGCAGTCCCCTGCTGAGCCGTGCCTCAGCTTTCCCATCCTGCAGATTTCATTCTATGCCTGTTAGCATTTAAAGTTTTGCAATTATACAGATGTATCCTCTTTTTAAAAAAGTAATAATAAATAAAATCTACTTAGAGCCCCACTGAGTTTTTAGGAGCATTCAATTAGATATGATTCACATCAAAACTAAAATATGCTCAGATATTTGCAATATAAGATAAATTGTCTGCTCCACAGGTTCAAGAGACCCAGAAGATCACAAAGATCATACATCTTTTGAATATATCAAAGTCATGCCCTGTTAAATAAATGTTTTTATGAAGGAAATAGTCCATTGATGGATGTCTCTTTTGACAAAAGTTTTGTGTGTGAAAAAAACATCTAGAGAATATTTCCATACACAAATCTTTCTGATTTCATGAGAACACAGTGAAATTTCAATAATTACAGAGTGTTATTTTTTCCCCTGCTTGTTTTATTGCAGATAATCTCTGTGAGACTATTGCTGGCCTTTCTCCATATCAGAGGTTTCTTTGTCAGTGTTCTTCAAGTAGTCCCACAAAGATCACAAACCTTCACCATCTACCATCCTGTTACAGATCTGAGAGGTCTTTATCCCTACTTCTGCACAGCCTAAACTTACCAGTGATCGAATACACACCCTTCAGATGTATCCATATGTCAGGGAAACTTTTTTTGGCTTCTTAGACCAGACACTGAAATAAGACTCCCTGTCTGTTCCCTCACTTCTTCCAGTCATATAAACATGAAGGCACGGCTGCAACTGAGGCTTGACAACAGACCCCTTTGACACTTTTTTTGGGTGTTTCTTCTTGTTGTATAATTCTTTGTGGTTGGAAGCAACTTTCCCAAGTAAACAAATGAGAAAAAAATGTTAACTATTTCTCTGAGTTTCCTTTTTCTGAATTCCATCAATTGCATGGTAAGTCCATGTCCCAAATGGATAGATAAACAGGGAGAGTCACCTGTCTGTGAGTTGGTCATTTTTAATTTTCAAAGAAAAGGGTTTTCAGCTATTAGTTTTATATCTTTTGAAAACATTTTGGTACCTCTTGGTTGGGTGATGACTGAGTCAACTAAGAGGGGCCCTCAGCAGGGCCCCTTGTGTTGTTGGAAGCATGGACATTCCTCACATCTGTGAGGCAAGGAGATTAGTACTTGCTTTGAGGGTGTCTTTGCTTTATTATCTGAAGCAACATCAGGTTGTGATGACTCACCCCAGGTGCCACTTAGTTGGTAGAGCACCACCCAATTTATCTGTTTTACCAGATGCATTGTCCATTGCTGGCTGCTGCTTTTGCCAACCACTCTCTTTCTAAGCAACTAATCTTATTTTGTCATTCACAGGGCTTAATAAATCTCTTATACCATGCTTCTTACTTTCTTCTTTGTCCTTCTGCCAACAGATGCCACAAAGTGAGGTTTCCTTCTTTCCCACTAAAACTCAGAGGTGTGGACATGATGTTTTTTCAGCTGAGACAATGACTTCCTGTACAAGGGGGAGCAGAGAGCGGGGAGTGATAACTTTTTTAATTGGTAGATAGATACTAGCTTGCGTTTATCATTCAGCATCCAGACAGTTCAGGAAATAATAAACATTGCTAAAACTCATTAATTTTGATATTCAGCTCTATACTAGTAAGTAAAATCTGTGTATTAGTTGGTGAAGGTATATGAATTCATATATAATGATTTTAAAAGACAGTCTCCTTTTCTAAAAAAAAAAAACGTTAAAGAAAACAAACGCCTTTTGAAGAAGTTGGCTTATTTTTAACAATTTACATTGGCAGTATGGGGCAAAAGAATCCCTATGTTCTGAACTAGGCTGAATGAAACCTAATAGCTTGTGTTCAGCAAGCAGATGCAAATTCTACTAAAATAACAATAACGCACATGAATGTGGTATCGCAAACTGAAAGAGAAATAAGCAGAAACCTATACTGAGTATTCAGAAAAAAAAAGCAGAAAAAAAATTTACAAGCGGTCTGGTAACCTACTTGCCAGATTACCTGCTTTTTTAAGAATAAAAATTAAACTAGATGTGAAACATAAAGATAGGACTGTGGAGACACAGTTCATCTCTTTAAATAATGGTGCAGCAAACTGCCAGCAGTTGTTCAGGACTGGCTCAAGTACAGTTCTCAAGAACGAATATATTAAGTAATCAGTCATGAGGACCTGTGTGACTAATATTGTCTCCTATAAAATTTAGGAGCACAAACCTGACTTGTAATGAAATGTGATGAAATGGGGATTTCTTGGAACTTCATTTTGCCCCTGGATAGATCAGGAAAGACAGGAAATTAGATGTCTCTGAAATAAAAAGAAAACAAAATCAATGATCATAACCACAAAAATCTCTGTCATATCTATTCTGTGCATATTACAAAGACTTCTGACAGGAAGAGAAAAAAAAAAGAAAGAAAATAATTTTAACAGTATTTCTAAATATTTCTAGAGCAGAGTTTATGGCAACACTGACTAGGAAACACCAAAGACCAAATGACTATGAGAAGTACTGTCAGCCTTTGCCCATTACTGTGACAAATCACCTCAGAGTTCTGTTGTTAAATGTGACAGGCAACTAACAGACTCCTCTTCTTAGTTTTAATAGATTAGTTCTTTAGCTGACAACTGTGGCTTTGATTATGACCTTAATTTTAGTTTTTGGTAGATGTGCAAATACACTGTCAAATGATTTGAAACTTATATCTCAACATGATGACCTTTCATTTGTTACTAAAATTCATATTAATAATACCTTATTAATGAAGTGTTCTCACTTGGAAATTGAGGAATCTAATGGATATTTAAGCTACTGCTTCTTGCCTTTCAAAAGCAGGTAGAATAGCATTTGCTTTGTGCTTCTGGAAACTGAGGATTGTTTTCCAGGCAAGGGCACCTAAATGAAATAACCTCTTTTCTCTTAGAATTTTTTTTCTAACATTTAAAAGGCAAACAAACAAAAAACCCCTGAAGTTATGGGGGAGAACTTTCATAGTGAAGAAGAGGAGAAAGGCTGGAAAAATTGACTCAATGTAGCAGGATCTTCTGGAAAACAGTAGTTACCTTTTTACACCAGGATGACTGCTGCAATTCATTCCACCTAAGTTTAGGTGAATAGTACTTTTATAGTGGTTTAGGATACATAAATTAAAAGCAATATATAATTACTTCTGATTCAGTACAATCTACAGAAAAATAATGATTCCAGTAAACATCAGATAGGAATCTTGTTTCATGCCCTCCTCTCCAATCCCTCTGGCTATTATTAAAATAAATGTTGGTTTAAAGAATTTATTTTGAGCATTTACTCACTTTTACAGAAAGACAGTAATTCCAGCACTTTTCGGTAGGTGTCCAATTTGACGTTTTTGTCTAGTGTCTCCTAGGAATAATAAAATCTCTTCCATATAAACTCTTCCTGCAGGCTCCTTTATTTGCCTTAGTTTTCCCCCCCATTTCCCCCTCATTACCTTGAGTGACTCACAAGATCTTAATAGCACTGAAAGTTAAGACAGCCTGTATTAAAATGCAGTGACTCTCAAATTCTTCACTTGACTAAGTTACAGGAATAGTAGTTGGCTACATGGAAAGCATTATTACTGATTTCTGTCTCCTGTTAGCTCCGGTTTGATTTAGGAAAACCTGAAATGCTTGCAGCTAAACCCCTCCTTGGCTCACATCCTCTTCTGATGCTGTGCTTCTCTTGCAGATGAAGAGTAGTCCCGTTCAAATTAGAGACAGATTCAGTGGAACTTTACAATGAACACTGAGCACCTTCTTAGATAATCAGCAGGAAAAGACATCCAATTTTTGGTGGATTTCACCACAGTAGGTTCTGGGTGGTGGCAGACACACTGGCCAGAGAACTGATATAATGTTGACAAAGTAGGTGACTCTTCCTGACAGCAGCAGTGACAGACACAGCTTGTCCGTGTGTAGTGGGCTGGCACAGATACACTTTGTTGTGCAACACTAACACTTTCTCCCCAAGTCTGGGAATCTATGTATGACAGATGTCCCTGAAACAGGGGTGCAAATTAATTTTCTGTCTCCTTAACACATCTCGTGTGTCCGGCAGAACAGAAGTGCTACCTTCCGATGAATAGAGGCACACTGAAGTTATCTCTACAAAGAGATGAGTGATTTTTTCTTGTTGAGAAACCTTACTGCAATATGCCCATATTGTACTGCTTTTAAATTCTACTAAAGACATTAATGCTATATTCATTAATGATTATCTCTAAGAGATCAATTTTATTCAAAGTCATTGCAGGTTTAACACTATAGAAACTCCTTAAAGTAGAAGAATTTACCTTGTTTACAGTGAAATTTAAACGCCTTCTAAAAGTCTTTGATACTGAGGAAATCAAGTTTCTGAGACCAAAGAAAAGAAGTATATGCAAAAGAATTTTTCTCAGGTAGATTGTTATTATAGGATTGTTCTGCAAGTCACAGTGTATCATAATAATAACTAATCTCCAGAGACTTACCTTATTAAAATTGGTCACCTGCTAGAGGGTCTGGCTGGATTTGTGGGACGTATTGGGTGAATAACAGTATTTTTCAATGAAAATGCATTTTTTAGCTGCTGTGGGGTATATTGCATATAATTCTTAGGTGCTGACTTATGACCCTTGACACCACACATAAGGCTGTTTAAATCAATAGAGTGCTATTTTTCTGCCCCTGAGGAATCATAAAAGGAAACCTCGCTAGCTAACCCGTCAGCTCCCCTCTGCCCTCCTTTCCCCCTTTGTTGTATGAAACCTTAAATATGTAGATAGGATTCCTGGAGCTTCTGTGGTTTCTGAGCAGCCTGGGGGCTGATTTGATTGAGCTGCCCAAAGCCCATAAATTTAGGACAACTGGATGGGAAAAGGAGGCCAAGTTCAAGGATAGAAAGCTGGGTGAAAAACACTGATGATCTGAACATCCGAGATTTCCAGGAGGAAGGTTTTCCTTCTCAGTCATAAAAATTAAGGGGAGGCATGATGACTTAATGTTATGTCTGCTAAAACAAAAGGAGAAAAGGTAACTCGGGTCTGGGGATACAATGTGGACTGAATTGCGTATTGTTGCTGTGGAGGCTAGATTTGGAGAATCTGCTAAAAATTCTGATGAATATGACTGGGATAGGACAACATTTTTGCATCACTGTAATGTTATTCATAACCATAAAGGTAAGCCCTATCTTTACATGAAGACTAGGAAGACTGAAGAAAACTGGACAGTGGCAGCTTCATAAGGCAGTGAGACTGAAAAAAGGAAATCCAGAGTCACATAAAATTATGTAAGGTTCAGGGCTTTCCTGGAAAACAGTAGAAGCAACACTAAATATACAGATCTAAAAGTACTGGAGAAGGAAATCCTTCAGGCAATAAAAATGTCCCTAAATCCCCGAACTTATTACTCATACCTTAGAAATAGCACAAAAATATTGAATATTGCTGCTTTTATAAGCTATGAGTTTAAGTTTGTTGGTGAGTCTTTTCTGAGGAGATGACATTGGGTTCTTTAATTTATTTTGCATTTTGAGTTTATTATCGTCATTATCAGCATATATCAGCTTCAGTCGTACTGTCCATTGGATGAACAAGACACAGAGAAGACGTCTGTTCTAGAGACATCTCTTTGATCTAATTCACTACAGATAATTTTTCACTCTATCTGGTATAGGTGAAAACAGAAAAAGACCCCAAACCCATTGAACAATTTTGTAATTTATTTAAGCTGTGTCTTGTTCTTCAGAGTTCAAATTAGTTATGAATTATTCTTGACATAATTTAAAAATAATATGGAAGATGGATATCTTGTGCTTATTTCTTTGATTTTCCTTTAGAATATTGAAAGTGGTATTCTAAATGCTTTCTGGGGTTTTTCCCCATTTGTGATCTATTTTTGCTTCTTCTACTTCTTTTTTTACATGCGGTGTTCTGTAAACTTTACTAAATATTACCAACTTCTGAAAGATTCCTGAGAGTCAGAGTTAAATGTAAGTTTTGCCAAATTTTCCTAAGGAGGGGAGAAAAATAAAATCCAGTGACTTCAGATGTCTGTTATGTTTCAGATATAAGAAGTCCTCCTTTCCTCATGTGACAGACTTGGACCAGTGCTCTGTAAAGGCTCCTGTTCAAAGAAACATTCTCCTAGTGTTTGAAAGATTTTATTTGCCTGATGAATGAAACTGTGAATTGCAGTCATTATCTAGGATTATACATCTGGTGAGTAGTCTCATTATCCTTGAATTCTGAAGATAAGAGACACATTGAACTTTCCTCAACACTGTGAGAAGTGTCAACTTTGAGTTTCAGAGACATATGCACGATGTCATAAGAGCACTAGCTTATGTCACTGAAAAGACATGTAACTTTGTGACTTTATGTCAATGATTTTAAAGTATAATATCAAATGAATGTTTATTAAATAAATTTAAAAGGAGCTTATTTGTAAGGGAAAGATCAATCAATCTTTTGCAATTCTGCTTGAGGACTTCAAAGGAAATTCTGAACAAATGATTTCAAAAGTTTCTGTCTTTCCTCATCATGGAAGCTTTGGAACTTTTAAGAAGCAGTACAATTCACAAAAACCTTGAAATAAGCAGAACTGCTGTTGAAGAAAATTTTATTATATAATTATTTTTTCTTATTTAATTAACAATCTATAGACAACTAGATTGTTTCCCCAGTGCATTTCCTTAGTTTTTGTATTCACATATTGAATCTTACTTTCTTGCTTCATGTATGCAAATCCGTTCTCAAACACACCATGTCTGACAAAATTCATTTAAACAAAGTCTCTCCCTTGCATAAACATTTCTACCAATGCTAAAGCTAGACATTATTATGTTCTTAAATATATAATTTGTCTTTCTTACCTAGCATGTCTAATCTATCACTTTTACATATTAGTTCAGTCCTGGGAACAAGTCAAAATTTGACTTGTACTGTGCATTTTTCTGCTTTATTTTGCTGACTCTGGAGCTTTGCAAGAGGTTGGATAAGTATTCATGTTTAGGGAGTTTAATCAAGCTAAGCCTAGAGTTCCAACATTTTGATGATTACTTCATAGCTATTAGTTATTCTGCTGCATACTAGGAAACATTACTTCTTAAAAGTAAGGTGTCAACAGATTGTTACTGCTGAATTTTCAGTGATCGTAGACACTGGTCAATATACTGATAGCATCAGCAAATTTTCCAGAGTATCTTCTTTAGTTTTTGCTATCAAATATGTCAATTTTAATCATCATTTGAACATATCAAATATGTTCAATTTTAAATCAATACTTCTGAATTCATTTATACAGAGAGATGAGTTGTGCTAATTAATGACACATTTTCACTGATTAACTTTTTTTTATAACTAAGTAGATGGAGGGTCTCAGAAATTAAAGAAGCAAGAGATGCTTGGGAAAACAAAGAAAGTCATGTTTACCACCACTATGGAAAGACTACTACTAAAAATCAAAGTGCCTTTCAGTGTGTAAAGTGCGTTTTCCACCTAAGGGTTTTTGGTACAGCTTTGCTGTGGTACAGCCGTGTAACCTTGACCCCTGGAAAAACACAGAGTCGGTGAGAAGAGCTGAGGGGAAACAGGGGAAACTCCTCTTGCTTGCACAATTATTTACCTCCTTGATCTCTACATTGCAGCTGTGCCTAGGTTTATAGTTGAGCCTTGCATCTCCTGGGTCTGACCCCTCCTTCCTGAACTGGCTCCCTGCCTTGACCTGGGATCTGCATCCTCTCTATGGACCTTCGTGGTCCGCTGGGTTGTGGCCATGATCATCATCACCAGACCTGCTCTCCACTACTTGTTTGAGTAGGATGGGAATGATAGGGCGGTTGAGTGTGGGAGGGTGGAGGGAGGAGCGTTCCTTGCTTTGCTAATTCTTTTGGCTCCCAGTCTGCCTTCCTTTACAGAGCAGCCTTCCCTTGCTGCTGAGAACACATGTTTTAAAAGCTACTAGGTCTACCAACAGAAAGTTTGGTAAGTTTTTTGTATTCTGAGGGTATATTGGACTTTGCCTTGTTTCTGGATTTATGTGAATACTACAGTAGACAGATAATATTACAGAGTTTTGAGAAAAGCTAATGAAACTGACGCTCAGTCTTAGTGGAACTCAAATTAGAGTCCATATTGCCAACATACTCCACAAATTTGTTATATTAAATTTTAACAGCCTAAGTTGCTCAGAAGTAATGTACTTTAAGTAAGATTCTTGCTAGCACAGTAAGAACACATTCTGTATTTCTGTGATGGCTGTAGTCTGGTGCTCTTAAGAATCACTCCCAGAAGGGCTCCCTGCACAATTACATTGTAAGAATGTACAGACATGTTGACTGCATTATCTATCAAGTTGTTGCGTCTAAATCACAAAGCTCAGACAAAGCTTAGCATACGCCTAAGGAAAACAGGTGTATCTGTAGGGAAACCTATTTCATTCAAGTTTACACTTACCTTCTGCCTACTCTTCTTAAATGAAAATCTGCTGTTGGTGACACATAGCTTGATAAAAAAATTCTGACCATTCAGGTACTTCTAGAATGCTGAGGTGATCCAGGCTATTTTCTAGTCATTTCTCAAAAACTGAGGGAAGAAGGAAAACTAATTTATATGTTGGTTTCAGACCAGCTGATTCCTCTATCATCCATGAATGCAAGCATCATCTCCATGAGAAAGTAGGACTCCAGTGCTTGAGAAGTAGTCATGACATACCAGCTTGGCTGCTTCTTCCTGAAGAAGGCAATGGGTTCATGTTTCCCTTTCCTGCAAAGGAGGAGATCATGACAAGGTCTGACAAATATTTATGCTTTATCAAAGGTGGAGAAGAAATCCATTGTTAAACCACTGCTGACTGTCATTTTTATATTATTCTTGGTTTCCCAACTACACTTGGGCTAAAAAGTAGAATAATGGGAATGAAAAGCCATACAGCAGAAATCCTTACAAGATTGTCCTTTTCACTTTCTGTGAAATATCACTTGATTTTGTTTATAAGAATGAATGTCAGAGGTCAGGAGCTCAATTCATAAATCTCATAAACATTTCAGCAAATGCATCTAAGCAGGAGATACTGGATCTTTTCTGAGACTTTCCTATATGTCAAAAGAATACAAAACCAAAAAAAACCCCTTTCTAATATTTTTTCTGACTGAACTTGCCAATGACCTTTGTCTATTCTACTTTTCTCCTTTTCCATTTCAGTCCAAATTCACAAGAAGAAAAGCTGTGATCATTGGACAGATGATGGGGACAGGGATATAGGAGAATTTCGATAAGTTATGCACTATCATGTAGGCAGCTATGAAGCTGTCAGTGCAGTGTTAGAACTCCCCACATTTTGATATGTGTGGAACTGGGCCTGCTAACCCCTGGAGTTGCTGGTAACACACCACCTTGGAACTATTGTAACTCATGCATTTTATGACAGAAAAACTCTTTGCGTTAACTCCTTGAATCCTATTGACACCTTTCCAGAGTAAGCACTTAAATTTTTCTAGCTATTGTGCATGTAAGGTCATAAAACCAGAGGATAAGAGGTATAGTCATTTCAGCTAGCACATAATAACACGCAACTGCAATAATTTAGTTTCCCTTTTAACTATGTCAGTAGTGACCTGTTGTGGTGGAATAACACATTTGCAGCACCAGAATCCTCACAAATGGTAATCAGATGTTTAAAGTGACTGAGTAAAAAGTATATCATGGAAGAGGGAAGAATGGGGAAAGTCAAGAAGCATAGCAGCTGTGATTAAAATATAATCTTGACTTCTGGCAGACAAGATATGTGTTGTATTCAGAATTTCAAGCCGGTCTGGCAGACTTTATGGTGGAACTTTTGCTGTCTCAGGAGGTGGAGAATAGTGAGGTGATACATTGAAATCCTGGCTTCAGTGGGAAAAACTTTGTGCTCTTGCTCATTCAGGGATCTCACAGACTGAAGGTTAAGAATAGATAGTCCAGTATATGAGAATCCAATTCATGATAGCTTTATACATATGAAGCAGTGACTCATGGTTTAATAGCCTTTTTGAAAGTGGTACAATTATTATCAGTTTTGCAGATGGTTGTTTTAGTAATGATAATATGCAAGAGACATGATGAATATGGTCTGATTGTTAGCCGGAGAAGATCAGTCTTTCATGGGTAAACAAACTGAAGCAGAACGAAAATTTCTGCAGGGTTCTGTATTGGGACAAATGCTGTTTACTTTCATTGGTGACATTGACAGAAAGATCACGTACACCCTCACCAAGTTTGCAGATGACACCAAACTGAGTGATGCAGTTGTCACACCAGAAGGACAGGTTGTCATCCAAAGGGATCTGGACAAGCTGGAGGAGTGGAATTGTGGGAATGTCACAAGGTTCAACAAGGCCAAGTGCAAGCTCTCAGGACAATCCATGATTTCAATATAGAATGAGGAATGAAATGATTAAGAGCAGCCCTGCAGAGAAGGACTTGGAGATGCTTATTGATGAGAAGCTCAACATGAGCTGACAATGTACACTCACTGACCAGAAGGCTAAATATATCCTGAGCTGCATCAACATTAAAATAGCCAGCAGAGTGATGGAGGTGATTCTCCCCTTCTACTCTGCTTTTGTGCGATCCCACGTGGAATACTGTGTCTGGTTTCAGAATCTCCAGCATAAGAAGGATATGAATCTTTTGGAACGGGTCCAGAAGAGGGCCACAAAATGATCAGAGGACTGGAGCACCTCTGCTGTGAGGACAGGCTGAGGTAGATGGGGCTATTCAACCTGGAGAAGAGAAGGCTCTGGGGAGACCTCATAGCAGCTTTCTAGTCTTGAAGGGAGCCTAAAGAAAGCTGGGAATGGACTTATTACAAGGGCATGTAGTGATAGGATGAGGGGGATTAGCTTTAAATTCCCTTTGGAATTAATTTAAAATGTTGTGAGACATTTTGAAATACATGCACAAGATAAGGTGATCTAGTTGGAAAGCTTCCATTCACTCTATTGCTTTTTTGGTGGAAGAGAATTGACTACTTGAATCAACATGGGTGGTGGTCTCTTTAAAGAAAATCTCTTCATTTGCTGAGAGGGCACAGTTTAAGTCTATGAAAATGAAAAAAAGAAAGGTAAATGAGATAAAATTTAGTAAGAAAGCAAGTTTCTGTTTTCAGTGGTTGCTGTCTTGGATCATTCCTTTTTTTTTTCTCTCTTTTTAAGTCTTCTCTCTCTGTTCCTTGGTTTTCTGGTTTTTTTTCGTTGCATGTACAAAGAATAGACCTTGGGTAGATTGAAGCAAAATAAATGAAAACCAATTACTACCTATCCTGGGGCTACTAATGACTTTCTTTTAACTCAAGGGTATTTTGTCCCTTGTTTTGTTCACAAAATGTTGACAGGAGAGGAATAATCTTGAAGCAAATGGAATTTTTCAGCAAGCAAATACCACAAGATGCACAGAAACCTTCAATATATATATTACTTAGCTTACAGTGTGCAGTGCTACACCATGGCTCTTCAAATTCATAACAGACAAAGTAGAATCTGAGTCTAGTGATCTATAAGATATCATCCAGTACCCTGCATCGTCAGCAATATTTTCTGGAGATATCAAGCTGGGAAACAGAGAAAAGAGGAGTAGAAGGAAGGACTGCATCATTATCATTCCCCACTTAATTACATTCCTATCTCTTTCGTTTTCCATTCTGTCCTCCATCCTTCATTCCATCTCAGTGAAACAACTGTGGTTGTTTCCCATATCAGAAATTATTAAGAATATTTTCTTTATTTAAATCATAGTTCTTGTTTGCAGTGGAGTTGCAGCTATTAGGTTGCTAGATTAGATACAGTTAAACAAATAGCATTTGCCCTCTCATTGCAACTGGATCCAAAGTCTTCCTTTTGCAGCCCGTGATTTCTCTTCTAAAAGTACATAGATAAAAAATACACAGGTCCAAATTCAATATGTACTAAACTTAACACAGATTGAATCTAGCATCCCAAAATCAAACAGTGGAGAATCTCTTCAAGGCTGAGATACACTGAAACTTCAGTTACCAGTGTAAAGATTTCCAGTGCTAAGCTCCAAATGGTCACATATCTCTAAAAAGCCTATAGTGATCAGAGCATACAGGGATTTGTTGCTGTTGTGAGAGGTGTTTCCAGATTAATTCCTCCAAGAACTTTCCCCTATCCCCCCTTCACCCCCAGGCATTATTTCTGTTGGCACAGAATAGAATTACACATTATCATCAGTCCATCATACAGCATTTATACATAATCTAACCTCATAAACCACTGAGAGCTGACCTGGTTTTGAGACCTTGCCCCAAGTGCTGCTGACAGTGCTGTGGGCTGGAGATAAAACTGCTAATACAGCAGGATTCCTGTTCCCCCATTCTACCATAGGGGCTTGGCAGATATATGTAAGACTCAAACTGTGTCCTCTCAGCTAATAAAGCCTCTCTTTGTAGAAGCTACCCAGGTGGTCAATTCTCTTGCACCAATGAAGTAATAGAGTGAATGGAAGCTTTCCAACTGGACCACCTTCTCTTATGCATCTATTTCAAAATGTCTGTCATAACATTTTAAAAATAACATCTGAGTATTCCAAGAAATAGTATGGAAGATGTACAGAAATATAAAAAGATACTGAAGTTGCACTAGATGATGCTGAAATACATTAGCTGAATAAAGTCTTTTCAATATGCAGATCTGATATAATTTCTTTTTCAGGTAAAGAAAGAAGATGCTGGCTATGCTAGTGTCTTTGCTTTGTAGAATATCTAAGGAAATTAGTGATTTCAATCTCCCAGTTACACATATAAGCAGAAGGTTTTAAGTAAGACAAATAAAATGAAACCATTTCATTCCTTTCTGGTTAACATATTAAATTATAATACCTTCAAATAATAAGTTCATAAAAAATTGTTGTCTTTCATGCAGTTCAAACATCTCATTACTGGGGGATTATAAATCTGCAGACAGTGGAGGTTCCTTTTATGGAGCATTCTTGCAGCTAAAATGATTATGAATAGATCAATACATTTGTTATGAATAAGCTCTTTTACAACTTGGGCAAATGAGGTTTAGCAGTTTTGACAGAAATGGAGCCAAATGGTGCTTTATAGATTTCAACAATCTTGCTGCTGGTTCGGTGAGGTGAAATCTGTAACTGACCTGTTGAGCAGTGAGAGCAATAACGGAAGGAAATAAAGAAAAAAACAACAACATTGTACAGTGTAGCTTGGACATTTGGCTAAATTTTGTATTCCATGTGTTTCTAGCATAAGAAAGATGTGGTGGAAGCAATATTGATATCATATTTTGCTATCTAGTAGCTTCTCTAGCAAAAAAAAAAAGCTACAAAGAAGCTAAATTATTAGTTTTGTAATAAAATCACATTTAATCACTGAAATATAAGAAAATACTATATTTTTCTATGTACTTTATAGATGTATGGGAACACGGTCCCGTAAATATTTTAAAAAATATTTTCCTCTTTAAATGAGTCAGAGGAAAATAAGATTTTTTAGAGCAAATGTTTTATTTTCTCTTGATGATTGCTTAATATTTCCTTTAAAACTAAGCAGAGTTGCAAAATTCAAAGCTGACTTTAGCCTATATATATTTAAATATGTAGAAAAAATTAAATAAGATAGCATTTTTACTGTGTTAGACATACACTCACTGTTATGTAAACTGCTTAAATCAGTAAAGAGATAAATAATATTTCATTGTGTATAGTTATGTATACAGTACTTTATAGTTATGAACAAGAAAGAGGAAAACAAAACCTATTCTAAGCAAGGATTGCTCTGATTTGTAAACCAGGTATATGGGATAAGAAACACTTTGCATGGTTTTCTGCCTACTGGGACAAGGGCTAGAGACTGTAGGAACTCTTTCAGTGTCGTTGATTTGGTGACCAGTTGAATTGAGCTGACACACTTGCAAAAAACATTTACTAAAAGTAAATATTACTACTGTATGTTGTGTGTTATAACAGAAATTAGCTTATGTGAAGATGGACTTTCATACACTGAAGCTGGTTGATTCAGGTTACTCTGAGGAAAAAAACTGTTTGCATTAATGGTCACTTGTTTTCTGAGCCTCTATTATAAGGCTGACAAGTTAGGAGACTGTGAAAGAGTTAATATTGTTAAAGGGAACTCAGGAGAAAAGAGTACATTTAAAGACAATTGATGCAATTACAAAACAGCACAGAAATTCCTTTGGTTTTAAGATTCATAGAATAGATGTGTTTCAACATAATGATTGTCCATACCAGTTGTTTATGTGGTGTTGTCCTCATCATGCGTATGACCTGCTGTGTAAATGCATATGTGTCTCATCCATAAGTCAGGAGTACATAGAAATTACCTCTATGTCCAGTAAAACATTGATCTGTTCCTTGTCTCTCTCTCAACGGAGTTTTGGTTTTGCTAACTTGAAAAGTACAGTATTCACCAGACAATAAGCCTTTTGGATCTGGAAAAAACCCAAAACACTTGTTCTATTCCCTGTGGTCCTGATGAACCAAAACTGCAAAATATATGTGTGATTCAGAACTTCTGATTGTACTGAAATTCCATCTATTTCAAGAAAATAAAATGTCTCTCTTTGAAATGTGCCACAGTACAACATCAAGTGAAAGGAGCAAATGTGATTGTCTCTATTAAACAAGTCACTGCCTTATTAACCCTGGGTTTAAAAGTACACATGCACAGGGCAACTCATTACTGTCAAGAGACGTGTGGAGCAAGCAAAGGAAGTGTTATTATCCTAAGGGTCACTGGGAATAGCAGCAAATAAGATTGGTACTCAGAGCAGTATGAACAGAAGGCTAGATGAATGGAATGCCAATGAGAATTGATTTGAGAAAAATTGATGTAATGACATTTAAAAGGGCATCCACTGTATTAATCTCTGAGGCTAACCTGTATCCTTCTTGTAATATAAGTCTAAGCCTCTGTCTTTCGTTTTCTTTTCTGACTGCAAATTGTTAAGGCACCCAGAGACATTAGGAACCTGTGAGAATCATAGCTAAGACCTCCCTGGCTGGACACTTTTAAGGCTGCTGTGACTGCTCTCAAACCAAGTTTCCCTACACCTACAGCCCTTCATCAGGGACAGATGGCACATCCTTGAAGTCAACTTGCCTGAGAACTGACAACTCATAACCCAACTACTGGCACTTGGAACTGTCAGTATCCCCTGGAATTGATGAACTCTAGATTTTGGGTTGTATGGATTAACATTTCAGAAGTAAGTATTAAATACTATACACAAGTCTTGCTTCTGCATACTGGAGCCCTTTTCCCCTGGTTTCTGTCAGCATTCACCCTTCCACAGTGGCTAATTCTCTTGCTTACCCCTACTCCCTCTAGGAGTAAGCTGCCCGTGGTCTGCCTATATGGCTCTAGGATTCTTCCTCCAATTCATTTATTTATCAAAGTTACAAATATTTTGTTCTATATCTACAATTCTGTATTTTCCAACCATATACTTCCTCTTCTTTAAGGGAATCATTGCCATGGGTATTTCCATCAAATAAGTTGCAAATGGCATACCTTCTTCTTGGCCTGGAAAGAATGAGACACATTTTATTTCAGCGTCTGTTGTAAATGGAACCTTCATCTCAGCTAAAAATATGACTTGTAGCTTATGTTTGACCAAGAAAGGGTAATTGGCAGCCTGGGAAAACATAACAGTATTCTGTAGGTAAGTAACACAATTTCCCTAAAGCCTGTTTTTGGCATGTTTTCTGGTAGACTGTATATATAGACTGTATATATACTACTGAATATCTGATCCTGCTTAGAATGTGGGCATAGTCTGAAAAACCTTCAGATGAAAGAAGAGATGATCCATCTTCTTTCTTTCTGTAGACAGGACCTCACAATGAGCAATCCTGGAAGTGCTCCATGATCAACTATTCTATGTACTAAAGTTAATGTACTAAAGTAAATGGATTTTATGAGCATGACAATTTCATATTTATTTGAACGTATTCAGTGAACAAGTTAATTATTAACTCATTTTTCATCTATCTAATTTCTGGCAATCACCTCCTGAGCAAGCTACTTTCGTGGTTTTAATACATTCGTAGAATGTATCAATCATAGATTGGGCATAGAAATTTGACTACATTTACAACGGCACGTGGCCATTAAAAATGGCCTACACACTGATTCTGTGGTAATGCCTGCTAAATCTATAGAGCTTGCTAATGTTTGACAACTTTACGTTCCTATGGTTTTGTGTTTAATGATGATTAATCCCATAGCAAAAGAGTAGTTTCAGTTTTTGACAGTTATTGCAGAGCACGTGGAAAATAATTAAGTAAAATGCTCACATCCTAAAACACAGTTTATTTTACCCATAAGTAAAGGCATTGAAATTATTCCATACCTAGAGAAAGAAGATTTGCACCTTTTACAATCTGTCAATGCCTTTATTTTTATTTTGGTCTACTATTAGTCTAGATTGGTTTAAAGCATCCTAAAAATTGAAAGACAATTTCTTTAAGATGATTTTCATGCTAGCTGGGTTGGGTAGGAATATTAGATAAGTCAAAGCAGCTTATACTTCTAACACTGGGCTCGGGTCAGCCAGACACCAAGAGACCACCCTTGAGTAAGGTTAAAGGCAGGTGCCAACTGAACTTGGGAGTGTTGCCTTAGGAACAAGAAAGAAGGTGATTCTATGAGGCTAGGACAGGAGTTGAAAATGCATGATATTGCACTCTGCACTTAATCTAACATCTCCCTGTAGATTTATGGCACTCAGTTAGAAAGGAAAACGAAGGATTTGGATTCTTTTCTTCACATGTGCTGCAAAAAAAAAGGCCTTCTCTATGCCTAAAGATCATCTAGTTCCAAGACCTCTGCTATAGGCAGGGACGCCTCCCACTGAAGTAGGCTGCTCACGGTCCTGTCCAACCTGGCCTCAAACACTTCCAGCGAGGGGGCATCCACTACTTCCCTGATCAATCTCATCAAGAAAAAAAAATACCAAAAGGAATGATCCAAGACAGCTACCACTGAAAACAGAAACTTGCTTTCTTACTAAATTTTATCTCATTTACCTTTCTTTTTTTCATTTTCATAGACTTAAACTGTGCCCTCTCAGCAAATGAAGAGATTTTCTTTAAAGAGACCACCACCCATGTTGATTCAAGTAGTCAATTCTCTTCCACCAAAAAAGCAATACAGTGAATGGAAGCTTTCCAACTAGATCACCTTATCTTGTGCATGTATTTCAAAATGTCTCACAACATTTTAAATTAATTCCAAAGGGAATTTAAAGCTAATCCCCCTCATCCTGTCACTACATGCACTTGTAATGAGTCCATTCCCAGCTTCCTTCCTTTGGAAGGCTGCTATGAGGTCTCCCCAGAGCCTTCTCTTCTCCAGGCTGAATAGCCCCATCTACCTCAGCCTGTCGTCATAGCAGAGGTTCTCCAGTCCTCTGATCATTTTGTGGCCCTCTTCTGGACCCGTTCCAAAAGATTCATATCCTTCTTATGCTGGAGATTCTGAAACCAGACACAGTATTCCAGGTGGGATCACACAAAAGCAGAGTAGAAGGGGAGAATCACCTCCATCACTCTGCTGGCTATTTTAATGTTGATGCAGCTCAGGATATATTTAGCCTTCTGGTCTGTGAGTGTACATTGTCAGCTCATGTTGAGCTTCTCATCAATAAGCATCTCCAAGTCCTTCTCTGCAGGGCTGCTCTTAATCATTTCATTCCTCATTCTATATTGAAATCATGGATTGTCCTGAGAGCTTGCACTTGGCCTTGTTGAACCTTGTGACATTCCCACAATTCCACTCCTCCAGCTTGTCCAGATCCCTTTGGATGACAACCTGTCCTTCTGGTGTGACAACTGCATCACTCAGTTTGGTGTCATCTGCAAACTTGGTTAGGGTGCACTTGATCTTTCTGTCGATACCATCAATGAAAGTAAACAGTACTGGTCTCAGTACACACCCAAGAGGGACACTACTTGTCACTCCATCTGGACATCAATCCATTAACCACTACTCTGAATTTGACCATCCAACCAATTCCTTATCCACCAAATGGTCCACCCGTCAATCCATATCTGTACAATTTAGATAGAAGGATGTTATGGCGGACCTTGTGTCAAAGGCTTTACAGAAGTCCAGATAGATCACATGCACTGCTTTTCCCATATCTACTGATGTGATTACCCCACCATTGAAAGCCACTAGGCTGTTCAGGCAGGACTTGCCCTTGGTGAAGCCAGCACTTCATAATGATGATGATGATGATGATAAAAGACTATACAAAACAAGTGATGCACAAAGCAATTGCTCACCACCCACTGACCAAAATTCAGACAGTCCCTAATCAGCAACCAGTGCCTTCAGTCAAGCCCCACCCTCCCCCCTTTTATTTTTCAGCATGACATCACATGGTATGGAATATTCCTTTGGCTAGTTTTAGTCAATTATCCTGACTGTGCTTCCTCCAGGCTTCTTGTGCACCTCCAGTCTCCTCACTGATATAGTAGTACGAGAGGCTGAGAAGTCCTTGATTTAGTGTAAGCATTGTTCAGCAACAACTAAAATATCATTTTTTTATCAACATTATCCTCATCCTACATCCAAAACACAGCACTACACCAGCTATCAGGAGGATAATTAACTCTATCCTAGGTAAAACTACGGCAAACTTCTTTTACCAGTTTAAATGAAATGTGATTTACATCTGTAAAAACAGAAGAGAATCAAATACTTTTGGTGTGTTTTTAAAAGAATCTCCTTTTGCCATACGGTTTATTTTTGAAGCTTAAGAAATATTCTGACTCAAACATTTGTCCTTAATAGGAGTTTCTCACAATTTGAACTAAAATGCTGTATTTATTTTGATGACTCCTTTCTTGCAATTGAATAAACCCTTCAGAATATGACTCTTTAACTGTTCAACATGGTAAGTATTAAAGGCACATTGTCATTTTCCATTGTTTTGTTTTTATGCAAGAATGCTGACCTCGTACATGGATTTCTTAATCACTTACCTCTTTGAAGAGGGCCTGTAAATGCGACATGTTGCAATTAGAGGGTGTGTTGCACTCATATAATTTATTATTAAAAACTTTTTTATTTATATATATTTAGAATAAAATTTACATCTAGAAAAAATGTATTATACAATACAATTTAAAAAGTAGTTTTCCTGATTTGTATTCTTCAATTCATTATTGGAAAATTACTTTGAGTTTTCAAAGCGAGTCAGTTTTCCAGGGATGAAATCATTTAGGGATATACCAAATAAAGTTTCGAGTTTGAAGGGTTTAAGCTCATTAGCAATGCCTCAAACACATTGTAAATTTTCTTGACCTCTGTAATTGCTGAAATAGTACATTGGTGACTCTCACATCAATGATAATAATATAGGTTGACCAAACATTGTCAGCTATCATCTTCATGCAGTGGGATAACCTGTCCTCATATATTTTCAGCTGGAGCAATAACTGCATATTCTTAGAGAATAAGGTAAATAATTCCTTGGTTTGTTTAAGGATCTGCACTGTACTCTAGAAACAAATAGCAGCTGTTTCACTGAGATTATAAGAAGGAGAAATCTTTGTGTGCCTTATGACTGATGTCTTTATTTCTGGTCCCAGTGGATGTATAAGTACAACATTGAATCTGACATAAATTCAATTATGAGTATGTTTGCCACAGAAGAATAACTCCAGAGTGTATACTGATTGACTGAATAGGAACTGGAGCATGTAATGGGTCTTTTCTACTCCCCAATCCCAGGTACAGTAAGGGAATGCCACATAGGAGAAAGAGGACCTTTAGAATTAAAGATCTCAAATACTTCTGGATATCCTGTGAAATATTAGATAACTTTAATTTTTTGTTATGAAATATCTACAAGGACTATATACATACAAGGAAAAAATGATATTGACAGAACTATTACAACCAAGTATGTATTTATGTGGTTAGTAGTCTTTTCACATCAACGTGAAGTCAGTGAAGGAGATTGAATTTCTCATCATCTTAACTGTGCAAAATTCTAGATCTGCTGTATAAACAATATGCCAGTTCTCATTAGCTTGATATTGCTTCCAGATTAGTAGTTTGTGTGTGTCTGCTTACATACAAAAGGCTGTTTGGGAATTATTAAAGATAGTAAAAAATGGAGTCTTTTATAAAAGAACCACAACCTAAAGCATCTGGACAATCACATTTTTCCCTTTAAAAACAATACAAGATAATTACTTCTATATACCATTTTTGTATAATATGGATAAAACTGAAGCTTCATTAAAACTACTCTTGGTGTTAATAATTGCACTGAAGTTGAGAATATTCATTCAATTCAATACAAGTTTAAAATATGAAAAAAATCATGTTTCCTAACAGTGAGATTGTATGTTAAATTCATATACCAGTATTCCTCCGGCAGTAATAATGATATAAGGTATGCTTGCACAAGGCTGGTGTTGTAGGAACTCTGTACTATTGACAAGGCTTTTAAGTACTGCTAGGGTGAAAATTGGCTAGCATAGAAAAACGAGATTAATTGATACACAAAGTAACTTTTACATTCAGATATCTTTATGTTCAAGACAAACAGCAGGGCATTTCTGATATTCATTTCATGATTGTATGTATATATGGCACAACATTCTCAAATACTGAGAATTCATGTGGGATATAGAGTACTCTCTCTTTCTTTGATATGCATTCCTTAATAACATGGTCACATCAGCAACACTGAAATTTTACTTGTTAAAATTCCACAACAGGGTTAGAATTTATAAAGGCACAATTTGCAATCTCCTTGTGACAAAGAGGATCTATTCCAGACACAATCACCTTCAGTAAAAAAAATGGATATGGAAAGCCTATTAATGTACACTTCAGTTTCCATAAGCTACTCTGCAGTGTAATATGGGTTGTCAGATTGAAGCATCATGAAAGGAAATGAATCCCTGGGGGGAATAGGCAGACAGGTTTTAGCCACTAAAGCAGTGAAAGCTTGCAGAAACTCAACCTCACAGAAATATTATTATTTTTTTTAAATTATGTTTCTTTTTCCTGCCATTCCCTCCAATTACTTTTAAAGCAGGAGTTATTTAGCAGCTTTCTCTGAGCTTGAACTTTTATTCACAACAGAGGTAACAATATATGTTAGAGGAACTGCCTCTTTTTTCCTTCAGACTTCATGCTCAAAGTCTCTTACCACTGACCCTCCCCCATATATTTGCTTTTATTTATTTATGCATTTTATCCAGAGCTTTGTGTCACTCTGATTCATGTTTTATTCTCATTCTCTCTGTCATCATCTGCTGCATGCAAGGTCTCCTCTATGTCCTGAGAATTTATCAGAAAAAAATGACCTTCTTTTATTTTAAAAGTAAAATTAGAAGATGAACAGATATTTTATTTTGCCAGACAGGTAAGATTGTCGTCAAAATACTTCCGTTTATCAAAGATATGTACATAGTTCCACTAAAGCTATAGATTTGAATTCAGAAGTGATACAGTTAAATATGAGGAGTAATGCAGACATCATGCTTTATAGGCAACTCTGTTATCTTTACTCAGAACATGAGATACTGAAAATAATGGAAACAATCCAGACAGTTAAATAGTTTTTCAATATAATCTCCCTTCTTTGAGGCAGCATGAGGCAGTGAGAATGTCTCATTTGTGTTTCTCACAAAAAGTGTTTCTTAGATGACTGGATTCTGCTGACTCAGGAGCATATCTTCATGATGATATGGAGCCAGGCAGATCTGTAATTAACATGGTTAAACTGCCTTTGAACTGAACTAGACCACACAGAGCCTATACTTTTGCATGGTTTATCTATGAACTTGTCAGTGTACCCACAAATAACAGAGAATTACCTTAGATTTGTGTCTGCTACCTTACCCTCTCCCTCAGACCTCCTGTATTTAAATCAGAGTTAACTCACATAATAGACAGCTAGAAGAAAACATAATTTATAGGAGATGCTTTAGCTTACCCAACTCCTTTCAACTACTTTGCGTGTGAGTTGTGTTCTGTTACATTGCCTTTCACATTACATCAAGCAGAGTATGAAATACCGAAGGAATTCAAGCAAATACTGTGGGATCTGTCTTACAGCACCTTACATATCACTTCTGAATTTGGCTCACAGGCCCACTGACCGAGAAGAGAGAGCAAGATTTCCACAACAGCCAACAAATGAAATAATAGTTTAACATCAGGGGAAAATACTAAGGCAGACAGTGTTGTAATAGGAATAAACATAGGAAACAGAAATATAGACACAGACTTATGTGAGAGAACAGGTATGTAAATATAACATACAGCTAAAGTTGATCTTTAATCCCAGAGTTTAAGGAGAGGGCATATTAAATTATCGCTGCTAGAAAGAACTTGTTTAGGGAAATTACATTTACAGCACTCAGTTCTTTTTCTCCAAATCTGGAGTGGGTGGAGTTGTTGTGTATTAAGCTTCCTCAAAGGTGGAGGATACTCCGAGGCAGGCTGTACTCAATGAGCCTGGGGAGCAACAAACATGACGCTCACCTATTTAAACCAGGACTAGCTTTAGAGAGCTCACACTATTCAAATGACTGTCGGAATGACTGGTTTGCATGACTTTGTATTACTCAAAACAAACTTAAAATGAATTCTTAGAGTTATCACTTCCATTTATCATTACAGCTTGAAGAATTAAGAATATAAGAACAGGAATATGTATGATGGAAATATATGCCATCTCACTGAATAACATTCCATGATCTTCAGAGAGCTAATGCAACAGACATCACTAAATGTTTCAACTGTACATATCAGTAAACAGAAATGTAATTAATAATGGCAAACAAGTTTAATTAATAAAACATTTTTTGTTACTGAAAGTAATTTTATTCACATGCAAAGTTCTGTTTTATTTTAAAAAATACTATAGACTCAATAAGTTATCTGCATATGTTGATGTGATTGAAAGAGTATCCTTCATTCAATTCAAAACATATTTTTATACAAATAAAGAAAAAAAACTTGTTGAAAACCATGCATCCTACATGATAATTTATATCTCAAGGATTCCATCCCTATCTGGAGTGCTCTGATCTAAAGGTCAAGGAATAATAAAAATTAACAGAAAATTTCATGTATACTGCAAATATTATTTCTAGCTGAACAGTACTAGGCTTGACATTCAGCAAAGCCTAAGAAACAAAATATCAGGAAACTTCACTGACACCTCTTGCTATGTTTATCAAACTAATGAATGCAGGTTACTGAGAAATGTATATCAGAGTAATAAAATGATGCATCTCAGTGACAAAAGTTTGTTGCAAGTTACTGTTGGAATATGTAACTGTAAGGAGTTATGGTAGTTCTTATGTACTACTGCTTTTAAATTCTGACAATTATACTACAGATAATTGCCAGTCCAAAGTGCCATTAATTTGATGATTAAATTATATGATATTAATACAAATAATTTAAAAATTAACCCACAAACAAAATGCTTTTACATATTTGTAACATCCCATGTAGAGGACCTCTCAGTGTTCATCTGTGACTTGCAGTGCCACCGGACAATTATGCTCTTTGGATTTCAGTAATGCTCAGCGTGATCCCAAGAGATAAATGATGAAATCCGCATTGATATCAAAGAAGGAGATCAAGAGTGACTAATAATTGTTGAGTATTCGTTCAGTCTTCCTTTGAATTTGGTTCTCAGAGACAAGAATCACAGGCACATTACCTTAATATTCCATATAAAAATAAATTTGTGTTGATAAAAAAAAGAAAAATAACAGAGAAATGTCAGTCAGTTGCAGCTATTTGTTTCTATCCATGATAATAATATAAGAGGGTTTTCAATGTTAAAAGGGTTAATTTTAAAATGTAAGGGAAAGCAAATATTTACACAGGGAATTACAGTGTGGAGCTCATGAACGCAAGATAGGAATTAGGTGTAGACAGTAGTAAATTTAAAAAGCATATTCCAACATCACAGAAATGAGAAAAGCATTCTCCTGCTACTTCCAGGATAAAATTTTAAGGGCTATCAATCAAGTTTTAGAACACAACTTATTCAGTAGTTAGGCTTGAGAAGAAATGTTTCCTTTGTTTTCCTTTGGAAGTGTAACGTTTCTAATGGGGACCATACTGAGTGATTCAAAAACAATTTTAAAAGTTTACATTGAAACCACTTTTTACAATATCTGGGAAAGGATAGGCTGAAATCCACATATTAATATTTTTTAGTAGTTCCTGTTGGTTTATTTATATTGTTAAAGACCTGGAAAGAATGACAGATCATTGGATACAATATTTTATAAACAAGCAAAACAATAGCAATCAGATCTATATAAGTCTCTCTCTATATATGGACTTATATAAGGCTATATAAGTGTAACTAGGCTTTCATTCTTTTATTTAGCAGCTTGGAGAAACTTAGTTTTCTCCATTGATCACTGGCTATTTATTCACTGTATGCCATTTTCAAATGTGAGAGAAAGCTTAAGTAATGAGCTTGTTTGAATTTGAAATATATTGTTGTGCTATATGAATGTGAATTTGTTTTTGAATACCTCTTTGCAGCTGTAGAGATATCCTACCAACTGTACCACATACAGAGGCATTCCATAAATCCATGAGTAAAATTCTAACACTCTCTCTCTCATCTTTCCCAGGGGTCAAGATGTTTGCCGTATTTCATTTATTGTCTTCTGTTATATATCTAGGACTTCTACAGCCCTTTTCAAAGTTATGTCTTCCTATATTTTCAAGTAAAAATCTCTAAGTTTTTCTTTCTTTCTTTGGAGCACTTATTTTACCTCAAACGTCCTGCTAATATAGTATTTGTGTAATGTTGACAATGACTGACTTATTCTGAATTTCAAGTGCCACAGCAGGAAATTGAGTTTCCTATTCTGCTCAGAAGCTACACGTAGTTTTCTGTACATTATGGTTTCTTTTTTTTTTGTAAGCCATATAACATTTTTACACCTTGTAATTCTTACTGTGAGGAAGAGAGAGAAAGAGAGAATGAATTTCCTTAAGTACCTTCAAATAGCATTTTTATTTCTTTTGATGACTTCTATTTTTGGACACTTTATTTTCATCAGTTTTCCATAAAATCTTCCAAAGTACGTGAGTTAAGAACTAAGTCCACAATTAGTTTTCTAGTACTTTTTTTCTTAATATTTTCCTTAATAATTCCTTCTGGATAAGGTCACCTGAATAATTTTCTTTCGGATGTAATTGTTTGCTGACACAAAAAATTAATAGCAGCAAGTGAAATATCCTTTGATAGAGTTAACAGACTTAAATTGCATGCCCATATCCGATACTGCTGTTCTGCATAAATTATGCATAAAATAATCTACTGGTCATTCTAAACAAATTCAATCAGTATGCTACATATCAGGTTAATTTCATTAACAGTTAATGCACAGGAACAAAACTATGATAGCTTTTTCTCTATAATGGTAATGTTAGTCAATGACAAACAAATTCATCATTTTAAGTCACTAAGAGACAATGTAAGTGAAGAGTAGATAGAATAGTTTAAATATATCAAAGCAACATATATGCAAGTTCAACTGTTGGCAAATAATCTAATTAACGCAAATTCTTCTTTTCCCATGAGCATTTTTCTTTTCAATATCTTGTCTGTAATGACCTATTTGAAAGGGAATTATTGATTCACAGAGCAGAGACAATTAAATATGGGGAAATATCAAGAAAGAGGAACATGAATCAATCTCTTCTAGAGCACCAGCTAGGGTAGAGTTGAGCAGAGTCCTGTTAGTTATCTAGGATTACACATGCATGAAAATACCAATGGCACTAGGATGCCACACATGCCATTGAAAACATAATCAGAAGACCATGAAGCTACACATTTGTAATTAAGATATAATTTGGTCTGCAGAATCTTTTTACTCTGTTGAAGGAAGGAAGCAGGTTGGTTTTCAGGCTGAGTTTGTACGGCTGCCAGTTAATTTTTTTTTAGTATTCATTGCTAACAGTTTTAATATTGGAATCACTGAGGCATATTGAACAGAGAATTAAATAATCACTTTCAAGGTAGTGTTGCATTTTAAAGAAACTTTCCCTGTGGTAGATGGAAATTGCAATAAATTTTGTCCCATAAAAACAGTTTGGATAAAACAGCTCTAAGTTTAAAAGAGGAAGGGAATCTTGTGTGTTATAGGAAAGAACTGTTTTCTTATAAATCAACCATTTATGAAGGAGATAATATTGCTATCTCACCTTGATTTCAGTTTACTGATATCTTTTCCTCCTTATTGAAATTCCATTGTATTGCTAAGGGTACTTCCAGTCCTTATAGTCTTCTGCTGCAAGTGAGTTTTCAAATATCTGAGATAAGACAGAAGAAAATAGTAGGCTGTCTTACACATACTTTGTTTACACCTGCGCAGGGAAACACATCTGTGACAAATACTTCTGGAGTGTTATTTTTAACTAGATCCTGGCTCATTTAATCCAGTATCTATTTTTTGACTACACAGAGCACTGGAGACAGTGACAAAATGTCTGAAAGGCAGGGATGATAAAATCTTGTTTGTGGAAGATTCAGACTGAATGCCATTAATTAGAAATTATTGGTAACAGACAAAACTTGATCTTTTTTAAGTCTCATTTTCCCATAACTTTGAGCGTGATGCCCTTTCTCTAGACTCTCTCCAGAGCCTCAACATCCTTCTTGTGGTGAGGGGCCCAGAACTGAACACAGGATTCAAGGAGTGGTCTCACCAGTGCTGAGTACAGAGGGAGAATAACCTCCCTGGACCTGCTGGTCACACCATTTCTGACACAAGTTAAGATGCCATTGGCCTTCTTGGCCACCTGGGCACACTGCTGGCTCATGTTCAGTCGGCTGTCGACCAACACCCCCAGGTCCCTCTCCTCCTGGCAGCTTTCTAGACAGACTTCTCCCAGTCTGTAGCTCTGCATAGAGTTGTTGTGCCCCACTCAGTAGATCAAATTTCAGGCTGATTCAGTGGTGTCAGTGACACAGTGTGGTAGCTGTAGGTTAGCCAGTGTTGTAAAGTACATGAAGGCACAAGGATCGGAAATGAGATCATAGACCTCTGTTGCAAAAACATGAGACGTATCTCATATTAGCCACCAGCTTTTCATGATTCTTAGATGTGGTTGGTGATTCTCCGCTAAATGGAGAACAAATTATTCCCTTTATGCACATATCCCAAACAGGATGATCAACAAAGAGTAAATGCAATTTGGAGGTTTTAGAAGATAAGCAGTATACCCAATATGTGAAGAGTGGTTGCAACTTCATGAGTTTCCTCTGATTCAGCAGAACAGCAAATTGTAACCAATGCAAACTAGAGTGTAAATACTAAAAAACGACTGGCCTAGCAGACAAAAGGAAAACAGTGGATATTGTGTACTTACACTTCAACAAGGCCTTTGACACCGTAGACAAGCTGTTGATGCATGGGCTGAATGTACAGTGAGGTGGATTGAAAACTGCATCAATGTCAAGGCCCAGAGGGTGGTGATCAGTGGCATAATGTCTAGCTGGATGTTAGTAGTTAGTGATTTAACCCAGCGGTTGATACTGGATCCAGTCTTGTTCAGTGTCTTCATTAACGATCTAGGTGATGGGGAAAAGGATACCCTCAACATGTTTCCTGATGACAGAAAACTGAGAGGACTGGCTGATATCTCAGAGGGCCAAAGCTGAAGTCCAAAGAGACCTTGGCAGGTTTACAGGAATCTCATGAAGGGTAAGTACCAAGTCTTATACCTAAGGACAAACGACTCCATGCACCAGTTTATGTTTGGGGCTGAAGTTCTGCAAAGCCTCTCTGCAGAGAAGGACTTGGGGATTGTGGTGGACATCATGTTGTACATGAGCCAACAATGGGATTTTGTTTCAAAGAAGGCTAATGGTGTCCTGGACTGCATTAGGCAAAATATTGCCTGCAGGTCTCTATCTTCTAGTGAGTGAGGCTACATTTGAATTAGTGTACACACCACAGTAGTACATCCAGTTCTTGGCTCCTTAGTACAAGACAAAGATATACTGCAGAGTCAAATAAAGGGGTACAAAGATGATTAGAGGACAGGAACACCTCTCCTGTGAGAAAAGGCAGAAAGAACTGAGACTCTTCAGCCCAGTTCAGGAAGGATTTTATCAGTGTACATAAATGCCTGGAAGGAGGGTGCAGAGAGGATGGAACTAGGCTCTTTTCAATGATACCCAGTGACAGAAACAAGAGGCATTTCAGTTCATATCAAACTCAGTATCTAAGAACAATGTAACATGGCAAAGAAAGGTCTTCTCGGGTTCACTGTGCTTACTATTTTTCATCCCAGCAATATTTTCTTGAAGTACTATTTGTGTAACTTCTTCTGATATATGATTTATTTATGTTTTGTCTTTCCTATGCGTTTCTCTTTTATATTTTACAAAGACCAGAGCACATGAGAAATTGTCTCAAAATCTGTAGTCTATCTTGTATCTTAACACATAGGGGGAAAAAATCCTTTCAGTTCAATTGATCAAATGAGCTTTTAAGAAAAACTGTATAAATAGGAACAGCAAGAGTGGAAAGACGGAAAAATCTTGGAAGTATCACGACAAGGTCACCTCACCCACTCTTTTGATACAACACAGGATTCCTTATGTTTATACAATTCTAGGGCTTATTTACCTAATTCCTTTTAAAAATCCTCAGTGGTATACACTTAAGAGTCACTCAAGTCAACTGTCCTCATACTTTACTTTCCTTCCTTTTAGAAGACCTCTTCAATCTTTTTTGATGCAAATGAAACTATTGTTTCTTTTCATAAATAATAAACACAGAAAATACCACAATGATGGTCTTTGAAGCCATATTTGTTTAAGTCTAAGCCTCCCTTCTATAGGATAAATATTTCCTTTCAATTATATATTGGGAAAAATATTTGTTCTTTTTTATTGTGGTTGGGGTTTTTTTAATCCCCAGACTGCATTTTGGCATATAGCATTTTATATCTCACCATCGAAAATTGAGTGAAGTACTCCAATTGAAGACCTGCCTTAGGAGATGGGGGGAATCTTCATGACTTTCACAGGAAAAGTTCCTCTTTTTGCCTGTTAGAAGACATATCTGTATTTCAGTCATTAATATTGTTTTGATTTACACCACCTAAAGTCTGGTGAGTCAATCAACACAAATGATTTAAAACATGTACAAAGGGAGATTAATGACTTAGCCATGTCCTGACCATGTATTTCTTTAAATTGTTTCATTTGTGAATCTAAACTTTTTTGCAGTATCTTTGAATTGTAATTACAGGGCAATTTCTCAACTGCCTCTGCATGCAACAAGCAGGAGTATTATTTAGGAATGATCTGTGGTCATTACAGACTATAGCAACATTGCTAATCACTAACTAAAAGTAGATTGGAAACCACCAAAACTACTTGAAATATGACACAATATGAAGTTCTTTAATCAGATGGGGATGGGGAAGAAGCGGAAGGGTCAGTCTGGTGCGTATGTTTAATTTGTGTAATTAAATCATTAAAATACTCTATTAACAGATCAGGTCAGCATTCTGATGGTATTACATGCCACTCTCTGCTCCCATTCTTTTTGCTTAAAAAAAAGCCAACCCACCAACTTTTAAAAGAGTGTATCAATTGACTTCCTTAAAGAAAACTGAATCAAGTACCATAAGAAACTTCTTTTTGGCTTGGCTGTGGCACAATTGATCTAATAAATTTCTTCCATGTCTCATTTTTGGTAGAACTGTTCTAACATTCACTCTTTCCAATTATTATCAGTGTTTGAGGACAGGCTTAGAGAGTTGGGCTTGTTCAGCCTGGAGAAGAGAAGGCTCTAAGGAGATCTTATAGTGACCTTCCAGTACCTGGAAAGGACTACAAGAAAGCTGGGGAGGGACTGTTCACAAATGTTTGTAGTGATAGGCCAAGAGGAAATGGGTATAAACGGGAGAGGGGCAGATTTAGGCTAGTCACAAGGAAGAATTTCTTTACCATGAAAGTAGTGAGACACTGGAACAGGTTGCCCAGGGAAGCTGTGGATGCCCCATCCCTGGAAGTGTTCAATGTCAGGTTGGATGGGGCCTTGGGCATCTTGATCTAGTGGGAGGTGTCCCTGCCCATGGCAGGGGATTTGGACCTAAATGATCTTTAAGGTCTTTTCTAATCTAACCTGTTCTATGATTCTATGATTCTGTATTCTAATCACAGGAAAGACCCATATACATCTCCAGTAAATTATCAAGTAACTAGTGACAAGGGTTTATCTTGAAAATCACCATATTCTCTGAAAAGTCTGAATAGTATAATTGGTAATATAGACAGGTTTTGGATGCTTGTTATTTTTTATAAACTTAAAAATGATCAGTATTTGAGGTGCAATCTCACCAGTACCAACTGTAGGGGGATGATATCTTCCCTAGTGTCTTGACATCACTTTTGTTGTGACTCTTTCAAACTAGGTTTCAAATGAGTTCTCAGACTGTACTTACTCTGTATCTGAAACCCAGATACCAATTACTGACTTTTATATTGCAAGGCTACAACTTCAGTGCTAACTCCATACGAGGTGGTATGCTGCAGTCAAGTTAACATGTCTAGAATGGCTCTTTGTGTTGATCCTAAAAGGAACAGAGGAAAAGAAGAGAGCCTGGGAGCTCAGTGGAATTCTCTATTCTTTCTGCTCCTAATGACATCACTGTTGCATGGCTGATATCACTCAATTATCTATAAACATCAAGACTTGTCCTCCTCCCTTCCACACCTGGAAAGGGAGTAGATATTTATCTGATTATTTCCAGCCAAAAAGATATTGCTGTGAATGCTCTCTGTTTGCACAGTTCATATCCTCTATTTCCTACCTCTGATCTTTTTGACATCTTCTGGCTCACTGATTTTGAAATTTCCACTTTTATTCCCTCATCTTCATTACCGTTTTGTTAATTTCAAACTTTCTTA
The DNA here is from genome assembly GCA_033558105.1 of Coccyzus lansbergi. NCBI lineage: Eukaryota > Metazoa > Chordata > Aves > Cuculiformes > Coccyzidae > Coccyzus > Coccyzus lansbergi. The sequence continues at coordinate 1,282,944 of JAUMJK010000594.1, forward strand.
ATATAACTAAAATATTGTTTTCCTTAACAGCCACATTACTTTTCTGGGGTTTTTAACCCCATAAAAATCTCTGGCAGAGGAAACATCTAGTATCAAATCAAAACATTCCTATTATTTTTAGAGGAATTACGCTGAATTTATATGTCAGATTATTGCCTTGTCTCCACACAATATAGCTACTTCTAGTTTGCATCTTGCAAGACCTTACCTAGCATATGTGCTTGTGTGTATAGCAATCCCCTTATTTTTTTGATGAAATTTTCAAACATTGACACTAATCTAAAATCAGGAAATGTTTAGTACTATTTTTTGATACATGCAAGGTTTTCTCCATAATCTTAACTGGATTTTCTCTCACTCATGAACTAATTACAGGTGAGTATGGTTTGAAAGAGAAGACAGAGAAGATGACTGATTTGAGGAGAGTGGAGGACTGATTTTTTAATTCCTACAAGTAGAAAATTTTACTTTCCTTTACAAGAATGAATAACTATAGAAGTATGATTAAACTGAATTTGTACTTTGACTGGTCTGTTTTAAGAATTTGTATTACCATAGCAGGAGTTTTCAGCAATGAAACTTTTCATATAGTTTTTTTAAAGAGGGATTCCTTTAACCAGGTGTGAGGCAGATATGGTCTGAACTGAAATCCTTTCTTCAAATGAGTTGCCTTGTACTTTGCTTATTGCTATGTTATTTATCTTAATATCAATAAACTAAGGAATTGATATGGCACTGAGATTCAAACACCCTCATTTTTTATAAGTACTTGTGTCTGTATAAACACACACACACACACACATATATATATATATTACATTAATATAACCATTTGTATCTGTAACTGTGGTGAATTGATGTTGGCTGGTTGCCAGGTGCCCTCTAAGCTCCCCTTTCTCAGCAGGACAAGGTGAGAAAACGTGACAAAAAGCCTATGGCTTGAGATAAGGACAAGGAGATCGCTTACCAATTACCACCACTGGCAAAACAAATTCAGATTAGAGAAATTAATTTAAGTTATTGCAAATTAATGGTAGTAGGTAAATGAGAAATAAGAACAAATCTGAAAAGAACTTCCTCCTATCCCTACTTTCTTCTCAGGCTCAACTTCAATCCCAACTCTACTCCCTGCTCCCCTAGAGTGGCACAGAGGGATGGAGAATGGGAGTTACGGCTAGTTCATAAATCTTGTTTGTGCCACTTCTTCTTCCTCATGCTTTTCCCCTGCTCCTATAAGGGATCCCTCCCATGGGATATATCTCTTAATTAACTTCTCCAACACAGGCTCTTTCCATGGGTTGCAGTTCTTCACAAAATATTGCAGTACAGGTCCATTCCACAGGGTACAGTCCTTTAGGAGCAGACTGCTCCAGTCTGGGACCTCCAGGGGGACACAGGTCCTGCCAGATAATCTACCCCAACTAGGACTGCTCTCCACAGCCTGCAGTTCCTTCCATAATCCTGCTCCTATGTGGACCCTCCATGGGCTACAGCTTCCTTTGGACATATCCACCTGCTCCAGTGTGGATATCTACTCCAACATGGACCTCTATCTGCTGGAGGACAATCAGTGTCACCATGGTCTTCGCTGTGGGCTCCAGGGGAATGTTCTGCTCCAATGTCTGGACACTTCTTCTCCATCCTCTTCCACTGACTTGCAGAATTGTTTCTCTCTCCTCTCTCCTGAATGCTGTTATAAAGCATTTTTTACCCTTTTTCTATATGTTACCACAGATATACCAGCAACTTCCCTGATTGGCTCAGCCTTGACGAGCTATGAGTCATCTTTGAGCAGACTCTGTCTGACATGAGGGCAGCTCTTGGTGTTTCGTTACAGAAGTCATTCCTCCAGGACACTTGCTACCAAAAGCTTGCCATGTTAACCAAATACTGTAACCATTGAAATAAAACATAATTTTCTTCGAGATGGTTCATAGCAGAGATCTAGTAATTCTGTACTGTTAATGTGAAAAGGACTGTCATATAACTTCTATTTCAATTGCTGGGGTATGTCTGAGAATAAGATTTGACACTCTGTTCATGAAAAGTGCAATTTTCTATGTAATTTCTAATTGCTAACATAAAATTCTATATTTTAATAAATTCCACAATGTATCCTAATCATACTAAAGATGGATCCAGGTATCCATCAGAGCTGAAGTGTAAAGCCTCCAGACATAAGCTGAAGAATACTGGGAAAAAGGTTTCACAGTGATCTTACTCCTTCAGTTCGTACTGTATTTCTCACAAATACGGTGACTGGAAGGCACTGTGGATAGCAAAAATATACAGATAAGTTACAAAATAATAATTGTTAAGACTGTAGTTTCCATTAAATAAAAAAAAAGAAAAAATATCTTAAAATGAAATTTCTGTTGTGAACAATGAAGGTCACAGGTTGTTTTTTTTTTTTTTTTAGAACACAGCTGGCTGATATATAGAAGGCTGCCTTAATTATAAAGAAGCAGACTCTTCACATTAAATGGTGTATGACCAAACAAACTGCATTCATTTGACTTCCCAGACAGATGGAGTTGAATTCAGAGGCAGCTAATTGCCTTGGGGACCTTTCATTGGCAAGTATTCCATTGGCACTCTTAAGGGGTGGAGAGGCTTCACACAGAAAGCTTAAAAGCATCTGGACTGTTGTGGCGCAGAATGCTACTGCTGACAGATTTACCATTCGCCTTTAAGAAAGGTAACAGTTTTGGGAGCCTAGATATCAGTATTTTCAGTAGAAAGCCCTTTGTCAATCAAAATCTCCGCATTAGAGAGCAGAACTTGAATTATAAATAAGTGTAGTAAGCAAAAAAAGGAAATACCAAGACATTAGTTTACTTTTATTTGTGTCAGGCTACACAGAACCTGCTGTAACTTCAGGAAACAGAAAACTGTAAATACATTAGTATGATCCATAAGCTAAGCTTTCTTTGTGCAAATAATTTTACAGATATACTAATGATAACCCTGTTCCCACAAGAAAGAGTTGTGCTATAATAGCACAGGAAAATGAATTCCTAGTACACGTTGTGCTATGTTAGATAATTCAGATATGTATTTTTGTAAAGTGCCTTTGACTTTAAAATGTAATTGCTTTTCATTCTCTTGTTTTTAGCCAATAGAATGATGTATCTGCATTGCAAGGGAACTTCAATGCTCTAACCACGGGGAAAAAAAAATCATGTGCAGTCATCCTTGTACAATTTCACATATACTTGCCTACATATGAAGTTATAATTATATCTCATGACTAGTGCAAAAAGAATCAGTCAAAGTTAGGGAAAAAAACATAGATTGTTTTTCTTAAAATTTCCAGAACAGGAATATTTTCAGCACATAAATGCACATGTATAAAAATATGTAAATACAGATCTTATTTAATACCTACAGGTCTGGATGACAAATATTCATTTCGACAGTTCATAAAGCCATTAGGAATTGTGAAGAAGCCTGTAAGTGAGGGTATATGTTTCACTAAGTCTTTAGTGCCTTCCTGCAAGATGTAAAAAACGAGTGATGTTCAGTTATTGTCAATGTATTGCAGTTGTTTATCAGTAAATGCACACTGGATCTTTGAAGGGAGTAAATATTTACTTTGTGATCCATATTTTGGAAGCCAAGTTTCAGTTTAATAAGAACTCACAAGAATACTAAATATATTATATAGTTATTGTGAGTATGTATATAAACAGATGTATGGGGGTTTTTTTATGTGTGTGTAGGTGTATGTATATTGTTTTTCATAAATATCAGAAGATGGGTACAGGTAGCTGTTAGACTATATGGTTTTTGGGGTTCTTTTTTGTGAGTAATTCTTATGTTTGCTTACCTCAAGCACTTTACCACAAATATAGGAGGAAGGATGAAGAATATATACCAGAATTTTTCATTCAAACTCGTATGGCTGCAAAACACTAAAATTCATGCAGGATAGAAAGAACACATTGCCAGATGTAGGAAGGATGCAGTTTAGAAATGAGACCTCAAAAATCTACGCAGCCACTATGGTGCCACTATGAAGCAAAAATTATAGATATGTGGTGGATAAAGGAAGGTGGAGACACAATATTACACATTAATCTAGTGATTACTGCTCTGCCATGAAAAGAAGACTGAAAACAGGTCTTCAGTTGTTTTTCCTAGGGTTGATTCTATGTTTTAATATCGAATGCTTTCTCTTGAAGTTTAGGTTAGCGAATGTTTCTAGGAGGCAGAAAAAATCATATTGAATGTTTCAGTGTAAAGGAAGGCCCTGAGTTTAAGCACTCTAATGAAATACAGCTTTTCCACTGAATATGTTTTAAAAGAAAAGGGAAATTATCTTATCTCCTCCCAGAGGAGAGGCTTGGGTTTTTTTCACTAAGGACTTCTGACTTCAGCCTAAAATATAGATCCTAATGTAGAGTTTAGAAAGAAACAAGTTATTCAAATTAAGCAATCTATTGTCATTAAAGGGGGCCAAGTGTTGGCTTAATTTCATGCTCAGATACTTCCAGTACAGAGCTAGATCATGTACTTCCGTACTTCGTTGCCATCTATGGAGCTGATATATCAATGTAAAAAAGAGATGTGATAGTCAAACAATGTGTTTTCTCCATCATTTCCTGTTCTAAAGTTTAAGTATATCCCTGTCTCAGCACGCTGACTGCTATGAAGCATTTTCTTGAATGGACTATTTCCTCCAGGCATGACACAAGAAGTTTATTTGGAGCTTGGAGTCCCATTCTGGTGGCCACATGCCAAAATCCCTTTATGGGTTTAGTTCTTAATCTCTCTCTTCTCTTAGTTTCCTGTTACTTAAGTAACAACCACAGTATTTCCCCGCTTCATAGAGGGTAAATATGTTATTCGTAGTGTCCTAGAGTTGATAGTTATGGAGATCAAATTGGTAGACACATAAAAGTTCTATTGCATAACAAACTAAAAAGGGAATTTATTCCTATTTTTGAAGAGATCTTAGCCAGAGTATTTTAGAAATATAGAAGCTAGATATTCTGTTTTAACTGAAGTGAGTTGGTCTAATTAAACCACTGTAAATCTCTGTGAACATGTGGATATTATGTGCCTACTGACTTGTGAGAAGTGCGTTCATGAAAATGCTTTATTTAGCTTTCTTTATTCCCTTATATAACAGAGCAAAAATGTAATTAAATAAATGGTAGCAAGTAGATAGAACTTCTTGTGAAATAGGCATTCTGACATTAAAACCAGAGCTACGGAGTCCACATCCTTTCACTTCCAGAAGATTTCCCTATGTATAACTGAGGGCATAAAGAGGAGAAAATGAGGCTAAATATGTAAAATTGAAAGCATCATTTGGCTTCCAGGTGGTAAGAAGGATATTTTCAGGCATCCACTGGCTAATTAGTAGGACTGACAATTAGAAAAAAATGTCTTTTGTAAACCGAACTTATTAAAAGACTCAGTCAGTACAAGCTACTAAAGGCAGAACCTCTCGCTTTGCCATTTTGACCTGTAAAGTAGAATCACATTTAAAATACTTTAGTGACTCATTGTGATATGAGCTGTGGTTATACCACGGCTGTTAAATGTTTCCTCAGGGACTATCTTCCGCTTCTCAAGTACATCTTATAGAAAACCATGGGAATCGTAGCAACATCACGTTTTCTGCATATTTTACAGGCTGTAAGACACCTATGCAGATTTTGTAGGAAAGTTGTTAATATATTAGTTGAAAAGGGTATTTCTGAAAATCGCTAAGATCCTAAATGCAGACTTGTGATTCAGTGCATGTAGAGTGTTCCTTCTGCAAACCTTAAGAAAAAATAGATTTTTTTAAATTATGTTTTTATATAATAAAGCTTTTTTTTTTTTTTCTGAAGAAAATGGCCCAGATTCTGAAGGTCCTTGGTACAGATAAAGTGTATTCAGAGAATGAGAGGGTTATGGGGATTTGTGGAGAGGGTAAAACAGCTATTAAATCAGCTGTCTTCTTAAGTGTCCTTAAGGTAAACAAAATAATGTCAGTTGCTTCTTCATTATTTCGCTAGTTTGTCTACAGTAATCATGGACAAACCATGATTTTTCTCCTATTTCTTCTTACTACAAACAGTGTCTCTATTCCTTCACGATTCTTTTGTATAAAAGAGAATGAGAAGAAGAAAGTATTTTTCTCTGGGTTTCTTTTGGCAAGTTGTCTTTTGTGAGGGGAATTATTTCATATCCAGGTAGGGAAAAATATTGTCACAATACTTAAGTTGAACCCATCTATTTAACTCTCTGTATGGCATTTAGTATACTCCCTCACTGACACATTGCTGTATTTTCTTGGCATTGTTTAATTTATTCTGCATTGAGGGCAGCTGAAGCAAACACAAGAACAGTGGTTACATTGTGGTGTTTTCTTAATGCTCCAGCTCCTACTCAATAAGAAATCAGCGAGAGTACTTAGAAGTGAGGACATGTCTGAAAATATATTTGAAAATAAAGTGAGAAATAAACACATGGAATAAAGTGAATAATCTAGAGGTAAAGTGCTAAATTTTGTATGACTGCAGCTCAGCTGGGGTCATTCTATAGTATAGATCCCTAGTCCCTCAAGACCTCATCCACCCATGTCTTGGACACCTCCAGGGAAGGTGAGTCAGCCACCTCCCTGGGCAGCCTATTCCAGTGCCCAATGACCCTCTGTGTGAAAAATTTCCTCCTAATCTCCAGCCTAAACCTCCCCTGGTGGAGCTTGAGGTCATTCCCTCTTGTCCTGTCCCCTGTCACTTTGGAGAAAAGCCCAGCTCCCTCCTCTCTACAACCTCCCCTCGGGTAGTTGTAGAGAGTAATGAGGTCTCCTCTCAGCCTCCTCTTCTCCAGGCTAAACAACCCCAGCTCTCTCAGTCGCTCCTCATAAGACCTGTTCTCCAGCCCCTTCACCAGCCTCGTTGCCCTTCTCTGGACTCACCTCAGAGCCTCAACATCCTTCTTGTGGTGAGGGGCCCACAACTTAACACAGGATTCAAGGAGCGGCCTCATCAGTGCTGAGTCCAGAGGGAGAATCACCTCCCTGGACCTGCTGGTCACACCATTTCTGATCCAAGCCAGGATGCCGTTGGCCTTCTTGGCCACCTGGGCACACTGCTGCCTCATGTTCAGTCGGCTGTCGACCAACATCCCCAGGTCCCTCTCCTCCTGACAGTTTTCCAGCCAGGCTTCTCCCAGTCTGTAGCTCTGCATAGGGTTGTTGTGCCCCAAGTGCAGGACCCAGACTTGTGCCATGGCCACACTCAGGGGTCACAGGCTGCGACTCCCCAGTGCCAGCCCTCCCTGACAAGGGTCACCCCTTTACCCATTCCCTAGGTGCCTCAGTCTCGTGTGTCCCCAGGATTAATTACCCGAGTGGCCGCAGGCTGGTGCGAGCCGCAGCGATTCCCTAATACAATTTACCCTCAAGTGCAATTTAATTTTCCCAAGGCCGGTGACCGCCCCCCACACACCCAACCACTTTCCCTCTCGCTCCCTCTTGCCTCACTCTCTTTCCCTTTCTTCCTTGACACAGGCCAGAGCTTTTCTCCACCGGCACTCGGGCAGTAAAATCAACGGGAGTTCGCTTAACGTCAATTAATTTTCATTTACAATTAGCGACGCCCTGTTCGGTGGCACCCGCTGGGGGAGAGGTTTCCTCCAGCTGCTGGTGAGTACCCGGATCTCTCTGCACTTGTCTCCGCTTCGTGCCACTCCAACCATGGGGGCGTGTGTGTGGGGTCGCTGGTAATTATGGGGATAATTAAGAAGTAATGGGAGTTGTGCATGTGGAGGCTCGTGGTGCCACGGTTGGTGCTGCCTGGAGGGGAGGTGGCTCCATGCCGAAGGTCCCCGTTTTGGGCTGGGGGAGCCAGATTCATAGAATCATGGAGTCACCAGGTTGGAAGAGACCTGCTGGATCGTCCAGTCCAGCCGTTCCCATCAATCGCTGACTCATGTCCCTCAACACCTCATCCACCCATTGCTTAAACACCTCCAGGACAGTGACTCAACCACCTCCCTGGGCAACCTGTTCCAATGCCCAGTTACACTTTTTGGGAAATATTTTTTCCTAATGTCCAGCTTGAACCTCCCCTGGTGGAGCTTGAGGCCATTCCCACACGGGCAGGAAAAGGATGGAGGTGCAACAAGGTGAAGAAGGGATGAAGGCTCTCCTGGAAGATACTGATGGGGTTTTTCTCACGATGCTTCCCTGAGGAGAAGGCTTGTGGGTCCCTTTGCCCACCCTCACCACGAGCGATCCAGAGGGGGCAGAGGGGCTGAACCAATCTGGCAGAGCAGAAAAATGAATGAAAATTGGATTCCCCTAGGAGGAGGGGGTGGAGGGAGAGAGATAAATCAGAGCATGCTGGAGAGAGGGGAGGAGAGCAGCAGGAGAATAATTAGAGAAACAGGCTGGAAATGCAAAGCCATGGGACAGGGTATCTGTCTGTCTGCACATCCAGCTATGTTTCTCCCTGCAGGAGAAGTAAATTCTGCTTTGGGGACCTGCCTTTCCGCATCCTTGGGGTGGGAGTTACGCTCCAGCCCTGTGGGGACACCATGGGGGGGACCATGGCTCAAGCCCCAAGGGGCTTAGGGGGCGCAGGTGGCCTGGGGTGGGGACTTAATGCACTTAAGAGCAAGAGCTTGATTTAGAGGAGAAGGGAGAGGGGATGGGATTCACCTCCCAGGATGGAATTCACCTCCCTCGAGGTGGGAAGTTGGTTTGGGGGCTCAATGGGTTGTGTGTGGGTGTGGGTGTCTCACTCCTGCAATGAGTGCACACAGGTCTCTGCCCAGTGGTGCGAGATAGAGGGTTTGCTGGTGAAACGAAGCTTAGGGATTCCTAGAATCACCAGGTTGGGAGAGACCCACCGGATCATCGAGTCCAACCCTTCCCATCGATCACTAACCCGTGTCCCTCAGGATTAAAAAGAACCCTCAGCAGCACATTGAAAAAATATCTTGTTTGTTGTCGCTGTTCCTATGAACAGATCAGGCTTAATAAATTAATTATATTTTATTGCTTTTGTTTTAAAACCATGGGGTTTTTTTTCAACTTATGCCACGTCCAACCTACACCTTTTCTTAGTTTTTTTTTGGATTTGTTATTTTTTTTTTTTCTTTTTCATGTGGGAGAAGCCTCTTCCCGGTTCACATTTCAACAGGGAAATGAAAACACACGAAGGACAATTCATGTTGCTTCAGGGGAGGTTCAGGCTGAGCATTAGGAAAAAATTTTCATGGAAAGGGTCATTTGGTATTGGCAGAGGCTGCCCAGGGAGAGGGTTGATTCCCCTTCCCTGGAGGGGTTTAAGGGACGGGTGGATGAGGTGCTGAGGGACATGGTTTGGTGTTTGATGGGAGTGGTTGGACTTGATGATCCGGTGGGTCTCTTCCAACCTGGTTGTTCTATGGTTCTATGATTCTATGACACCAAGATGTCTTGATGCCACCATGTCCTGACGTCACAACCCCAGGATGTCACACTGTCCCAATGTCCAGATGTCCCAGCAGCACAATGTCCTGATGTCATGCTATCCTGATGTCACAGTATCATGATGTCCTGATGTCACACTGCCCTGCTGTTGTGATGTCCTGATGTCATGATAGTGTGATGTCACAGCAGCACCATGCCCTGATGTCACAACAGTGTGATGTCACAACAGTGTGATGTCACAATAGTGTGATGCCCTGATGTCACACTAGCACAATGTCCTGATGTCACAATAGTGTGATGCCCTGATGTCACAGCAGCACAATGTCCTGACGTCACGATAGTGTGATGTCACAATGTCCTAATGCCCTGATGTCACCCTAGTACAATGTCCTGATGTCATGATAGTGTGATGTCATAATGTCCTGATGTCACGATAGTGTGATGTAACAATGTCATTATGTCCTGATATCACAACAGCGTGATGTCACAATAGCGTTATGTTACAATAGTGTGATGCCCTGATGTCACAGCACCACAATGTCCTGATGTCAAAATTCTGTGATGTCACAGTGTCCTGAAGTCATGATAGTGTGATGTCACAATGTCCTGATGTCCTGATGTCACAATAGTGTGATGTCACAATAGTGTGATGTCACAATGTCCTGATATCATGATAGTGTGATGTCACAGTGTCCTGACGTCACACTAGCACAATGTCCTGATGTCATGATAATGTAATGTCACAATGTCCTGATGTCACAGCAGCACAATGTCCTGACATCACGATAGTGTGATGTCTCAATATCCTGTTGTCCTGATGTCACACTATCCCAATGTCCTGATGTCATGATAATGTGACGTCACAACGTCATGATGTCCTGATGTCACAGTATCCCAATGTTGTGATGTCACGATAATGTGATGGCACAATGTCCTAATGCCCTGATGTCACAGCAGCACAATGTCCTGATGTCACAATAGTGTGATGTCACAATGTCATGACATCCTGATGTCACAACAGCATAATGTCACGATAGTGTAATGTCACAATGTCACGACACCCTGATGTCACAGCAACACAATGTCCTGATGTCACGGTAGTGTGATGTCACAATGTCGTGACACCCCGATGTCATACTAGCACAATGTCCTGATGTCACAATGTCCTGTTGTCACAATAGCGTGATGCCACAATGTCCTGATGTCATGATAGTGTGATGTCACAATGTCACGATGTCCTGATGTCACAACAGCGTGACGTCACAACGTCATGACACCCTGATGTCACAGAAGCACAATATCCTGATGTCACAGCAGCGTGATGTCGCAATGTCCTGATGTCACAACAGTGTGACATCACAACGTCATGACGCCTCGATGTCACTGCGCCTTGATGTCACAGCAGCACAATGTCCTGACGTCACAATTCTGTGACGTGACAATGTCCTGATGTCACAGTGTCCTGACATCACGATAATGTGACATCACAACGCCCCAACGCCCTGTCCTCAAAGAATTCCCTCACCACGCTCCTTGCTACCCACACCGATTCTTCCCCATCACACCCAGAGGCTCACAGGTTCTCATCTGCCTGGGGATAGCTCTGGAGGGAAGTTGTGCTTCCTTCTTGACTGCCACTCAAATGGCCTTGAGCCTTGGTGTGGAAAACAAGGTCTTTTGCTATAAAACTGACATAGGATTTGGTGCTTGGACCCTTTGGTGGGCTTGGGGCAGGCTGTGATGTCAGTACATGGGTCAGGGACATGGTTTAGTGTTTGATAGGAATGGTTGGACTTGATGATCCGATGGGTCCCTTCCAACCTGGTTGTTCTATGATTCTATGATTCTATGATTATGACATAGATCATTATGTCATTCTATAGTATAGATCATTATACCATGTTAGATTTGAATAACACAAAAATATTAAACATGCTCCACTATGTATGCAGAATGTTAACAAAACATGTATTTTAAATTATATGTTTGATTTTACCTACACTTTGCCTATACTTAATCTGAATTTACTGAAAAGAAGAAAAAAAAATTCGAAAACTCATTTTAATATTTTATGCTAATAAAAAAGAGCATTTAAAAGAGCATTTTGAACACTACCCTCAAATATTGCGAAATGTATGGCATAATTCAAGATATGAAGTCCAGAATCTGAGGGCAGACTGTATTGTAAGCCCATAATAACTTTGTAAAGAAGCAAGAACAAATGTCTATGTACTCACTCTTTTTAAGAAAAATGTTAAAATATATGTTCTTATAATCTGAATTATATATGTGACTGTTTGGGGATCAGAATCCTCCTCTTCTGCATATTTTGTGAGTGTATTAATCTATCTACTTCTAAGGCCTACAATTGGACTTGATGTAAGAATCTTTTTTTCTCTTTGTCCAAGATCATAAAGTTTAAGTTCTGCTAGTGTCTTCTATGTCCTTTCCAAGAATTAAGTGAACCTTGCGTTGCATGAGACATAAATTCTTACTCTATTTGGGGTATGTTTGTCATCCATGCACAGTGAGATTTCTACTGAAGGTTCTCATTTGTAGTTATATATCCATGAAATGAATGCTTGCAGTGTGGATATCACAGCCATGTTCAGGAAGAGTAAAAAGGAGAATTCAGGGAACTACAGGTTGGTTAGTCTCACCCTAGTCACTGAGAACTCCCCAGTGGAAGTCTTTTCCACCCACATGAAATACAAGAAGTTGATTGAGAACAGCCAGTATCAATTTACCAAAGGCAAATTATGCCTCACTAACCTGATCATCTTGCCTGCTGAGATGACTGGATGCAAGACTAAAGAAACAGCAGTGAATGTCATATACCTTGGCTTTAGAAAGGACTTTGATGCTGCTTGATATACTATTGTTACAGACAGATTAGTGAGATCTAGAAAGTTGATTGGAAAATTGGCTGGTGCACTGGGCTCAGAGGATTGTGATCTGTGGTACAAAGTCCAAGCAGTGGCTGGTTACAGGTGGTGTCCTTCAGCAATGGCAGCTGTGGCAGTAGATATTTGCAGGTTTTATTAATGACCTGGATGATGGGATAGAGTGAGATCAGCAAGTTCATTGTCTCTAGCAAAGTGTGAGACGAGATCAGTGCTGTGGAGGATAGGGATGTTATTCAGAGAAACCTTGACACACTAGAGGAATGACCTAGCAGATACATCATAAATGTAACAAAGACAAATAAAAAGTCTGCATCTAGTAAGCAATAAGGCCATGCCACTGTACTGGCTGAGAGCTGTCTGCACAGAAAACACTTTTGCAGGGTCTAGGGTGCCTGCCACCCAAGAATTTGAAAGTGATTCAGCAGCTCATCCTCACTGCAAAAAAGACCAACCACCTCCTGGGCTGTATTATCAGCAGTGCTTCCAGAAGTTCTGAGGAAATGATTTTTTGCCCTCTACTAGGCATTTATTGTGAGATCACATCTGAAGGAGTGTCCTGTTCTAGGCTCCATGTACAAGAATGACATAGGTGTACTGGAGCAAGCTGTTTAAAGAGCCACCAAAATTGTCAGGGAGATGGAGCTTATTGCTTATTGCATGTGCAGGGAGAAAAGGCAGTAAAAACTTTCTGCATGAGGGTGGTAAAACACTGAGACAGATTGCCAGAGAGGTCATGGGGCTATTCAAAACTTACCTGGACACAGCTCTGAGCAACTTAGTTTCATTTGACCTATTTTGAGCATGAGGTTATACTAGATTTGTTCAGACCATTATTATTCTATAAAGAATATCTCACAGTAAGTATGATTGATGGAGAAAAATGATGAAATTTCTGAACACAGTATCCAGAATAAGAAATATAAAAATCTTCAACTTGCTAGTTATTCCTCTCATAATCTTCTCCTTTCTTATTAGGTTTTGTAAATAGACAGAACTTATTCCTGAAAGTTATAATAGTGCAATGATTCAAATAGATCAGCTCGATTTTGTATGCGGACCACAAATAAAACAAATTACTGATGTGGACCATAAGTAAAAAAATAGAACTTCATAGTAGCAACATATTGTCAGAAAGGGGAAAACCATTACCATTCTTTCCTTAGATTATTAAGAATGTAACTTCAGAGGAAGAGAAGCGATATCATTAAAAAAACCCCAAAACCAAAACCCAAAGGTAATGTGTAGCTTCTGCCTTTTCTATTCTATGAAAAGATTTTTATGACTAATTTCATGTGCTTGTGAAAGATCATGGTCAGCTCTTTTCATTTTTTACTATGTCTGCACCTTACTGGAAAGCAAAAAACCTCAGTTCCTGCTAGCAGAAAAAACCTAGAAAAGCCACAGGTGTTTCTGGATTATTGCCGTCAATATACTATGGGGAAACTGAAGCACAACAAACATGCTTAGCTTGTTAGTTGCCAGTTCTTTTACTGTTTTAGAGAAAAAACACATAAAAAGTTGCAGCAGTTGTGTTATTGCTGCCTAGATTCAGAATAAGGTCAGAATGACGAAACACAGTTCAAAATTATCACATGTGGATACATTTTCTGTAATCTCCCTCCTTAAAATCATACCTGAAAGCTCTAGCGTGGATTTGTCTTCCATTTGAAAAAGACTCCATTCATAAAACAGCAGTTTTGTGCGTGATCTCTAAACTACGTGTGTAAACCCAGGCGATTACTTTTAGATTTTTCTGTCAAATGCTTCCTAGTGTGAAGTTATGGGTTTAGTGACTTTCATAAATAATACTTTGGGATAAAGCATTGGCTGTATCATTCACACCTCCTTCCCAAACCCAGCCTGGATGCAGGCCAACTAGTGGTAATTGGATCATGCATGTTATTACTCTTGTATCTTTGGTATCACTTAGTCTTCTTTTTGCATTCCATTGAGGAATTTTCTTTGTCCCGTGGTTTTTCCTCTGCGTGTTATTTGTGTATTTAAAATGAACCATGCAAATAAATATATCCATAACCATGGTGACACTGTAATATTATGCACATATACAAAGTACAAAGGTAACTCTGTAAGAGGGGTATTTTCTATGATCTATTGCTGGAAATTTAATATCTTTTTTTTTTTTTTAATAGAGAAAGAATGGAATGTGCTGAGTACTTCCAGATCTACTTAAACTGCAGTTGCTAGTCTGAATTAATCCAATACTTAATACTTTTTCATTGAAGTGATGATCTGTGTGTTGCTGTGCACATGTTGACTACTATTACTAGGTTTTTGTGACTGTTGGGATATGATGTAGATTTTTTCCTTTTGTTAAGAGCCTATGCTTCCGGAGCCACCTTAATACAAAAGAATTTCAGGCTGCAAATCTTATCACTCATAGTTCTGTTACCTTAGGTAATTATATATCTCTTTCTTGTAGTATATGAACACTTAATGTATTCATTATTTTTTCTCACAATGTATAATTATCTCCACTTGCTCCTGGGAAGCTGAGCTATATAGAACATAAGGCCCAAATAAGAAAGAAATTTTCATACCCTATACCCACCATCATTGATGTCTCTTAATTGTTTGTATTTTTGACTAAACTGAACCTATGCAGCCTAGAGTATAACAACTAGACATTTAGGTTTACCTTCAAGACCCTCCACCACTCTCTATTGTTTTTTAGGAAAGAAATAATTATCCTAGAGACCGTCAAAATTGAAACTAAATGAAATCCAAAGCACACTAGCTTACTGAAGAAGAAAATCAAGTCAGTCTTGTGATTTTGAGAGCCTGAGTGTGTTTAGCTGGTAAAGGACAATAGCTGTGGACAATTATTTGGGCATTGAATTCTGCTAATTGTGGGGACACGTACTCAAATGAAGTAAGATCCAGGCTGTAAACCTAGAACTGTTCACGGCTGCATGTTTCATAGAATCATAGAATCACCAGGTTGAAAGAGACCCACTGGATCATCGAGTCCAACCATTCCTATCAAACACTAAACCATGTCCTTCAGGACCTTGTCCACCCATGCCTTAAACACCTCCAGGGAAGGTGAATCAACCACCTCCCTGGGCAGCCTATTCCAATGCCCAATGACCCTTTCTGTGAAAATTATTTTCCTATTGTCCAGCCTAAATCTCCCCTGGCGGAGCTTGAGACCATTCCCTCTTGTCCTGTCCCCTCTCACTTGGGAGAAGAGGTCATCACCCTCCTCTCTATAACCTCCTTTCAGGTAGTTATAGACAGCAATGAGGTCTCCTCTCAGCCTCCTTTTCTCCAGGCTAAACAACCCCAGCTCTCTCAGCTATCCCTCATAGGGCCTGTTCTCCAGTCCCTTCACCAGCTTTGTTGCTCTTCTCTGGACTCGCTCCAGAGCATCAAAACCCTTCTTGTGGTGAGGAACCCAGAACTGAACACTGGATTCAAGGAGCGGTCTTCCCTGTGCTGAGTACAGAGGGAGAAGAACCTCCCTGGACCTGCTGGTCACACCATTTCTGATACAAGCCAAGGTGGCATTGGCCTTCTTGGCCACCTGGGCATGCTACTGGCTCATGTTCAGTCGGCTGTCAACCAACACCCCAGGTCCTTCTCCTCCAGGCAGCTTTCTAGACGGACCTCTTCTAGTCTGTAGCTCTGCATAGGGTTGTTGTGCCCCAAGTGCAGGATCCGGCATTTAGCCTTGTTAAACCTCATGCCATTGGTCCAGCCTGTTCAGATCCATTTGCAGAGCCTCCCTACCCTCCAGCAGATTGACACTTCCTCCCTGGTTAGTGTCATCTGCAAACTTGCTAAGGGTGCACTCTGCCTTCATCCAGGTCATTGATGAAGACATTGAACAGGGCTGGAACTTTTTACTAAAAAGCATTATGTTCCCCCACCATGGTCTGCTTCTTTCCATGTCTCTTTTCAGAGAAAAGCTGAAAATTGATAAAAGGTAGTTTTCATGCACAAAATATTTACCTGTATTAGATGTAGCATAGCTACCAGAATAAAACATGTGTGTGTAAAACCCCAGCTGCTGTTTCAAAGCCCTCTCTGAATGTCTTCCTTGGCAACACAAGTGTTCTTGCTTGGTAACACACACTAGAAATATTAAATTACTTATCTCAAGTACTTATACAAATATTTTCCATAAGGTAGGTTCCAAAAATTAGAAGTTCTACCACTTTCAAATTAATTCAGCTGTTCAAATTCTTTTTTAAAAAAAATGTTTTATGTTCTCTTACCCGCAATGTGTGTAACTTTATTATGTTCTGGTGTTCAGTAATATTAGATATGGAACCAAATTCACACAAGCATAGGAGGAATTTGAATTGTATTAACTAATTTAAGTACATTCAAGTAAGGTTTTTTTCAGATTTACAGTTCAGGTTAATTGTACTGATTTGTACTGAAAATCATGGTGAATTAAAAAGATCATGAAGGCTATTTCTTGATTTCTCAATCCAGATGTCTACTGCACATGAGATGAAAGGTTGGGCTAAATCTGGTTCAACTTCTGCCTCCCTTTTAATTCATCTCCACTTCACAGCTTTAGAGATACTGCTGCCAACTGGTCAGTATCTCTAAAACTTCCGTTTCAAAATTTAAAATGTTAGCAGATGCTCAAAGGAAGTGTACAAACTCTATATTAAAGATACAGAGTAGCTTTTATACCCACTGTAATCATGTCTTTTGCTCATGTGGCAAACATATGTCATTCGTTGCCTCAGGATTTAAACTTTCCTTGCTTTTTTCCTTCTCAGGAACGTTCTCAGTCTGTCCTTCATTTTCACTCCATAGTTTTCTTTACACACTCTTTATAGAAGTAGCATGTTTAACACTTTCTACCTCTCCCAAATTATAGTAATTTCTTAATTGTGGTAAATACATCTAAAAATGTAACCGTTGAGAGCCACCATCAGTTTAAACCTCAGTATGCACACAGACTGGGTGTCCAAAAAACCTTTGAGTTTACTTACTAAGTAGTTTGTAGTTTAAATTTGTATATTTAATGAATGGGTGTCTTGCTATGGAAAAAGCAGCCACAGTAATAACTGACCAAGTTAGAAATCTAAGTTCACAAATAAGAATTGGATTGAAAGACCAAAATACTAACAAAATTTTTGACACTGTACATGCTTATTTTTTGGTTTTGTGTTCTCATTATCTCTTCTGACTGTTAACTTAATAATGAAATTTAACCAGTATGGATAGCTTTAGTTGTATATTTAAAGGAGGATGATTAGCAGTGAGACGGCGAGCAGATTTATCTAATTAGTCATCATGTTTAACACTTCATGGAGATGGATGGTATCATTTGACAGTTATCTCCAGGCTTGCATATCTTTGGGATAGAAGTGCATAATTCTGCATTGCCAGGGTTATCTAGCCACATAGAAAAACTTTATTTCAGAAGCAGAAAGACTTTATGGTTGAGTCCTCTTTAGAAATACAAAGCAGAAGAAATTAATTCCTTGGAATTTATGATTTTTTCACACTAACAAATTTCTATTGTTCTTGTACATTGCTTTCAGTTTTTGCTTAACAGCTCTTGTGAGATTCTTTCTCTCATTTTACCTGTTGTATTAACATGATTATTTTTACTATTCTTCCCTGCATATTAACAGTTGTCAGTGTCTTGACAGGCCCCATAGAATTTAAGCAACTGATATACTTACTGCATGTGATGGGTCATTCACATATGTGAATATCTGTGAATAGTAAACAATTTTAAATGTTATTACTGTATATTGGAAAAGTATAGAAGCATTTGCTAAATGACTGATTATATAATTATAACATTATATACTGTAATAAAAAATTCTTATGCAGATAAAAGAATGTATAGGTTCTTCCAAGGTAGCAGAGCTCAGTCTTGTGTCTAGTTATTTTTTTCATAGTTTTAGATATAAGCCAAGTATAATGGATTGAATATGTGACTAAGCACCATGGGAAAACGTTAGGTTGCTTAACTGGACTCTGTACAGTCCAAGATAGGTTTACACTTTCTGTGATCTTTCTGTCGTAAAATAGATCAGATGCATCAAACTGTACAGAAATTGTTTCTCTTACTAAATTGCTAGTCTAGATTCAGATATCTGAATGTCTGAGCTGGTTAAGAATTGTATATATGTGACAGTAATATGCTATTAGTATTTTATGCAAGAAAGTCCAAGCTAATTTTGAAAGGAAAAGGAAAAGACACATATACATAATGAGTGAAAAACTGGGCTTAAAGACATGGCACATGCAATATGCCAAGTCATTAGATTGCAGTATGAACTAAAGCATAGGAGTCTTAATCTGCCAAACTAAACACTTTTTGTAGCAAAAAGATTCACCTAATTTCTCATTAAGTGAACTGGAATGCCACATGAGAAGGGAAAACTTGCTTGATGGTCTGAGTCAGGAAATCAAACATGATTCTTTCAGGCGACTAGAAAAACAGAAGTAAACGAGGCTATAATTCCATGCATGTCAGAGATACATGGCATATAAGTACTTTTCTTAACTCAGACATTTAAGCCTAAATTTCACAGGACTAAAATTTATCCTACTCTATTCAAATTTTATTTCAAAGCACAAAAGGATGTTAGATGAAGCTATTGGCTGTAATGAGAACAGTGCATTAGCAAATGATTCTGCTTTCCTTAGTGACAGTAGACAGTACCATCAGCCTCATTTTCCAGAGATCTAAGGAAAATCAAGCTTTCATTATGTCCAAGATCGATACAATCACTTCTCTTTCTCTAGGCAGGCTGGATTGTTTGGCTAATCCCTAGTAAGTGTTTCTGTTCATTCATCTTCTAGGCAATGAACCTGCAAAGCCTCAAAGCCATAGGCAATGCGTAACTTGATATGTCTAGTACTTCCAGTGTTTTAAGTAAGTACTTAGATTCTCTCTGCATATTGTGCAGATGATTTCTGTTTATTTCCAACAAAACATACCTTCTACCTCTCTCTGAAATTTCTAAACTTTCTTCAGTGGATTTACATTTTTGTTATTTGTCAATGGGTAGTAAGATTGTTAAGACTAATGGGATGTTAGTCGATTTGTTTGTAGAAAACATTTGTACAGGTGTGCTGATTAGACAAATAGTGAGGCAGCCAAGTGGAGAACATTGAAGCTACTGTAGTTTTGTGAGCAAATGTCCTTTCTGGAGCTGTGTACTCTCACTATGAAACTCAACAGGACCCATCTGCAACCTGTTAAGTCAATATACAGGAAGGCATTAAGCCATAAATAAGTTACTGACAAAAAAAAAAGGATTAAGATTAATTTGGCAGAAATAAGGTAACAAGTTTGATTAAGCCGGTTCAATCCTTTGTTGCCTCTGTAACTATCCAGGAGAAAACTTTTATTATAAATACAGTAATCCACCAAATTCTTTCCACTATTCTTTCATCATCTCCTCAAAGACCTAGTTATCCTTTTATATCATGTAATATTGCCATGTCATACAGCATACATCACAGTGCTTTGCCTGAAATATCAATGAAACTTAAGTAGCTGAAGACATTGAATCATAATGAAAAGTCATCAACTCTTATTCCTGTAGCTAGGCATATCAGGAAGTTCATGTTTTTTTTTAATTTTCATTAAATTGTATAGTTTGTTTGCTACACGGTTCCTTTCTTTTAGATAGCAAAGAAGAATATGGCCTGTTTCATGAGCTTACATGTGTCTCTACCTAATCATACTTATCTTTTGCACCTCTTCAATGAGTTAATGTCCCTGACACAGTCCTGTTAACTTCACTGTGATTTCAAATAGAAGAAAACACTGTTGTATTAGTGAACTGATGTCCCCTATAAAGGCAGCATACAGTGAATCTCAAAATGCTATTCTCTTCTAATTTTCAGCTCAGGCATGGGAGATGTTAAATGATATAATACAAAAATCCGCAATACAAATATTTATTTGCATTATGATGAAGCTATCAGGTCAATGAGCATTGAAGAATATCTTCATAGAATAATTTTAGTACTCTTGAAAAAAATTTCTGCAGATAAGAAATAATAAATAATATTTATAGAATTTCTAAGAAACTAAAATTTAATTGTTTAAAAAGATTCTATCCTAGAAATCTGTAGATCTTAAATTTGCTTGAACTGCAGATGATCTGTATTTAAATTCCTTTGTAAAGAGGTTGCATTTCAAAAAGGAAATGTATTTTCAGGCTTAAAGTACAGCAATAATTTTATTGATATTAATGACATTGTTCTTCTAGTCAAATTGTTATTTAGTTAATATGCTGCTAAACCATAGTCTTTGCAGTGGCTACAGCTAAAAAAGTAGACTGTGGCTTTGTACAAATACTCTGCTAACAGCACATAGAAAGAACAAAGCGTGTAGAACATTTTTTTGCAGTGTCCCAGATGCAGATTTTAACTCGGCCACAATCTACCTTCTGCCATTAACTCTGGGTAGAACAGACTATGATATAACAGCTCTACACTTTGTGCAATTATATAGCCAGGTGCCACTGTGTTAGTGCAGTTACATTCTTGGGTAAAGACATAATATCAAGGCTCAGTCTACTCTCTTCACACCATTATGGAAAGGGGAAGTAATGTCTATGCAGAAGTTACTTTCCCACTTCATAAATGAAGGATGCTTTCTCACTGGTAATGTGGACAAACCTGTGTAAGAGGCAAAGAAGAAGGTTGCTTAGATAACATGAAGTAGAGCTGAGTAAAAATTGAAATTACTGTTCCTTGGGGAAATTCAGCTACTT
Source organism: Coccyzus lansbergi (assembly GCA_033558105.1). Lineage (NCBI taxonomy): Eukaryota > Metazoa > Chordata > Aves > Cuculiformes > Coccyzidae > Coccyzus > Coccyzus lansbergi. Next base: position 1,304,000 of record JAUMJK010000594.1, read on the forward strand.
CAACACTTGGTTTTTGTACCTAATTGGGTTGAAAAATTGGAACTTGTCAAAGAAGCCTATACTGTAAACGCTGCTTTGCTTCTGAGGTGGTGACATTTAATTTTGAGTTCATACAGCATTAAACAGTTTTCTCTTGTTCTGTACTGTTATATGCAAATGCCACAATGTATTTGCAGCTATGCATTCCCCATAATGCCCCATACAAATCTGTCCAGTATAATATTGCAGCAGATCATAGATTTCAGAGTTTGTTTGACCAGCAGGCAAATACTTGGTGTTAATAGTTGTCTGACAGCATGAGTAATAGGCATTCTATTAATGAATAGATAAAATGCACACAAACCATTTGCAAAAATGTGTAACTATTATGCATTTGAACATAACCTGATAAAACTGTAAGGTAGTAAATCTCCATATATGAACTCTAAAAAGACTCAACAAGTGTTATAACACAAATCCTTATCTACTTCTGCCACTTTTTCCTCTATCTGAACTTAGTAATTGCTATTAAATATTTCAGTATAAATATCTGGAGTGTGTTTTGAGCTATTGCTTCTTCACAAGGTGATGGAAAGAAACTACGATCTAGTCCTGAAAGATAGTATTTCAACCAGAGGGGATACCATGACAAATTATCATCATGCTTACAGTCACTGTAGCTGTGTTGTAGAGAACTCTGAAGAGTTGTGTAGTAATAGGTTATCTTAGCTGTCTGTGAGTAAAAGATATCCAGTCAATATTTTAGCCTGCTGAAAATATTCCTGGAAAAAAAAATCCATATGGTAGAGCAAAACCACAAGGGAAATTATACTTTCTTTGTAAGTTATTCCTGCTAGAAAAATAGCAAGGTCTTCTGTTTATCATTATATTTATGAGGTAACTTCAATGAAATCATAAAAGTATTATCTTATGAACTGCAGAAGCTTTCATTTATTTTTCTGCCAAATCGCTAAATGGGCCAATCTTTCAGGTATATTGCAAAAATGAAGTTAATTTCCTACAATGAAATTGGGTCAAAAGAAATGGGATGGTTGGGTGACATAAAGCTTCCCTTGTAGGGGGAAAAAGAGATTGTTATACAGATAATTGCTAGCATTTCCTTTGAAACTTTTATGTGGGATATGTCATGCATTTAATGTACTCAATTCAAATTTCCCTTTTTATATGGTACATAGTGATAAAGCATATGGACAGACTTTAGATTTACTTTAATGTCCCTATGTATAGGAAAATAACAGCTAGATATTGCAGATGACATAGTTCATACAAAATATCAGTAGCAATTTTACTGCTTTCCTTTCCTGTCTGTTTCTCCCGCCAAAGCAAGCACCTCATTTCAGAATGCCTCCCTGGGAACTATTTTATTATTAAAAAAGAAAAAAGAAAGAAAGAAATGGTGACACTCAGTATGGAGTTTTGGAAAGTAAAATGAAAAAAATAGTGTGTCTTTTTGAAATCATCTAAATACAAAGCAACCTCACAGTCCTAGTTTTTGTGTTTGTGACTAATTTTTATTTAAAATAGTCAATGTGTTCCTGTATTTAGATGTTTTCTTCAGGAGAGAGGCTTCTGTTCTGAAGATTGTCAATGAGGATTCCAGATGAATTAAGTATCTGTCAGTAATGTGTAATTTCCTACTCAGAATTATTTTCCCACAGAAACAGTCAAACAGTTTCCTAAATTCACCCACTAAGGAGAGCTACAGACGTAGGAAATAATATCTGTGTACATTGAAAGCTGACCACAAAAAGTGATTTCTTTACTTACTAGACAAATGAGATTTCCCAAAAATATTTTTTGCAGAATGTTTTTTGAACTTACCATTGAACTCATTTGAAAAGAACCCCAAACATTATAAAGGTTCTGTGGCTTAGCTGCTGACCATGTTTTGTGGACTGGTGTCACATTGCAGGGGCTAAAAACTACAAAATGGAGAATTTGAATGGGAACAGAAGTTGAATAAACAGGAATAAATAAAGAATATCTGAATTTGTAAGCCAAGTTTTGTTTTGGATAATAGAGTATTGCAACATCTCTTTTATAGGAATGCCTGAGCCTAAGTTAAAAATAATAAAGTAGAAATACAGTAAAATGTAAAATACAGGACTTTTAAAAGGTGGAATGGATTAGGAAAATCAGAATTCTAGACGTGAATGTTTAATGCAGACCTCACTAGATCAAAGTTACTTACAGAATGCCTACTACTTCTCATGAAAGGCTGTGCATTCAACAGCTTGAGCAATTCCACTACATTTCAATACATTTTCATATTTGAAGGAACAGCTAAATGATGAACCACACACATCAATGCCTGAAAGAATCTAAAGAAAAGTAAACTATAGGATGGAATTCTTTCTTTCATCATCTTCCTTCAGAACTTTATGTAGATAAGAGAAAAATAATTCTTAACCTTAATCTTCCTTTAAATTTTACATGGGCAGTAGAGGTTGTTCTGAATGCCTACCTCTCTAAACTTTCCTGTGGATGTCTGCCTACCAAAAAAAAGAGATAGAGAATTCAAAAGTAACTGTACCTTCACAAGTTTCTATGATAACAACCAATCAATGTCTGATAAAAATGAATGGAGAATAACTACATATTTCTTCACTGGACCTTTTGTTAAAAAAAAAATAAAATAGAATACAATTTTTATTCAACTGGTTTGTTAATTTATTAAAAAACAGATTAGAAATATCAAAGTACCTTTGTCACTGTGTTCCTCTACTCTTTCGTTGGAAGTCTGAATAACTGACTAAATGACAATTTTTTTAATGACTAAACTTAGACTGTATGGAATTGTAATTTAAGTACTTTAAAGTATATTTGCAATATTTACCTGCATATACCTGTGTACCAGTGAGGTTAAAAAACCCCTCAAAAATAGACACATTTATTAATATTAGCAATTTAATGAAAATTACAGCAGCAATAAACATATTATTTTCTTGCATTCAGAATCACACTTAAAAATAACAGATATTTTTCCCGTCATAAAGCTGAAAATAAAATATCTATTCAGTGACTCAAAATACCTTCCAAACCAGTATCAAGTTAATTGAATAATTAGTAATGAAAATTAAAGCATGTATTTCTTTTTCAGTGCTGAGGGAATTATAAAACAAGTTTGTGAGATTTCAAGATGAGGTGTCAAGTGAATAGTACCATATGTAACAAATAGAAAGTTTTTCTATAGTTATTCCTATGTTTTGTAATATAAATAGGGAAATAATCTTCATAGCTGTAGAATTTTGGACAAGAATCAAGAATATTAGAGTGATTTGAAAAGAGAAAATTGAAGTAACGGTAGGACAGAGTATATCTGGAAGGTTTTATGTAAGCTGCCAAAGAATATCACATTTGTCTTTAGATACAATGTGTAATAATGAGCAATATTTGTGTGGTAAATTGTTTCATTAGAAGTAAGAGTGAAATACTAGTATTTCACTTTCTGTTAAGTCTATCTGTAAGGCTAGGCTAGTATGTGCATAAAAATGACTGAGATAATGGTATAGAGAGCATTGGTTAGTGCCTTAGGCACCATCCAAAGTACTTGGAGCTCACATACGCTATACAATCTTCTCTTAACACCTCCATGTGTTGTCTCCAAGCAGGTAGTCCTTTGCTGTTTTATTACACAAATAAATAAATGAGAATAAATGAACTTGCCTCCATCTCTTTTCTAGTGACTCTGCAACCCTGTGTTGAATCTAAGATTCCTATTATCCATTTTTTCATGCCCAATTGTCTTTGAGGGTAACTGAATGGTTAATTTCTTCCATTACACGTGTGAACTCAAAGTCTTTTTAGCAGGAATGTAAGAGGAAAGTTCTTTTGTCTGGCACATTGCTACTAGAAAGAAGCACTAGTTCATAGTCAGGCAGGTTCCTTTACTTAGACCAGTCTGTGGTACTGCTATTGCTCATGTATTCTGGATCATTGGATTTCAGAGTGGCCCAGACTCTGCGAAACTTGAAACTCTCTTGTATTTTGTGTTCGTTCTTTTTTTAAAAAAATGTATGGTATACAAAAAAGAGGTAGATTTTCTGCTGCCCTGACTAAACTCATCATGTCACGTAGGAATACTGGCTCTTAATTTGTGCTATAGATATAGGCTGATAATGTGTATGAGGGGTGGACTCTTTGGTGGATAAGAAATTGGTTGGATTTTCATATTCAGAGAATAGTGGTCAATGCCTCAAAGTCCAGATGGAGATGCGTGACATAAAATACATTAAATTTCACTAGAAATCAATGTTGAAAGCCTAGACTAGAATAGGACAACAATTTCATCCTACTGTAAATGGAACATATTAAAAAATATAACAACAGAAGGCTTATAATTTGTAGGTTTAGATAAATCTGTAAGACACTCGGTGTTCCTCCTCCTATGATAATTTGTTCTTTCCAAAAGAACAAAAAAAGAGTCTGCATTATTTCACAGTAAAGCTACATAAAATCTTCAATATTTATCTGATCATGTATAACTCATGATTCTGCAGAACTGAAAGACCTATCTCGTGAGATGAAGTAATGAATATATTTCCAGTACTATTTATTTTTCCCCAGAGCAGAAATATTCTATTACTGTACTTTTTTACAGCTAAAAGTGCAAAAAGTAGGCACACAGAGTACTAAGAATATATTTGAGTTATATTAACCTTATTTTTCAAACATTAGCCTTAGATATTTTAATAAATTATAAAATCTATGTTTGTTTTTTTAATATGCTGGCATTTTTCATAACATATCCCTTTATTGTGAAGAAGGTTAAAACACAGAAGAGAAAATCAAACTTTATTTACAAAAATATTGTATTGACAGACCTGTTTTCATCTTAGAAGTAAAATGTTCCTGTTTAAGGAGTTGATAGAAAATGCTAACTTTTGTCTAATAATTTACAGTGATATATTACTGTTTAATCACTAGTTCAAGTATGAGAGATAACTATGTATAGCTATTATTGCAGTGGTTCAGTTTCATCTGTAGATAGGACCAAATACATGATTTCTATGTAATTATTGGCTGAAAGATAGAATCATACAATATCCTCAGTTGGGAGGCATTCATGAGGATCATTGACTCCAATTCCTGACTCCACACAGGGCCACCTCAAGTTAAAAAATATATCTAAGGGCATTGCTCAAAAACACCTTTAACACTTTCAGGCTTTGCCATGACCCCTTCCTTGGGGAGCTTGTTCCTGTGGTTGATTATTCCCTTGATAAAAAACTTTTTCGCAGTCAACAATTTCCCCTGATTCAGCTTTAAGCCATTCTCCCATATACTATCTGTTGACACCAGAGAGAAGAGATCAGCACCTCCACCTCATGAAGAAACTGTAGGCAGTGATGAGTTCATTCTTCATTCTCCTCTTTAAGTATAACAAACCTAGGATCCTCAGGCACTACTCGTAAATTACTCCCTCCACTATATGACCAGCTTCAATTCCAGTTGAGCTTTATCTGTGTGAATTTTCTCTCTATAATGATGAACAGCATTTCTGTAGTCCTGCATAGCCTGACTTTGCTTTCCAAGTCCATACACTTTCTTTTTTCCATCTGAATTCCAGAAGGAGATTTTGTTCAGTCAAATTGGTCTCTGCCCTGCTTGATTGACTTATGACACATCGAAATTGCCTGCTCCTTCATGACTAAAGGATGACTGTAAAAAAGTGAACAGCATTTCTAATACACTCAAAAGCAGATTTTCAGACTTTCCTAACTAGTTCCTTGAGCAGCCTAATATCTACTTTCTTAAAATCCAGTGTAGTAGCTCTGCTAACAGTTATCTCATATTAACAAAGATTTTAAACTCAACTGTTTCATGATCACTGTGGGCAAGATAACAACCAATCTAGTTTAAAGCTCTTTAAATATGTAATTTTACATTAATTTTTGTGGTTTTCAGTTGATTGATATAAAATGCAAAGTATTAATCACTGATATTTTGTCTTTTTCTTCCTTTTATTCATGCTTCTGACGTCCTGAAAGTGTTCAGTAGAGTCCTTCCTTTTTAGCAGTGTGTATTAGAAACATTTAATAAGATATACAAAAGTATTGTGTATATAAATACAAAACATTAAAAATTATACAGACTCTTAAACAAAGAAAGAAACTTATTAAAAGTTAAAAATTAAGACAATGATCTTGTTTATCACTGAAAAGTTGAACAGCTCTCTTTTCAACCATAAAAAACCAACTTCTTTGATATTGACAAGGGTTTATCCACATTGCAAATTTCCCTTTTACCTTCACATGCTAGAATGAAGTTGAGAAACTAATGTGTTTTTGCTGGAAAAGAGCCAATTAAAGTGTTTACAAGGCTAGAAGGTGAAGGGTCTCTGTGTAAAGGGAAGGGATGACATTTCTGTCTCATGAATACAATGATTTAATTCCTTGACCTACTGTTGGCAAGAACTAGTGTATGGTGAACATTCTCAGGTCTGACATATTCATTAAAACAAAACAATCCCTAAACCCCTCCCTTGGCTAAAGCAAAAGAAAAAGTCAAATGTTTAATTTGCAAGAGATTCCTCTTCCCTCAGAAGGGATCTGCAATGTGACTTTGAAGTCTGATTTAACCAAACAAAAGGTAAGAGAAGAATCTCTTTGCTTACCTTCCCTGCTCAGAGAGCCCATGCAAAGTAAAAAGATAAGAAAAAATATTTTGAAAGGGTTATAATGGTCAGCTGTTTTAGACATTGCCACATGTGCACAGTCAAAGACACATCAGAAAATCCACGCTGAAATTCGGGTTTGTGGCCCTGGAAGAGAGGTCAGGAGGTTTAGCTGTTAAAAGTAAGTTAACTCTTTGCTTATTTGACCATTAAACTGTCAGCATGAAACTATGTTTTAAACTTATGATGGTCTGAAATCTTAGCCGTAAATGAAGTCTGAAGACCTATTAACCTGCCCAAGACATGAACCAGAGGTTTGTTCAGCTTCACTGATAACTGCATTAGGGCAAAGAAATGGATAGTGAAAGGTGAGAAAAACATCTGAATCTTATCTTTGCTAGGCAAAGTTATGTGGCATAAATAATTGTCACGGCTAAACTTGAATTAATAATATATAATTGCTGACATTTCTATAAAGCTAAGCTGATTTCTCATATTTAACTATCAAATGCTTGCAATATTCTTTCTATGAGTTCATACTTAATGTAGGTTATGAAAGGGCATTTGAGTAATCAGCTCGGTACAACCTATTTGCTTTTGAAAATAACTGAACATTTTCACTGTTGGTTCATATCACCACAACTTTAGCTTCATGTATTAATTGATGAAATTACAACTGTACTAATTAAAAATGTTACTGAATTCTTTGGAGTTTTCTGTTGTTTGCTTTTTTTTTTCTTGAACTTTTCATCTAGCATTTAAAATAATTGTTTGGATGTAAAGAAGATCACAAAGAAACAAAGAAAAAAATGTAGTAGAGCTATCTTAAAGAATATTGCATCTGATTGTCTCACTGTTATGTATTAAGTTCTAGAATATAATTTGTTTGGTTTGCTGTTTAAAAAAAACCTAGACATAATATAACTATTGTAAAAAAAGCGCCACCGCATGGAGTACTTTCTTGAAATTACTTGGGTTATTAATCAGAAAGAAGAAATTTTTCACAGAGAGGGCTGTTGGGCACTGGAACAGATGGCCCAGGGAGGTGGTTGCTTCACCTTCCCTGGATGTGTTTAAGGCACAGGTGGATGAGGTGCTGAGGGGCATGGTTTAGTGTTTGATAGGAATGGTTGGACTCGATGACCCGGTGGGTCTCTTCCAACCTGGTTGTTCTATGATTCTGTGTTTCTAATTACCCTAATCCTCCTCTAGATTATGACTACCTAATAATTTCAGATAGCTGGATATTTTTTCATATCCTTTCCTAAATGCTCTAAAGGACATTGAACTAATAGAAGCTCCTACTTGCCACAGAGAAAAAAAAATAAATTGTTTTCTTTAGGAAATACTATTAATGAGAGAGTCTATAGAGAGAGTAACTTACTTTTCAGTAAAATATTCATTCTTCTGGTCAGACAAAACCTGTAGCATTTCCTGAGGGTTGCAGGATCAGTATGAAAAATATCATTCTTAGCAGTCACGGTGATCAACTTTTAATTTTCATATGACATATATCACTTCCAAGTCAATCCTGGGACAGAGTAAGCAGAAAACCTTCCTGCTGTTCCCATAACCACTCATGTTTGTTTTTTATGTAGGTAGCTGAATTCCCGCTAAGATGTTCTTTTTTTCAGCCTTAAAAGTAAAACTGCGCTATAAAGAAACTGCAAATTGCATCATGCTCAGAAACTTCCGAAGCAGAGGGAGAAGTATAATTGTATGGTAATTAGTAAATCACATATGCCTGAGACTGCATGGTGGCGCTAATGTTGGCCCACTACTGATAAGAAAAATCCATATAATCAAGTTCTACTCCCCACAAAACATAAAACTGATTGAAGGGAATATTTAGTCCCTGACCCATACTAAACCTTGAGATATATTTAGGAACTGTGTATCAAAGCTTGGTAAGAGTTAAAACTGATTTAAGGAGGGTTTTAGTAATTTAATAACCATGGTGATCAAGTTTCAGAGCACAGAACATACTCTGACACTGTTTAACTTATTAGTATTGACATTACCTTCAGGATTAGTTCTATTGCACTTCAGTTTGCTGTAGGTATTGACTGTATCTATGCTAATTAAAATAATGATGATGATAACAACAGCAACAACAACAATAATGAGAAAGCCTAAATACAAATAAATTCTCTGACTTCCCGACAGAGTTCTTATAACCAAGGTGCCCTTTGGGAATAGTCATTGACACATTGTATATTCCCAAATATGTGCAGACACAAGATAATAACTGGGCACCAGTCTATAACTGTTCCAGAGGCTACTCAATCAATTTAATATTATGGATGGTTGCTTAACAGTGTAGCTATCCATATTAATAAACTAGAGAGGGCCAGGGAAGAGTTCAATACCATTGCTAATGAAGAATTTAGGTGTGGCCACCATGTTTTGGAGGAGACAACAGCCAAAGACCTGTCCTGGACCAATTTTATTTGGTAGTGTAACTGCATCTGCAATATCTAAAGTCTACATAGTAGTGTCTTTAAGTGGCTAATAGTCGTATTTTCTTTCAAAATAAGGCTCAAGTGCACTCATCTGTGGCCTGGTTCTGTTATTACTCTGCAGTTACTCTGCCTTGGCAGCAACCTACCTACTGCTTACAGGAGTAAGGTCTTAGGAACCATGGAATCATAGGATAGTTCGGGTTGGAAGGGACCTTAAAAATCAACTAGTACAAAGCTCCCTGCCACGGGTAGGGACATGTTCCACTAGATCAGACTGACCAAGGCCCCATCCAACCTGGCCTTGAACACTTATAGGGATGGGGCATCCATAACTTCCCTGGGGAACCAGTTCCAGTGCCTCATGACTCTCATGGTGAAGAAATTTCTCCTTATGTCTAGTCTAAAAAAGTCTGTTAGAGCTCCTAAGATGACCGTGGAAGCTGTAGGCAATTCTTCAGCAGAGAGTTTCACGTACACATTTCATGTGACCCCAGAAGCTCACCAAGTAAATCAGGAGTTCCTGAGGTCAGGACCTTGCCTTTAAGGAATCTCTTTTAGGAATCCCCACCAAGAAGGAAAAAGTAGCGGCAGGGGGAGATTTACAGTTATAAACACAAAGTGTAGCTACAATGATGATTTTAATATTATTTTATGTTTCTAAGAGAGTTTATTTCTGTTAGAAACAAAGCAGGGGTAGTTCAGGCTAAGGCAAATACTCGAGTAATGTCTTTGTTTAGAAAGAATGCATAGACCTATGTCTTTAGAAGTGCACTAATGGAGAAGGCAACAGTGCCTTGACTGGGGGAGCTTAACCCACGTGGAGCACATGTGTCAGAAACTACATGCATGTAGAATTTCTACTTAGATCTGATTTTTATGGACTTTACCTAGGTGTATCTTTTTCTGGCTTCTCTGCCCAGCCTTCTGTATCTTGGGGATACAGCCCTGTTTTGTCCTAAAGAGGAATCACGTAAAATCAAAGAATCAGAATCTTACTCACTGGAGCACTAACCGGGCCCCATGTGCTGAAGAAGCTCTTTGAGTTGCAAGGTATCTTTATTTCTAAGACCAACTAAGTTCAGAAGAGATCACGCCACAGCAACTAGGCTGCTCCTGTACCTGCTAGCTTCTCACTGTAAAGGAGGCTAAAAGGTTATCTTTCTAACAAAAAGACTTGCTATTAGGATAACTAACCTCTATTCAGAAGGAGCTTGCAAGCTTTCTTCTTTTGTGAAGAAAGTAGATTCCTGTTTTCAAGATAGGAGTTTTTCAGTTTTCTTTTTGGTCCAAGTGACTTCAGAATTTCCTACTATTCAATGGCTTTTCCATGTCAAAATCTAAGGAAAAATTTAAAATTTTGCTCCTCTAAGCTCCCAGTTCAGAGAGTGTCAAAAATTATTCCACCTAAGAAAGGAAGATAGCTTAAGGACTAGCATAAGGTTGTATTTCAACCTCTCCTTCCTAATCAATAAAACCTGGAAAAATAGTGATTTTTTTGTTCAAATAGTACCAAATTTATTCCCTGCAGCAAGAGTATTTAAACTCTGGTTCAGGCTCTGTTAGTGTTGCAGCTTCCACCCTGGAACCTCAGCCAAGTACAAAATAAACCTCTTTTTCATATTAAAACAAGGCATGTTAAGAGCACTTACTCTGTCTGTATAGACATACCTCATACAATCAGTAATTTCTGCAGATGTATTAGATATTTTTGTTTTGGTGATGACACTTGTATCGCCTCCTCAGTTTAAACATGTGTCTTACACTTGTTATTTAGACACCTCAATTAATGTAACGTTAATCAAATCTTAAATAAACTATTTAAATAAGAAATGAGTCATGTTCATAATTCCCTGCGGTAATTTTTTTCCTCCCCTTGCTCAGAGTGCTTTCATACATGAAACATATAAATTATAAACATCTTTTCTGAACAGTGTTCAACAGTAAGTGCAAATACAGCAGTGGAATGTCAGTGGTCTAAATATTGCAAATGCAGTCTACTTCTTCAGGAGACAACAAAGAAATAAGGAAAGTCTATGAAAGAAATACACAAAACAGCCTAAATATATGTAAATGTTCCTTCCCCTTGAACTATGTTTGTATCATTTCAATTCATAGAATAGCAATTAAGCAAAGAGAAATTACTACCAGTAAAAACTCGTACAATTTTAGAAAATTATACAAATAAATACATAAAAAAACACCTACATTTCTTATTCTAAATATCTAATTTAGCATTTTTCATTCATTATAATTTATCATAGTTGATTATTGCCATATGTTACTATGTATGTATGTTACTATATTAAAATAACTTAAAGTGTTACCAAATATAGTCTATTAACTTCTACTTTTATTGAACATAAAATTCAGTGATTTGATTTTATTAGAGTTCCTTTTGATTCTTGACTATGCTAAAGTAAATGAAACATTTAATTCGAAAAATAAACTCTTTTGAAACTTTTTACATCTTTACATAAACATCTAAAATGGAATAAAGGCTTTTAGAACATCTAGTCTTTCTGTAAATGTGGCCCTAAACAAATATAACAGGTCTTTAGAAGGCTGTTCTGCTTTCTGTGCTGTTGATATGATACCTCAAGGTCCTGTTTGCACACTATTCTGTATTTTCAGTTAATCCAGATCTATTTTATTTCTGACTGTAATCCTACAGAAAGGTAGTTCATAACAGCAAGGTTGTCATTGAGTACCTTTATAGTTGCTACACAGCACAAAGAAATATTTACATACCCCGTAGAGAGACTTTGTACACTAAGGAGATAAAAATGAAATGTATAATGAAGTCTGTTTACAAGGGATGTAAAAAAAAATTTTGTGTTCGTGACTGGATCAGAAAATAAGTGAAATTTAAAGTCAGGACAAAAATATATTCATACTAAAAATTAGGATTTCTATGATGAAGCCTGAGAAACATGTATGTAATATTACCATTTGCTGGATGTCTAGGTCCATAGAATTGCAGTGAATGGAGTTATATCAAGTTGGTGGCCAGTCAAGAGTGGTGTTACCTAGAGATCAGTTTTGGGATTTGTTTTAATGTCATTATCATTGATCAGGGTGAGGGGATCAAGATGGTACCAAGCTGGGTGGAAATGTTGATCTCTTGAAGAAAGAAAGCTTGACAGGCTGGATCAATGGACTGAGGCCAGCTGTATGAAATTCAACAAGGCAAAGTGTCAGGTCCTACACTTAAGCCACAAAAAGACGATGCAGTTCTACAGGCTCGAGGAAGAACGTCGGGAAAGCTGCCTGGCGGAAAAGAGTATTGGTGGTTAGTTGACTGAATCTGAGCCAGCCCCGTGCCTAGGTGGCCAAGAAGTCCAATAGTATCATGTCTTGTGTCAGAAATATTGTGGGCAGCAGCACTAGGGAAGAGATCCTCCTCTTGGATCTGGTGCTGGTGAGCTTGCACCTCAATTACTGTTCAGTTTTGGGCCTCTCACTACAAGAAAGAAAATGAAGTGCTGGAGCATGCCCAAAAAAAGGCAATGAGGATGGAGAAAGGGATGGAGAAAAAGTCTTATGAGGAGCAGCTGAAGGACCTGGGATTGTTTAGTCTGGAGAAATGGAGGCTGAGGGGAGACCTTATTTTTCTCTACAACTGCTTCAAAGGAGGTTGTAGCAAGATGAGTATTTTTTAATTATTATCTATCTTCTTTCAATACTTCGTGCATTTTGGTTGTTAGAAGCAAGACCAATGTCATGTATTTTTTTTTCTTCCTTCTGCAATATAAAAATGCAGTTGATATTTAGACACAAAAAAAAATCCCAGTGTAATTTAGTAGAGTACCTAGAAATGTTTAGATAATTGACATAAACTTTAGTTATATGGAAAAAGTTGAAATATTCTTCAGTTCTAAAGATGAGGGATTGTTTAATGGGCATATATTGACCTGATTTCTCCACTTTATCACGATGCAAGTTTTAAATAAGCCTTGGAACGGTAGAGACCGAAGGAAGCAGGATTTATCAATGAAACCATCAGCTAGGCATAACAACTGATCAGGATTCCCATGAACACTCTGAACTGTCATTCATTCTCTTGTAGCTGCAACAAAAATTCTCTAAGCCAAAATTCTGTTCTAGGATGTTTGCATAGAAATTCTATTGGCTTTAGGGATGTCTGAGCACAAATGAAAAATGGAACTTGGTTCATTTAATCTAATATTTTAAATACTTCTGATGAATATGCAGCAAACTTGGCAAAGTTTAATATCTCATCTATATTATGTATTGCTTTACAGTCAAATCTCATACTTTAACTAGAATGAAACTACTAAAGTACCATCTGTAGATCTAAGTGTTTGGATACCCCTTAAGCACATTTTGGATTCAGTGTTGCCAACGACAGTGACAATTTCAACAAAACTGGCACTTAACTAATGAGTGTACTGCAGCTGGAGCACAATTTCACAGATAAAGACCAATACACTTACAGTCAGATGGTTATCATAAATTTACCAAAACTGCATTCCTCCACAGGTGCCAAAGTTTTAATCATCTTTTAACAATGTTGAAAATTTTCCAAGGTATTTAAGAAATTCACAGAACAGATAGGCTTTGTTAGAGAAAAATATAACAATATTCATTTTTACTACAAAGTTATTTGCTCTTCAGAGGGGTAAAGTTTGTTGGAAAAGAGAAGAATTTATATCGGAAAGGACAATACAGTGGAGAAAGGTAAGATTTTACTCTCTGAAGTCTTCTTTAGGTATTCTGACTTTTCATTTGCTCTTGACATTTTGTGTAATAACAATGAGCTATTTAAGAATACCTTATAGATATCGTGATTTGTTTTCTTTTAATCAAATTAGCATGTCACTCCTCTTAAGAGAATATATTGTAATCTAAGCTCAGAAATAAAAGTGGCAAATTCTGCAAGTTCAAGCTCTGGCTTAATAAATACTCTTTCTTCTCTTCTACAACCTTACTGTGTACAATCTGCTCTGCAGACATTTCGGTATGATCTAATTTGATGATGCATGTTATCACACATGTAACTTAAACCTATTGGACACAACATAATTTTTTGCATTGGATCTAGACAAATACTCTATAGAGCAAACTATTTTTTCTGGCAGTTTAGCTATATCTCACTGTTTTGTTAAATTACTTCTGCAAGGAAAAGTTATTTCATACTTTCTAGTAATAACAGTGCATAATGTAAAATTAAATATCAAAAGGCACTAGTTAAAGGAAATATTTTTGAAATATATGAGGTATAAGAAAGTGATTGGAAGGGGTCCGAATAGTGTATGAAGGGGAAATCATGTCAAACTAACCTGATTGCTTTCTTCAATGAAATGACTGGCTCAGTGGATGTAAGAAAAGCAGTGGATGTTGTTTAGTTTGAATTTAGTAAGGCCTTTTGCCTAACTCCCATAACTTCCTTATTGATGAATTAATTATGAATATGCTAGACACTGAAGCATCATAGTCAGAGAGGTAAATTGAAAGCCAGTTGAACTGAACATGAAAATAAATCTTAATTACGGTAAGGGTGATCGAACACTGGAATGGGTTGCCCAGACAGTTTCTGGGGTCTCTGTTCTGGTGATATTTAGCACCTCACTGGACACTGATCCAAGCAACTTGTTGTAGTTCCTCCTGCTTTTACAGGAATAGGATAAAGAAATTTTGCTAGACAGTCTCCAGGTGTCTACCAGCCTCAGCTGTTCCGTGATTCCATGGCTGTATGGACTATTTTTTCCACATGTTGCTGAAGTGACAAGGCTTGACAGGCCTGAAGTGATGTGGATGACCCATAGATGATTTATATTCCATTGCTATGTGCCTTGCTCAGTCTGTAACTTTCCACATTGCTGTCATCAATAGAGTTGTACTGTGCTATTTCTAATACATAAAAGTGTGAGAAAGTGTTTCATTCAGTAGAACCATGCTGTGTGAAAGAGAGAGAGGAGCTGGGCAGGAATGTTGTGTTTCTGCAGCCTCTTAGCTTAAAACCAAAAAATATCCAGATGCTTCCTGCTCTCCTGGGACCTTGGCCACATTCCTGGAGGAGAGAAGGTGGAAAGTGGCTAGAGCCAGATTCTGCTTTTTGGGGTGATGTAATTAGTTTGTTCAGTCACACAAAGGCTATGCCCCTTGAGGCAAGGGGTGGGGAGACCTCACCACAGGTGGATGGACTGTCTGGCTTCCCAATTGCTTCTCTGAATCGTCACTGTGAAAGAGTCCCCCCAGCAACTGCGGATCTTGGTGATGTATCTTTCTTAATCATTGTACTTTTACTCTTCTGGAAACGATTAAACACATTGTCTTTACAAGCTGTTACTGTTCACTTGTGATTGATTACTGCTAATCATTTGTTTTCTTTCTTGCTGTAATAACTTGAGTTAAACTTGATTTCACTGAATCTGTGCCTTTATGATGAGTTTTTGCTAATGTCCTCTTCTCCCCTCTTTGTGGTAAAAAAATGGCCTACCTAGTCTTGAATAAAGAATTTGATATAGTAATTTTTATTTAGGTCATCTAACTGAATTTGCTGTTTTGGTGGCAGGAGGAATACTTAAAGTACAAACATTTGCCTGCTTTGTGGCTGAAGTGTTCCCAAAGCTTGTGTACAAGATGATGAGGAGAGGCTATGGAGGCTTTCATCAGGGTCTCGTGATAGAGCAAAGGGGCATTAAATTATAGGCAACAATGTTTTCCACATTTGTATAGGATTAGAAGAAAATTCCTGTTTCTTGGACTTTAAACCATTTTCATGTAATATATATAGTGTATAATATAAATGTTGTGTTTTGTCACTGACTAAGTGTACAAATGACTTTGACATGAATATTTTCCATGTAATTTTAGAATTTCTTTCCCAAACATCCACAGCTCTGGAAATTACTTTTCTGCAAATGTTGAACTAGCAAATTTAATCATAAGACTGCTTAAGAAAAGCAAATACAAAGGCTTGTGAGGATATCTGAAATTCATTAACTTTGAGTGAATTTTGGCATATAGCTCTCCATTCTTCAGTCTGTTTTAATAAATTCAATAATTATATTAGAAATATTTTCTTAAATATATATTGTGTAAAATCACTTCTCTGCTCCATACTTCATCCCTGAATATTTTTACTGAATACTCTTGCAGATAAAACATGGGATATTTACTGGCATAGATTACAGAAGCCATTAAATTCTGACTTTAGTTTCTGAGAGTTCTTAGACCAGGACTTTTCACCTTATATCAAATAGTTGATTTGGAATAAGACTAATTTAAATTAAAAAAAAAAACAAAAAAACCACAACCCCCCCCCCCCCAAATAAATAAATCTGTGTTGGTATAACTTAAAATTCTTGATACAGAATATTTTGCTAAAGGCATAGGGGTTTTTTCACTTAAAGTGAGAAATCCACATGGCGTGAGTGTGCTTCATCACTAGAGCTATGCTGATCACCTGAGTTTTGCACCCTGAAACATTAGCTTGTTTTTGCTCTTTTCGACAAATGCAATGGCAAGTGAATTTAAGCTTTATACTTGCAGATGCTGCAGTCTATTTTTCTGCTATAATAAACAGAGTTGTACTCAAGTAAAAACTGAAAAATCACTCCAGTTGGTAATAGCATTCATAAATAACTCTATTAGATTCACTGAGTATCCGTTGTCCTGGACATCTGATGATTTTGGGACAACTGTTCCAAAGAAAATCAAAGTTTTGTTTAGATTTTGCAAGTGTACCAAAGGCAAGGCAACTTGTAATGATATTCATAAATCAGTGCTACTCAATGGACAAAACTTACAGAAGTGTGAAAAGAGAAATTTAAAACAGGTTGTTCTTCTCATATTACTTTTCATTATGAAAGCTGATACAGTGCTCTATTTTCCAAGGTTGTTTTTATTTTTTTAATTATGTATTTTTTCCCAAGTATATAAGAAGCGTCTTATCATCTCAGTGTTTATTCAAGTCTGTAGAATAAAGCAGATTCTCCTAAGTGACTGCAATGAGGATAAACTGTTTACAGCTGGAAGCCCACACATTGTTTAGACTATTAGAATTACATTTACCAGACCTCTCATTTAGTTCTGAGTATGAACTACAGCTACCAGGCACTGCAGCTACCAAAGAAAAAGCTCTTGGCCCTTCTCCTATGCAAGCTGTTTATTTTCTGATAGTGCCAATACTGAGAAATTGCTTCATTTCAAGGTGAATCTTCAGATATGTCAATATATATATCCTATACAATCCTGCTGGTCATTACGAAGAAGAAAAAGAACAGTCATGTATCGTACATAGTATGAAAGCATATAAAAATACTGAACATAAAGCATGGGTTCAGTTGCCATCTTTGTCAAATTAACTCAATGAAGGAATGATAAATATTCATTTTCTCCTTTCCGCTGGCATCAAAATGTAAATACAGCTAATTATGGCCTTCTAAATGTAATTCTTAATCAGTTTTGTAGCAACATGTTATTTATATCCAGATGTATGCAAATGTTCAGGTTTGTTTCCCACATGGGTTTCATTAAGTTAAAGCAATCACACAAGCTGAACAAAGCACTGATCTCTGCTCTGTTATCAATATACAAGTACCCAAACTTCCCAAAACAAAAGCAAATAAGCAAAGAAAACACACACACACGCACACACACACAGAAGCACGCCTATGTATATATGGACATGTGAAATATCCTTTCAACTTGTATGAAAATATTAGCCAAGAACTAGTATAGATCAAGCAGACCAAAAATATTCTATGAGATTTAGTTTACCTCTTTTGTGAAAATATTACCTGGTACATTCTAAGGAATTTGTGACAAGATGTACTGCAAGAGCTAAACCATCACAGAGCACACATGGAATGCATGACTTAGGAGCAATTCACCACCTCCCAAGGAGATTTTCAAGGATTGTGTAATTTTCATGCTAGACTCTGGCTATTTAGGGCATGTAAGAAGCCTTGCCTTGGTGAGAACTCCACTGTTCCAATGCAGATCTTGTGAAGATCTATTTGAGCCGTCCTGAAGCTCTGCAGAAATCTGTTCCAATATATGTTTCTTTGGCTTTCCTTTATGTTAGATTTCATAGGTCACAGATGCTTTTCTTATATTGAGACTATTAACTCAGTCTTTGTATTATTCTGCTATTTGGTGAATCACATAAAACAGCTGTAAGGTAAAACTGTAAACATTTTGATAATGATCAGCAAGGAAAGCTTATCTTTCAAAGCATGCTTATTGTAAGAAGTATAGAACCAAGTGGTCAAACTGGAGACTCGATGGAAAAAGTTATGAGAGTTAAGTTGAACTAAAAATAGTTCTTTGGAAGCACAAAGGTGGGTCTGGAACCCATCACCAAGAAGAAAGCTCATGGTCTTAAAGAAAACCAATTTACTTCTAAGGAAAACTTGAAGATTTTAATGAAATTTCGTTTTTGTGGGGGAGGTGCTGTCTTTAGACACTGTCATGATTGTTCTACCCTATTGTCTATGGAGTATTTAGATAAGAGTTCATGTTCTCATAAAATATTTTAAAATAATGTAATTCCACTGCACTGTAAATCAGGAAAACATTTTGTGGATGTCAAATGAACTATGGTATACTCAACATGAAACTTCCTAAAACTCACCTAACAATTTTAATATTTGTGAAATTAAAGCATCTTAAACTTCTCGTATTTGAAAGATTTCCTTCAGATACATTTGCGCAAACACATTGACTGTGCTAGCACAACATAAAGGTAAGGGTAGAATCTATTTTCCTATTTAAAGTTAGTAGGAAATTGGTCTCTAACCATGTACTTCAAGTGCTGAAAGAAGCATTTTAAATCTGGTCCCTATAAGGGATGACTAAGTCTGAAAAGGTTTCAAAACCTAAACCATTTTGAAGCTAGTGCTGAGACACATAATGAAAGATGAAATGAATAGAAGTTAGAATTTTGTCCAAACCAACCCTTGCAGGTGGTCACAGTAAAGTGAGCATTTCAGACTCATCTCCTACTGAGAGTTTTGTAGCTACATTCTGCTTCTTAGCATGTCCTAACACCCTGCTGGTAGTCATGCAATTATGACTCCCTAGACCTTTCTCAGTAGCCTCGCTTTTACTTCCCAAGAGGTAAGACATCACATCTCATGCATTTGTATTGTATAATGGTAGGACATGCCTCTCACCACATGACCTCCCGTGCCAGCCACTACTCATCAGGGACAACCCACAGAGATGATATAGTTCTGCACTATAGATGAAGGATGTACTTATTCATAGGAACCTAATCCACAGGGCTTGGCTGTAGGGTACACTTCCTTTTTTTGCCTTTTATCACTGGCATTTGTTGCCATTTATTTCATGTGCTGCAGAAAACAAAACGAGAAATGTCTATATTTCAATGCATGTTGCTTATGAAATCGGCAGCTGGAGTCAAAGAAAGGAATAAAATATTAAAATTATGATGAAGTAATGAAGAAATGGCCTCAACAGATACTACCACTTTTCCTCTTTTCTAATTTTTTCTTATAGTAAAAAGAGTAACTAGAGCTATATCTGTAGTGGTTACAAAATGGACAAAATATATTGACTTATACCTGCCTTGGATCTACTCCAGCTCTCAGGGAACTGATTGGGAACTTCAATATTTTAGTGCCCTAAGAACACATGGATTCCTGAAAAAGTTCTCAGGACAGCCTACTGAGGTTTGTTTTGGGATACTTTTGTCTGGATAGAATAGCTCTATTAAAATCTGCTTTGTAAAATTACATCTTTCTGAGAAAACAATGAGTGTCGGCTAATCACCTTCCAATTCTGAGCTTAGAAAAGGAGTTTTGAGCTCGAGATGCACCTCTTGGTTTTAATTTCTTAACCTTAGCTTTCAAATATCTTTTGCTCTAATTAAATCATTTTTTTTCCCATGAGAAGTGGGATAAAGGAATGAGAAGGAAGAGAAAGGAATGAAAAGGGAACAGTTCCATTTCCAAAGAAATTACTGGCACGTTTATAAACCCTGATGTTTCTTCATCTACCAGGATATTTAACTCAAGTTTGTTATTGAGACAGAGGTGCGAACTCTGGAAATGATACCAGCTTTAAGGCTTAAGGATAACTTTTTAAGCATTGATGCATTAGCATGAGAAGGAAGCTTTTGTCCTCATAATAATTCCAAACAGGAAACAGGGCTTAACTTTAGTAAGACTGATAAAAAAAATAGAGGAGATTGGCTAAGGTCTACAAGGTGCCTCCCATTCTAAAGAAGAAATATGCTGGCTGGGTAAACCCAAAGTGTTATTTTATTTGTATATCAGATAATTTTTTGAGATACTGCTGGAGACCTAGTCCAGAACTAGGTGGAATTACAGTGAATTCATCTATTTATTTTAATGAATTTTTGTATTAGGCCTTTGGACAGGTGATATACTAAAATTCTCAGTACTAGCCTTTGAAAAAGAAAAATGTCTTTTACCTGTCATGACTTAGTTATTGCTTTCAGGTGGCAAAAGATGCCTAAAGCTCTTTCAGAAGTTATAAAGACAAGGAATTTGTATAAGTTAACTTTTTTAATTTCTCATACTAAATTCTTTAAAAGATAGAATAAAGATAATAATTACCAAGTAAATCCACTCTTGGATAACTTTCAGTAAAAATCTGGGAACTGTATATATTTAATTTGTTTTTTGCTGACCAGACTTCAGTGGTCCTTTTTTTCAGAGCTGATATTTGCATTTTCTGCTGTTAGCATGATGCTATTGAATTTCTAAGTTCAAAAAGAAAATTTTAAAAGAAATTAATTGTTTCTGTGTAGCAGTTCTTGTTGCCAACTCATGTAGTACATGCATATTCTGTTCTGTGATTTGATGAAAATAGAAAAAAGCAAGACAAAGAAATGTAGTATTTACACATTTTATGCTAAATACAGAATCCTCTAATTTTAGGTTTCTTCACTAACAATAAACTGAAGTCACTGCATTTAAATTAGACATTGTAATTAATTGTGTAAATGCTTGTCTGTGTCAGTACCGAATCAGTTAAGGTTAAGTGAATACTGTAGATCATCAGAGTTAATCTTTCACTTGACGGTGAAGGGATCTAGGGAGGTGCAGAAGATCATTTAAAGCAGCTGCACTGTGATGTCTCTATCCAGCAGCTGAAAAGAAGTAACAAGCAAGTATATCACTTATTGAACAATTTTTCAGTTTGAATCACAGAGCATGTCTGTAGAGGAATTTTTTAGTTTAAGTAACTTTCTGTCCATGTGACACAATAACAATCTCATTAGCACATATCCAAAACAATAGTCAAGTACTTTCAGGAATGGTGGTATATCATCCTGTAATCATGTATTTGGAGTCACATCATGTGTAGTCTAGTGACTAGTATAGTTAAGTTCCAATTTAGTAGAAATCTTTTTTATTCTGGTACTCTTATAGTGCATAAGTCATCAGTAACCTGTCACCCAGTAAACAATCTTGGGAGGTCCCTACCTATTCTCGCATTTTTTTGTTCCTCCTCCTTGCCCTCATTTCTTTCCCCTTTGAATTTCATCAAAACTTACTCTGAAAATTTCATAATAAATTTCCTGAGCCACTATCATTCAACTCGAGCCCTTTTCAGTGTCTACCTTTTTAAGAGAAAACTTAATTTTGAACTTAAACCTACTTGAAAGCAGCTCTTTATCAAGTAGATAATTAAAGTTTTTCTCTGCAGACTGTAGTAGTTAATCAGAATTAAGACTCACTTGGTGGATCACTTCATCCTGATATCAAGTAGTCTTCAGTATTCTGCATCATTACTTTGGTTTTGATGCTACACTTAGAAACAAAGCATACTAAAGTTAAAGATGGGAGAAGATTTCAAGTGTCTTAATGTTATAGTACACATGTATTCTTTCCCTCTTGTTTCCATATTTTCATGTTATTCTTGCAAATTATCTATGCTCTTTGTGTTCGTAAAAGTTCTCATCCCTTAGGGTAATTCTAGACTCTGAAAAAACCTCCTAGAAATTATAAAGCATAAATATTACTTGCTAGTTTATATTTTCCAGCTTGTCAATGAACATATATATAATGTTTACAACATTTATTTCAAAGTTCTTGTTGGTGAAAATTTGGTGTAAATTGATTAATTAGCTATCTTATAGTCATTGTGATCAGGGACAGACTGGAGGACAAGCCATCATGCCCCAAGGCACTGAGCATTACGTCACCATAATGAAAATGCTGTGGTAGTTTTGCCTTTTTGCTTGTACTTAGTTGGTTTTACATTTATGAAGACACAGAAATAACTTCATTTTAACATCTTGGAAGCCCATGAAATCAAGAAATATTCTATATGCATATACAGACCAAGATCTTGGTAGTCTTTTAGGCTTTTATTTCTGGACTCAGATTTATTTTTACATCTAATTTATTTTCAAATAAGTAAATTGGAAGCAGAATTTAGAGCAAATGTTCAAGTGTCCAGAAATGAAAGCTAAAAGGTTTTTGGTTTTAGATCTTCTTTCCATATGATTCTCAATTACCTTGAAGTAGAAGAGGCCACTTATATTCCTGCAATTATTATTATGCTACTGCTGATCCTGAAGGGCTATGTCTTGGTCAAAAATTATTACCTCCATACCTAAGACCTGATGAAGGAATCTTGAAAAAACATCTTTATCATGGTTTCAGTTTCTCTGTTGTAGAATTCACTCTTGTGTGAACCAGAAGTCAGAGACATTTTTCTAATCTTTTTCATTGTTGTTCCATACAAAACTTTTTGTGTTTTTGTTACTTCTCATTGGCTTAGGTGAGGAAACAATTTACGACTTAAATCTCAACATTGTGTCTTGGTTTATTTTTTCCTTACCAGGAAAGTTGACCTACAATTGTAGTAACATGCCAGGCAATAAGCTACCTGGTGTTTGGGAACCTCCTCTGTATTTATGAACAATGAACCCATTCAGTTCACAAACGTGATCATGTATTCACTCTCTGCAAAATTAAAACTTGTCTGTCTCTGATATATATAAAAACGTGTTACACTGTTACATCTTAGGAAAATCTGGACCTATTTTCCTAAAAATAGGACTTTAGCTATCTAAGGGGTATATGAAGAAAGAAGTGAAATTTGACCACTCACAATTTAGTAAATTTTATTATCAACTTAATTTGACTTTTGTATCAATGGATTTGTTAATACGAATACTTTTAAAAGAAGAAATAAAAGAATTCCTCTCTTGTTACTTTCTTGGTGATCATATATTCCTTCTTTTTTTTTCCACATTTCTCTTTTATTTACTGAAATCTTTTCCTAAAAATCTTGTTGTTCTGCATTAACTGGTGATTTTGTCACTATGGATCACAGAATCACAGAACAACCAGGTTGGAAGGGACCCATCGGATCTTCTAGTCCAACCATTCCTATCTAACACTAAACCAAGTCCCTCAATACCTCATCCACCCGTGTCTTAAACACCTCCAGGGAAGGTGACTCAACCACCTCCCTGGGCAGCCTGTTCCAATGCCCAATGACCCTCTGCGTGAAAAACCTCCTCCTAATCTCCAACCTAAACCTACCCTGGCGGAGCTTTAGGCCATTCCCTCTCTTGAGACCATTCCCTCTCGGATGCCAAAGCTACTAGCCATCTTACTCTAAATGCAATATTGAACTGAATATATCTATATTTCCCTGTAATCTTCTAACATTTCCAATCATGGAAGACAAAAATGGCACAGAACAAATTTCTTTGTAATTTTTTAATTATTTCTGGCATTTAAATTAGAACATCGCTGGGACTACTAATGCATGCAGCACACATGTACATAAAAGGGAAAGGGATCTAATTTTTCAGAGTTTTCAGAAAGCTTTGAAGAATCTCACACATCAAAATTTGTGGTTTAATATTTGTATTGAATTGTATTTGGTTTCATAAATTGCAAAATTATTTCTAATCATAGATCTAAACCCAGGAAGTAGTTTTTTAGTTGTGCAGTGCTACACTGTAATAGATGGACTTGAATACACGCACAAATGGCAGTTGGTCTATAACTTTTTATTTCCCCTGAAACTAATACAAGTATAATAAAAAATCTGAATATAAACATAGATTTTTGGGTTTTTTTTGAATGAATTCCTGATGAAAGGTAATCATTGCTAAAATGCATTGCAATAACAACAACAGCAATATAAATAATGAAATACTAAAGTAACTAATATACTTAACTGTATTTCTGTACCACTAGGGTTAGATAAGATCTTCAACTCCCTAAGCTGTCTGGATGTAAAGCAGGTTTGGATAAAAAGTTTATCGCTGTGTTATCAGAAAACCAGGCGTTAATTGAAATCCTTACCACTGAGCCCTGGAATAAAAGATAAAGTACAGAACTATGCTAATGTAGATGTATGGCAAGAAATAAATTTTATCTGTAAAGTCACATGCAGTTATGCACTCAGTAATGGGAAAGAATACATGGTCACAACATTAGTCTTGAGACTCTTGGCTAATGTACGTTAGAACCTTCACCTACATATGTGTTTTTATTGCTAACCTATTTGCTGAGCAGTACTAGATTCTGGCTCCAGGATTTGGAAACTGACCCCAGAAAGTATTTTACACAACTGTTTATTTTACATAAATTGCTGGAGAGTTTTCATTGTGGAACACGAAAAACACAGAATTTTTTCAAAACAGATGTATTTCTAATCTTTTGTTATCTCAATTACAATCGCATGGCTTAAAAAGGTTTTGTTTCTTTGATTATCTGCATTATACAACTGATGCACCTATAAAAAAAGCATGGTGTATGTTTACATTTTTACTATAGTACACTTCAGAGCCCATTTTCTCATGGTAAAATTTATTTCAAAACCTTTCCATTTTCCCGGTTGCATCCTGCTTTAAATCACAGAAAATTGCCCATAGTACTTGGAAGCACAGGTGGATGGTAAACTATCGGTCTCTGGACATAATAACAAACTATGAAGGAAAATAAATCTATTTCCCTTTGATTACTGTAATTCATAGTTTTACTGTGTGGACAGGAATTGCGTTTCCATACCATACAGATAGTTTACATAGAAGAAATCTTCCTCCACAGTGAGTTTTCTCAAATTAATGCTTTGTGTCTGGTACAGTGGAATAGTAGAAGGTAGCGGGTGCTGAGAAGTTCTGTGGTTAGTCCCATACATTTGACTCTAATTGAGTTACTTGTAAAAGCAAAATAGCTTCCAAGTAACTATAAATTCAGCTTGTGTGATATAAAGAAACAAAATCAGGCTCAAATAATCCTGATTTGTGAAACTGATCTCTTCATGGTTTACATTTTCTACCAAGAATTGCTGGTAGCTTGTGGGAGAGTGTAATTGTGATATCAAAATTATTTCTATTATAGAATACTTTTTTCATCTTCACAAGATCAAATATTAGTAACTACAAGGCTATAAAGTAGCTATTCCATTCTTTCCAAGAAGTTCCTAGACTACATAATTTTCCAAGCAATATTGTTTTACAAACACTTTCATTTTAGTTCCATATCACCTTTCACCATTTAATATAGTATAAAATTTAGAGAAACGTAGATTTTTTTCCTTTTTTTTTTTTTTGTTTAAGGTAGACAGCTTTGACATCTTTCCTAAATGCATTTTGAGAAGATAAGAGCTCAAGTCCCCTGCTCATACACATGGAAAGCAGAGACAGCTTAGCCTTCAAATGTAACTACTCACTTACTGATCAGCCATATGTCACAAAGCACCTACATATTCCAAGTAATATCTTGGCTCAAGTCTGCTTAGTTTGTGAAATCTGAGCGATCACAGCAGGTGTTAATTGCAGGTCATTCTGAATGTTTACTTTGTATTATTATATGGAATAAATGGAAGAAACATAACCATGCCAGAAATTTCCAGTCCAGTGAGCCAAAATTTCAGACCATTAACCTGAAGTTCTGTGGCTTTACAGCATATTAAGGACCCACTCTGAGGTTAGATTTAGATGTAAAAGTTCTCATCTTTTCTATAACCATCATAGCTAATTTAAAAAGAATTAACATTGTGAGCCCTTTTGAAACAATATCTTTTATATTCTTGGAATTATTACCCATGAAATTAATGTTTTTCTTTGTCCTTTGATTGTAGTTCTCAGGGCAAGTTAAATGCTACATGCTAACTTATTTGTTATTGATGTCATGTCACACCACAGTAAAAATAAACAGAAATTTTGTTTTCATTGGAGATTTATAATGTGCTTCCATTAAATAGAAGCTCTTTGTTTTCATTTGTATTTAATTTATTTGATTTCGTACATTTTAACAAAATCTCATATTGTCCTTTCCTTAGAAATAATAAAACAACTTTTAGATGTTCTGACACATGTTCTGTAGTACTTAAGGTTCTACTGTCTAC
The DNA here is from genome assembly GCA_033558105.1 of Coccyzus lansbergi. Taxonomy (NCBI): domain Eukaryota; kingdom Metazoa; phylum Chordata; class Aves; order Cuculiformes; family Coccyzidae; genus Coccyzus; species Coccyzus lansbergi. The sequence goes on from JAUMJK010000594.1 coordinate 1,330,418, forward strand.
CCAGAAAAAATAAAATTAAGTATAACATAGAAATAAGGAAGAATGTAGTAATTTGAACTTTGCACCCTTAAAGAGAGGCTATAAAGACCCAAAATAATTTCAGAAGTATTTAAATATTTCCACAGGCTCTCTTCCTCTCTCAGGAACATGTGCGGCAAAGTCTTTCCTTAAGGAATTCCATACGGAATAGCTCTGTTAAACACACTCAAGAAGAGACACTGAAAGGCAGGATGACTGGTTTCTATATTCTTGGATATAGCCTGCTGTTTAATTACAAAGTAATTTTTCTTCCCTTGAAGTATTTATATTTATGTCTTTAGTGCCCCAGAAAGAACAGAAGATATGTATGGGAAGCTCTGAAACAATGCAGCTTTTCCTCGTGACCTCTTCTGCTGCACCAGACACTATTACTTATAAAACACTCCACAACACAGGTTTGCAAACTGTTTGCCTTAAAATAATTCCTTTCTCCTGCTGTCGGTGAATTTAAGGATTCAGCTCCTGAAAGATGTTCAGCAGATGCAGCTCCTGTGAAGTTAGTGCTCCACATTTTACAGGAACTGGATGTATCGGAGGGTAGCATCTTCCTTTTCTTGAATCTAGTCTTAGTAAAGCCGGGAAGCCTTGCATATTGTGAGAGGATGGGTTATTTTTCCATTATTTTATTTTGAGCTCTCAGTGTTATGTCCTCCATTTCTTCTTATACCCACCTGGAAGGTGAGAAAACAAGGAGTAAAAATATTTCTGAACAAATTCCTATTTTAGTATTCTTATGTTAGCGGTGCAATCCTTACACTACTTCTGTATTTCTTGAATGAAAAGTGAGGTTTTTAACTGGCAATATCATATCCAGGGCTTCAAAACTGGTGAAAAGCCTTCTGCAGAGAAGTAAAAAATGAGAAAGATTTCAGGAAGACTAGAGCTGTGATATTCTATGCACTGAAGTTTATCTTAGATCCCAGAGACAGCCCTTCAGAAATCTACTTCATCTTGAGTAAAGATGACTTCTAAAAACTTTGAGTCTACCCTGACAGGAAGTGTGGATTTCCTGTATTTCTTAACATACAGCTTCATGGTTATTCTTAGGATAACTACTTGATGAAATGTACTCCTAAAAAAGACAAAGGCATAAGTATCTTGATTTGATCCTGGAGTCAACAGGCTTTAACAGGCATGACAGAGCAGAAGGAAGCTTTTCTCCCAAGCACAGAAAATTAATAGATTCAATTGCTTAATGGATCATCTGGGGTCCATTTTTGATATCCTTGGAACTATGCTCTTTATCCTCCTAAATAAGACAGATGATACTGAAAAAGCTGTTGGCCCAATGCAAAACACATCTTGCACTGACAAAATTTTACATTTGGCTTCTTTTGCCTTTTTTGAGAATGTAGAGTTTCATATATATTTCAGATGCCCAAGAGTTATGTTATACTTGAGTCCCAACAGGATTTTAGAATTGCAATGATCTCTTTCTAGGCAGAAATGTAGCAGAATAGTATTTAAAGGCAAAGGTAATTTTAGCCTATTTGAAAAATACTGAATTTCACATCCTCTCAAATGAACAGGAAGAATCTTTCTTAAGCAATATATTTTATATTTAATTTAAACCATATTTACGAAACAACAGAAACTGATTTACTCTTTAAAGTAATTTAAAAGTTACATAAAGAGAACAATGAAAATCATTATCTGATCTTTATAAAAATACTTGATGAATTTTAATGAAGTCATACCTCTCACCCACTCCTGTGAATTGTACAAAAAAAATTCCTAGTGGTACTATCCCCACCCCAGTTCTACTTGTCCTACCTTTGGAGAGATAAATAACTAAATAACTAAAATAAGTAAAGATTCAGTAGCTTATGAATCCTTTAAATGATATTATTTTCCTAATATACAAGATCTTAGGGTATTAAAATTGGTTAATCAGGATGGTGCCTAAAAAGACTTTAAGAGTCTCTTCTGAAATTCGTTTTTGCTCTTATTCTTCTCTTTTTATTCAAATGTCTCAAGAATCTAACCTTCATTGGGCTTCTAGAACAAAGGAGTTAGAAATAATAATGGTTTTTTTTAACTAATTAGCTATTGGATAAATACCAATGAGGTTTTTATATGCAGATAATTACGTTATAGAAACTACTTAGTTTCCTACTGTACAGAGATCCTGAATGGAGATGAATTTATTAGGAGAGACTGTTGTACAGATTTCTTTGATGACCTTCATAACTTTCTTCTGGTGATCAAGAAGTCACTGCAGACTGAATCTACTAGTTCTGGTTCCTATGAATAGAGTAGGTTTTGCATTGCATCACTTTTGAAATTACATTATGAAATGTAATCTAATTATCTTCATGGTCCTCCTCTAGACCTGCTCCAACAGCTCCTAGTCCTGTGCTGAGGGCTCCAGAGTTGGACACGGTACTCTTAAGTGGGATCTCACCAGAGAGTGTCATACATAGTAAAAGTGATGCATACTTAAACAAAAGCAGCCTTTTCTCAGGCCCCAATAAAACTATATTTTTCTTTAGTTTTCCCATATAAAATGTCCAGGGATACAGATTAGTACGCATATGGAAGCACTGAAATATAATTTATTTTTAAAACAACTACCTTAGTTTTTGCAATTCACTTAGGAATCTGTGTAAAGGTTTTGCATGCATTAAATTATTTTTTCACATTTCATTCAACCCACAGTGGGACAATCAGCTTTAGGTTTCAGCTATGATTCAGCCTTGATCACAGCACATTATTATATCCACACAACCGTCATTTGCTTTTCTTTCTCCAGCTAGAGATGATTTGGTTGCTTGCAGCTTTCTTAATTAAATTCTGTTTATTTTGACTGGACTTAAGTTAAGAAGATTAAAGGATATGGAGAATACACAATTTACAACTGAAATAGAAAGTTATCTGGGAAGTAAAATAGAAGTGAAGTGTAAGATTAGAGTTTAGTCTTCCGTTTCTGCAGATGTAGCCTGCTCCAGCTCAGGCCACTTGTTCAGTGAAAAATTTATTGTTAGCTGTAGCCACTCACCTTTCTATTTGCACAGCATGATAATCATTTTCAAGGAGTTTTATGTGCACCTAGGCAGGCTAGAAAATAGCATAGATACCAAGAGACCAGTTGTGCACTTCAGCAGTAGACCTTGAAACGCAGCTTCTGTATACAACTTAGTCACAGAATCAGCCCAACTTGGTTTTACCAACAACTGACATTTTACAATCTCTAACTTTATGAGTTAGTTTAGGTGGTGATGGAATAACATTAAACTAACTGTTCCATTCAGCAAATTGTACATGCTATCGACATCATGTCTTCTATACAAATAGAGCGAACACATGGATTGTAATCTCCTTCAAAAAACAGGAAGCCTAGAACATGGATATGTATTTTATTTGGCATACCTTGTGTATCTGCAGGAACAGAGCACAAAAGAGTACATCACTAACAAGACTCTGACCACATGAATGCATGGGGTAGCAAGTGCTGATCCTCACTAAAGCCATGTGGAAAGACCACATGGAAACAATGAAGACTATGTCATTCCTCTTCTTGTTAAGTATTTATTATATAGATAGAAAACTTTATGTATGGGTCAGTATGAATTCACACCTCTTTTTTTTTAAAGAAATATTGAATCTTATTAAATGCTCAACTGAACTCATCCTATTTCCTATAGTAATTCAAGAATGGGTTGTCTTCACCTGTTCTCTGTCCTTCCTGTTCTCACAGTTATAGTGTATACAAACTTCTAAATATTTATTCCAGAGAAAAACAATTTGTTGGTCAGTTTAATCGTGTAGAGTACATTTTCTACTACAGTTAGAAAAAAGTGGAATTAGACTTGCGTTGTAAAAATACTAGAAAATCAAGACACTATTCTTGATAATCTGAAAGTAGCTGGAACTGCTTCAACTTTTATGCCTCCTGCTTATATCAGATTTTAAGAAAGTTGCCTTTGGCACTTCCTTTCCATGATTTTTTTGTTGTTAAATAGATGAGAATTAAATTGAAATCTTTTGGTTTGGATGAAGGAACTAATGCCTCTACTTGTCATGGAAAGTTACTTGTTGGGGTTTTTTTGGCTAGGAATAAAAGTTATTTGTTTCAGTCAAATGGAAAGATGTCGCAGTTCACATTTTTGTTCAGTTATTCAGTTTTTAAAAGGTAAAGATCTGTGCAGCCTTATTTCAAGTGCAAGTTCCACCTCTATTAAAACAAGAACGCAGGCAGAATGACAACATCACCATTTCATATTTTAACCCTATTTATGTAAAATAAGTGGTGACTTAGAGAATAAGATGGAATTACTATTTTAAAAAAAGACTACCTTGGATCAGAGATCTCAGATAATCAACAGCTGTAAATCAATTGTCTAGTAGAACAATGGTAAAAAAAACACTGAATTTGACTGGAAAGAACAGGATGGTCTTTTCAGTAGCAGATGCCAGTTTTTGCACTTCTTTCACTGCATCATTACCATGCTCTTATGACAACACCTGCTACAGTAGAAGATACTCAGAAGAACTAAAGACAACTGGTGTCTGGGGCAACAGTGGTCACTCTTTTTCTGTTTCTATGTATGTGTGTGTGTGTGTGTGTGTGTGCCGCTAGCTACTGGCTTCTGTCTGTGAAGACACATTTGATTTCTGGATTTACTGTGCTCTCTTTTTTTCTATCTCCCTTTGAATAGGAGTAATGAGACAGATGGAATTTTTTCATGAATCACTAGTGTGTTTGTCTTGACTTATGCCCTGTCCTCGTAGCAGACGTGCTCCAGCCCTCAGATCATCCTCCTAGCCCTCCTCTGGACCCATTCCAACAGTTTCATATCCTTCTTATGTTTGGGATTCCAGAACTAGACACAATACTCCAGGTGGGGTCATGTATAAACAATGTAGAAGATATATATGCAAATATGTATAAAACTATCCAAACTCTAAAAGAAAAATAAACAAAATTATCCTTTTGAAAGCCTTCAGAAACCCCTCTACCTATATTTCAGAGCAATCACAGTGATTCATAGCCTTTTTCTAATCAGAACTTCTTATATCTGTATTATCAAAGTGGAGCTGTACTGCACATTCAAACTTTATTCTGAAAATCTTTGCAGTATCCTTAGATCTCATCAAAATGAATGTATTTAGAATAATAGATAGTATTTGCAATGTAACAGTAGAAATAATTTCTAATTTATTTATCTACAGCATATCTCAAATCAGACCTTCTTGTCAGCTTTGCATATGGCTTTTAGGAATTTCTAAATCTGATAGGAAAAGAAATTTTACATGGAACAGGAGTCACATTATAGGCTATAAGTTAGAAAACCCCAATGGATAATTATGTTTTGAAAGAGCTGCTCTACAAAATTAAGACACAGTGTGTTATGTTTACTTGAAGCATATGTTTGTGTTGTCTTCCAGCACTAGAAGAGAAGTTTGGGAGATTCAGATAACAGCTCTTTCTTCTCTTATAATCATGGTTGCACCATTTTTTGATGTCATGCTTTTTCCATGCCAGAAAATTTTTCTGCTTGCAACAATACATAAGAGAGGCTTTGTGGCTGCCTGCCACAAATTCTTTTAGCATAGGCAAAATTAATGTTCCTTTATTTCAAGTTCCAAAACAAATGGTCTTGTAAAGGCAAGTATTTAAATAACAACAACAACAACAGAAAGATAGATTACACTTCTGTTCTAATTTGTTGAATTAAAACTTTATTTAGAAAAAGTCCATAAGTTTTGACAACTGTCTGTAACTAGTTAATCACAAACCTTCATGTCACGGAAATGTGTCCTCTAAAAGATACTTCACTCCTGATTTTTTAAAATTCTCTGGACGTTTTAGTCTACTTAATATAAGCTTGATTGTCTCTTAAAATGCAAGATATTCCTTATCTAGTCGGTAACAAAATAGGTATTGTTAGTCATGCATTTAGACACCTTTTTTTCCATTAGACGGTTACTTTGATGGGGGCAGGGAGGGAAAGTTCTGGAACATCAATAATGAATGTTGCAGGAAATGAAATTGGAATTGTTTTACCAAAAGTAGAGTGTTCTCTGATATGAACAAAGAAAATTATGTCCATCAAATACCTTTAAGTTCTAGAAAGCAAAATATTTAAGGAAACCCGAGATTTTTTTGAGGTGGGCACTGCATGATCTGCTGACTGAAGATCTGATTTCCTTATGCAGCCCTCACGTTTTTTACAGGAGTTGTCTTCCTATAACAGGGATAAGAGAAGGACATCTGTGGCTATCTTTGGTTCTTACCACTTACAGCCTGGTGTATTAATTGAAACCAAAATGCATGGTGGTTTGCTTTAGTATTCTGGGCTATGAGCTACATTGGTCAGAAACCTGCTGTATACCTGATTATCAACTTACTCTACGAGCACTGTCTCTGACATCAGGATAAGTGTTAGCTGATGGCAATAACACCTAAAGCCACTATGATTAACACAGCTTGATAAGATGGTCTGTAAGAATGACAAAGCTAATCAGTCTTAAAGTATAAATCTGCTTGTTCTTTTCTTCTGATGTGTCATTCATGATGATGCTACATTCTCTACTTTTATGAATCCTTAATACTTTTGATTTCCGTGGAAACTTGTTGCTCGTCTTTTCCAAACTCACTCTTATGTTATTTTTTTTTATTTATGTCCTCTATTCATTATTCCTGAGATTGATCAATAATGTTAAATGTCTCAATGATGAGGCAGAACTTTGAGGTAGTTTCTATGTTCCTATTTTAGACAAGGGAGAACTAATTGGCACCCTGAACAGGACATACCTGAGTCACAGAAACCCATCTAGATAGACATTACTGTAGATGTATGGGTGACAAATGCCTTTATGGGAGGCAGTGTAAAACTGTGTCAGGTATCCAAGGTTATGTCAAATGGCATTAGACAAATATGTGAGGCATAAGTTTTGCATCCAGAATCCCAAGATATGGAACATCAAGAAAATTCTTCAGTTTTCTCATGAGTCTATCTCAGTATCTTACATTCAACATTCTCTTTTGAAAAAAAAAAAAAACACACACACACACACACACACAAAAAAAAAACCACACACACAACACACACACAACACACACACACACAAAACAACCCTACCTGCAACCCACAAAAAACCCCCATAAACCTCCCACTCAAACCCAGCAACAAAACAAAACAACTTAAACTTGCTTTATTTTGCACAACGGAGTTCAGGAGAAGTGAGGAGTCAGGTCTGAATACTATCAGAGGGAAGAGGACAGAAATTAGGAATGCTATTTGCTGAACAAGTGCTCTAAATTGCAGGAATAGATGACAATGAAATGAAAAGAGAGGAGACAATCCTCTGTAATTTTCCATTTACACCTTGTAAAGATCCAGGTCCTGAAGATGTTCTTCAAAATTTCTGTATCCAGCAGCAGTTTATCAGAGAATGTAAGCATTTGTCAGATAGAACTTCAGGCATGATTTCAGTATTTTTTTAGTAGAAAGACAGAGACTGACAGGCAGATACTTGCTTGTGTATCTAACTGGTTTTTTTAAGGCAAATATCAATTTACTTGCTTGTCTCTTAGAACATCTGCTGCCTGCCAACTCCAGAAGTATCATATTAAGGAAAATTCTTAGCCAGAATGAGAAAGTCTCCCTTTTGATTTTTAAATATGTATTTTCTAGTCACTTTTATAATGTATTGGGTTTAGTTACTGGTAGAAGCAAGGAATGAACTAAATGTCATTAGCATAGAGACTTGTTGTCTCTCAGCTGGCCTTATGCAGACACAACAACACAATAAACTAGTAATAATTCTTCAAAATGCGTTATTGAGATATTATAAAGTACTTCGGGGTAGTTTTATACATTATGATATTATATATAAATTTTTGTATCTAAATGGATAGGAGTTAGAAGATGAATAAATTTTCAAAATGCAGCAGCAACCAATGCCAATGCTGTGTCTTGATTATCTTAGACATGGGGGAGGGGGGTTTCTGCTTGGTCACGTTGCCTGACAACCCACATTTTCCTTCCCAACCAGGAATTCAGTCATTTGGCTAAGTTTTTTTATATCATAGAATCATAGAATAATCAGGTTGGAAGGGACCCACCAGAGACTCTCCAGCAGCAGAGGAAATTGCTGTGATTGTGGTTGCTGATCTACGGCCATTTCCGATCCTAGATCATCTGCACAGCTTATGTGCAGAATATTTTTTCATCTGCTGTAGGGCAAGTAAAAAATACACAAGTGACCTGACAGTAAAACGCAATGTCCTCTGATTGTATTCTAATGAGAGAGCAATCTTTTTGATGTTTACTCATTACAAATGTACTACACAATGAGTGAACGGTTATACTATCACCTTGAAAATATTGACTGCTCAGTTTAAATTAATATTGTGTGTATGTATAGCTATATATGTGCATGCATGCAGAACACATGTAAAGCAATGCATGTGGAACACATGTAAAGCATATGACCTAAAGTATCCTAATTTGATGTTGAATACATACATGAGGTCATGAACACACATTGAAGGGGTCATCTGATAGAATTTTTTGACAGAGCTGACTGTTTTTTCTTCAGAGAGTGAAGGAGTGAAAAGGATTCTTTAGATATTTGTCCATTATTCTGCTTGAATGGTAATTTCAGTGTTACTGAGTTTTCACTATATTGTGTTTTGTTGGGTTTTTAAACCTATTTTTAGATGAATGGCCTCAAGCTCCACCAGGGGAGATTTGAGCTAGAGATTAGGAGGAAGTTTTTCCACAGAAAGGGTTATTGGGCATTGGAATAGGCTTCCCAGGGAGATGGTTGAGTCACCTTCCCTGGAGTTGTTTAAGGCACAGGTAGATGAGGTCCTGAGGGACATGGTTTAGTGTTTGATAGGAATGGTTGGACTCGATGATCCGATGGGTCTCTTCCAACCTGGTTGTTCTATGATTCTATGAATGAACTTTCACATCTGTAAACCTTAATATGGAAACTACTTCCTTTGCATACTCAATTTTGTTAATGGAGCAAGAAACAGCTTTAACTTTATTCTAGGATTTATCTTCTGCTATTATTTTATGTGATTTTTATTGACTGCTCAGTTTCACCTTTTGTAAATGCACTCTCAGGCTACAAAGCCTGTAAATTAGGTACATAAAAACAAGATCTTAATTTGAATTATGTATTTTACCAGGAAGTAAGGTAAGGAGTGGAAGCCTATATATTTATAAAACAAAAAAATCTTTAGTTACCTTAGTTTTTGAGTCTTCAGTGAAAACAACTGCTTTGATGTATAAAGTTAGATGTAATTTTAAATTCTCTGTCATACAAGGATGTTAATAATCATGTGTAATTTCGGGAGTGAAACCATGTTACTGCTAAACTCGGTGGATATTTTATCTCATCTCTAAGTCCTTAGACTAGTTTTCAGGTACTCATAAAGAAATACAATTAGCTTCAGGACAGCAGAATAACTTCTTTGTCAAAACCAACTGAAACTGGAGATGACTGCCTTTGATTTGTTCAAATGACCCAGACTGTATTAAAGCAACCTGGCAGAACTGGTGAGTTGCTATATACCTTCTCATTGAACACTGAACATGGTATTTAGAATGCTGAGGATCTGTTTTGCTCATCCTTTTATGGGTATCTAACCAAACTTGGGAGTATAGTTACTTTATCAGCCCAGAACAGCAACATGCAGCCATAGTATCTGGGAGTGAGAGTGCTGATCCATCTTTCCTTGAAAGTATGAGTCTAGGAAAAGAAGAAAGGACAAAGATTTCTTTTAAAATGATTTGCATAGATAGGTGACCTTTCAACAGTCTAAAATCCCATTTACAATTTGGTATTTTCCTCCCTCCTCTTCCAAAGGCCTTTGGGCTATTTGCAGTTAAAAATGTTGTCTTCAATTTGTAGACTTTGGCAGAGTACGTCCTTTCACATAATTATATTTTTATATTGAAATATTGCAAACATAACCTGTTTTTTTTCCCAGGATTTATTTAGCCCACTGCAATTTAATTCGCATTAGATTTTATTCTCGTATAAGTGCTGTGTGCCTGCAGTTATTCATGTGCATATCTATATCTACACATCCAGATTACAGGGGGCTGGAACGAGATGATCTTTAAGGTCCCCTCCATACGAAACTATTCTATCATTCCATGATTCTATGTTTGTAAAACAGTATGCATTTATGAAATAATCATACACAAAATATTAGAAATAGTTAGAAATTAGTTTTGATAGTTTTTTTAGGTATTTCAGAGTAGATTTCTTTTTTAAGTCTAAGCATATAAATTTGTATGTGATTTCTTAATTGAATAAGTGCATATTAATATTAAGAATCTTATCCCCTGTAAGAAGAAGAAGGAGAAGTCTGTCTAGAAAGCTGCCTGGAGGAGAGGGACTTGGGGGTGTTGGTCGACAGCCAACTGAACATGAGCCAGCAGTGTGCCCAGGGAGCCAAGAAGGCCAATGGCATCCTGGCTTGTATCAGAAATGGTGTGACCAGCAGGTCCAGGGAGGTTCTTCTCCCTCTATACTCAGCACTGGTGAGGCCGCTCCTTGAATACTGTGTTCAGTTCTGGGCCCCTCACCACAAGAAGTGTTAAACATGACTATGGGGAAACAAGTTTATTCAAAAGACTACCTTGGACTTTCAACTTCTCTACAGAAGTATTCCTTACTTTGTCAACTTCTTTCAGTATCTTGTAAGTATAAACAGACATCAAAGGAGGTGATTATGCTGCTGTATTCAACACTGGCATGGCTTTACCTTGAGTACTGTGTGCAGTTTCAGGTCCCGCAATTTAAGAAGGATGAGAAGGCTTTGAATGCATCCAGAGGAGAGTGACAATGTTGGTGAAAAGTCTGGAATGCATCTTCCTCTAAGGAATGTCTAAGGATGCCACATTTCTAGTATATAGAGTGGAATGGAATGGAATGGAATGGAATGGAATGGAATGGAATGGAATGGAATGGAATGGAATAGAATAGAATAGAATGGAATGGAATGGAATGGAATGGAATGGAATGGAATGGAATGGAATGGAATGGAATGGAATAGAATGGAATGGAATGGAATGGAATGGAATGGAATGGAATAGAATAGAATAGAATAGAATAGAATAGAATAGAATAGAATAGAATAGAATAGAATAGAATAGAATAGAATAGAATAGAATAGAATGAATAATTCAGTTGGAAGGGACCTACTATGATCTCTTAAACACTGACAAACTTGGGGCATCCATCACATCTCTAGGAAGTGTTTGACCACCCTGTTTTCTAATGCCCAGTCTAAACCACCCCCAGTGCAGCTTTCAACCTTTCCCATGTGCCCTATTCCTGGATACCAGGGAGAAGGAATCAGGAAATAGAGATGTCAACTTGCCCTCCTCAGGAAGTTGTGCTGAACAATAGTTCATCCCTCAGCCTCCTTTTCTCCAAACTAGACAAGCCCAAAGTACTTTTTCCTTTCTGTTTATCTATTAGTGTTCCTTGCCAAACATGAATGTAGGCACTGCAGACAATGTGAAAATGAAGTTAGTTTAAACTTGCTACAAAATCATGTCCTTCACAAGCTCCAACACTCCAACTGTAATTATGGATACAAAATTCATAAGCCATCTCCACTGGACTATATAAAGACTTGATTGCACTACCCTGTTTTTTCTAATTTTTTTTTCTCCTCCTGTTCAATGCAAAGAGATCGATTTAGTTCAAATTAAAATAAAGATATTTGAGGATTTGTGTGGAAGTTTTAGGAATGATAATGTTTGTTAAAGTGATATTGCTTTAAAATATCTACTCTGTGACTGTCAGTAAGAGACGTGCAAACTGTCTTTTTTTCATTTCACAGGGTCCATGGTATATTCCTTCTTATGATAAGCTTGTTTCAAGAATCTTATATTGGAGTTAACCAAAATCAGGAATTCCAAAGCTGGGAATCTGTTCTATATTAAATCTCTTAATTTAGATGCCTGCATGTATTATATTCCCACATATGCTTCTAGCATCATTTAGGAAGCCCTGAAGTATTTATGTGCATGGAGCTGCTAGGCAGGACATAGTCTCCATGAGAAATATATGTTCTTTGGAAGAAATATCATCTCAAATTTCAGAAAATCTTCAGTCAATACCAATAATAACTTTCAAAGCTATATAACTGAGCAGCTATGAAGTTTCTGTTCTTCTGTGAGTAGGATAATCTCTTCACTCCATTGCCTGCATTTATTAGATTTCCATTGTCTCTACCAGGCCTTTGGACACTCCTCCTAGCAGATGTCCTCCCAAAGACATGTATTTTTGAGTGTCTTGATCAAGAATTGAATTTCACTACATGGTTCAGCTTTCTTAAATGGTGTTTAGTCTTATTTTGTATTCTGCAGTGATACCCTGCTTAAGAGTGGGAGCATCTAAATTCTTTCCAGCTCCATTTACCAGATCTCAGAGACACAAGAACAGCTTGGATAGGATTGGATTAAGTTTACTGAATCATGTTCCAGGTATCTACAGTCTCAACAACTGATAAAATTTTTTGCTGCAGAAGGAATCTGCTCAAGGAATCTACTGAATCTGACACCAAAAGTATGCTGTTTCTTTGGCTTTCATGAAAAAAATTGTACCACAGTCCTTCACTACTTCTTGTGGATCTTTCAACTTCTCAGCAGCAGTAGAGCAAATAAAAGCCTTACATAGACTTGTTTGTGTGTCTTGGTGTTCACCGATAGGTTGTGAATTTGTAGTTTATTTTTATCTTGCAGGAGATTTTCAGATGGTTTACAGAGATGTTTAACTTCCAAGATCAAACAACAGATGTATAATCCTGGAGTAAATCAGACTGAAGCGATGCAGAATGACAGTAAACTTTTTGGTAAACTGAGTTTTGTTTTTCTCTTAGCAATGTAAACTTCTCACAAGTGAGATTTTTGCAGGTTGAAACCTCTGTGCAAACTTTTTTCCACAGTACTGTCAAAACTGTCTCAGTAAGAAAAAGCCAATCAGTTATGGAAGAAAAAGGATATGAGAGACAATGTCTTCAGAATGAGTATGTTTCTTTCCTTTTCCTCTTTCTTTATTTTTGGCTAACATATTTAAATTTAATAGATTATTAATTTACTCCTAGATCCAAAACCTTCCTGGATTTTCCTTTGTTCTCCTGTACATGCCAGTCTGTGAATTTCCAAGTAGAGAATTGGAAAGAAGGGACGGACCGCATAGAGAGTCTGCATGAATTACCCGATGTGTGGGCAGACAAGGAGACGACAGCAGGTTAGAGCCAACAATTTTAAGAGTACCTTATGGGCTTAATTACTGAAGTTCAAAAAGTCTTCAAAAGCCAATTAGAACTGCTATTTGTAATAGCTAAAGCAATTAATATGGAAATATAGCAAGAATGAGCCTTTTAGTTTGAGAACCCCAAGGAATTCTTTGTTACAGGTCTTTCAAATCACTTTCAGAAATTTGGAAAGAAAATTGAACAGGGATTTCCTGCTGTTATGTAAGATAAACAGAACACTTTTCTTCATGGGCAAGACACTGTATTTGCAACACTGCAAAGTGAAATCTCATATCTGAGTGAAACAAAAAAGTTCCTGGAAATATATAATTGAAGACTACTAACATTAGTCATTAGCTAGTGGCACATTTGAGAATCATTTACACTGGGAGATGATTATTGTCTTTTAATAACCTTATTAAGGCAATATCAGGAAGATAAGAGCTCCTAAAATGGGGCAAAATATAATAGAAAATTTATTTCCATCTATTTGAAAAACAGATTTAGTAGAGTTAATGATGGAAGGATGAGGTTTCCTGCATCTAACCAGTAATACAAAGTGTTTTCTATTTGTCTACAGCAAGATCATTTCTTTAAAAGAAATTCTGATAAAGAATCTCATTATTTTCTTTGTAACATCAAATGTATTCCAGACTTGATGTCTGTTACACTGTCGGATACTGTGGCAGCAGAAGTAGAACACTATTAACAGAAATACATTTAAGTTAATTTCAGAAAAGGGCAGAGGTCTCTCTGTAGCTATTTCCATCTTTCTTCTCAGATTAAAGTTAAATACATTCTTTGAAGAAGTCTGTGAAAAGCCTTACAGGGCTTTAATGCAAAATGAATACATAAGGCATGTCATAGTATGTATTTTTTTACGTGCCTCTTTCAGTGAAAAATAAATATATCACCCTCTGTCCAATCTATGGAAGAAAAGGCAAATTGTAACTTTCACTCTGGTCAGCTAGTATTTTCCAGTATGATCCTTAGGTTTCACCATTTGCTGAGGTCCAGATAAAACTGCAATGGCACATGTGTATATCCAGAGGAACACTTAGAAGAAAACACCAGAAGGGATTAAAAACTTCATCCTTCTCAACAGAATCTAAAATATTATCCACACTTCATTGCATTGAGGGTACACTTTAGATTTCTGTTAATTAAAGTGTGTTTGGATAATGTCCTTGTTTTACCCCAATTAGTACAATAACTTCAGATAAAAATGGTCCATATCATGGTAATGTTTTCCTGTACTTGTCTTCTTACTTCTTGGAAAATCCCCTCCTTTAAAGTTTCAATGTGTTCCTATGTTCCTAGTCATGTAGATGGATGTATTTTATAATTTAGATATTTAGCCTGTATGAAAAGTATTCTACTTTTCAATGACTGTCAGAATGAATCAGTGAGTAGCAGCAAAACAGACTTATTATAACAGGAAGGATTACCTCTTTTTAGCACTGAAAAGCATATATAAAATTTGCTTGTAAAATAAGTACTAACTGGTATTACATATATATGAACATATACATTTTGACATGGTGTTAGGGCATGTTTGAGAATTCAGAAATAACATTTGATACTGAAAATAAATTTATTAGATCTGTTCCTTACTGGTGGAACAATCAAGTATTAATTCAGCCAAAAGTACTGTGAGTTGACAGTGAGCTGCTTGAGGTGTACATATGGGATGAGAAATCCTCGCTGTACTCCACTATTTTCTCACCACGTGCTAAGCACAGGGATTGGTAGTTCCAGTGTAAATTACATTCATCTAGGGATACTGTTTTCATTGGAGATGTGCATTTGAATGACCTTATCCTGAAGAAGGAAATCCACTGCAAAATACTTAGCCGTTGAATTGGTAGGTAAAAGCAAAGAATATTGTATTTCATTTGGAAGTTTCCTGTGAAGAGAAATAACAGTCCCCCTGTTTGGTTTTTGGAAGAAAAAAGTTAGAAGCCTAACTAAAAAGGATTCTGTAACTTCTATGCTATGTAGAAGGAAGTTTTAAATAAGGTACAGATGTCTTTCTTATTCCTCTCAGCATGTTTTTATTAGTTTACTTGTGATGTTTACCCAGTATACTAACATGAATGTATTCCATCCATTTTGAATGCTTAACTCTTTTTTTATCTGAATGCCTGACTCAATTTACTACATAGCTAAGTTAGTTTTCTTCTCCTCGGGGTTATTAATTCTTCCAGCTGTCCATGTTGCATTGTCAATCTATTTTCAATATGGTTCCCATGTTTACTTCTGTAATATTGATGGGAACAGGAACAAGATCTCAGAATGTTAAAAAAATACTGTGATTTCAGACAGTGAAATAAGATCTTTCCACAGCTTTTGTACGCCCTCTCTGTACTAGCATTCAATGGTCCTACATATCTGCTTTAAATATAAACCAGACAGTGAACTGACTCAGATTAAAAATAAATTTTGAAGAAGTGGTATTTTTTAGTAGGATTTTTCTTTTTGAACTCAAACTCCTTGAACTGCTACGGTGGTGTGAAATTGGTGGCAAACTGCAGACCAGAGTAAGAGTGGAGAGTCAAGGGGAAGAAAAGAGGTGAGAACTTTTCACCTGGCTTTACAGCCAAAGTTAATATTTGACAGAACTTTGGTGTCAATCTCTTTTTCTGTACAATAGAAATACATATATATATATATGTTCTATAAAAAAATATATATATATATATATAAAAGAAGTTTATCAACCTTTCCTTTCAGTGGCAATGATTTAACAGATACCTACATAAGATTTCATTTCCTGCTTGTGCTGTGGCATAACAAGTCCAATGCCTATTAAGATCAACTGGTACTTCATTTATAAACACTTAAGATGTAGATTGAAGCCCCTTTTTTCAGCTCTAAGGATTTACTTGATTCAACTGGTAACATGTGGAAATAATGGATTGAGCTGTTGTGGACATTTGAATCATAGAATCATAGAACAACCAGGTTGGAAGAGACCCATCAGATCAGTGAGTCCAACCATTCCTATCAAACACTAAATCATGTCCCTCAGGACCTCATCCACCTGTGCCTTAAACACCTCCAGGAAAGATGATTCAACCACCTCCCTGGGCAGCCTATTCCAATGCCCAATGACCCTTACCATGAAAAACTTCCTCCTAATGTCTAGCCTAAATCTCCCCTGGCAGAGCTTGAGGCCATTCCCTCTTGTCCTGTCCTCTGTCACTTAGGAGAAGAGGCCAGCTCCCTCCTCTCTACAACCTCCTTTCAGGTACTTGTAGAGAGTAATGAGGTCTCCTCTCAGCCTCCTCTTCTCCAGGCTAAACAACCCCAGCTCTCTCAGCCGCTCCTCATAGGTTCTGTTCTCCAGCCCCTTCACCAGCTTTGTTGCTCTTCAACCTCTTCGTTGCTCTTCGTTTGGGTTTACACTTCCATTGCCTTTCTAATCATGAAATCTTGTCATTCTGGCTAAAGTCCGGGAGACAGTCAGGTAGCTTGCAGCTATGAAACACATATATATTTTTTAATTAAGTAACTCTAAAAATCTTGTTATGGTGTTCTAAGTTATTGCAGAAAGTAATTGGCTGAAATCATTGCGCACACATAATGATAAAATATGACAAATAAGCTAGCAAGTTTTTTGAAATTCTGTATAAACCAGTTGCTATACAATTCATTGCACCTAATTTACAGTAATTTCCTCTTATTATATTAAATCAAAGCTTCCTTGTTTTATGAAGAGTAGTAGAACAGTGAATATGTGTTATTCTGCACAACACTACCTGTGGGAAAATACTATAATAGAATGTGGTAGGATTCAGCAAAGAAGACAATTTCTTCACTATCTATTAATATTTTCTATAAAATAATCCCCTTTATAACAAATGAGTTCATGTTATGTGAGTTTTGATGAATTTTGAAAAATCAGTTTTCTGTTATTCTAATAGCTTTATAAGGGAGATGGAAAAACTTGAGACAGGTGAGTTTTTTACCTGTATTGAGATCATTAACACATGACAGAACACTTTTTCTGCTAAAGGGTATCTTTCCTACAGATTAAAAATGTGTTTCATTATTTGCCTTATGGAACTGAAGGAAACAATTACTGCATGTATAAAAATAAAATTATCAAACATGAGCAAAAGCTCTAGTAAGGTATTCTGCAGTCTCCAAACCATGGCAGAAATCTATATGAACTGTGATGAAGTCATTCATCAAAGCAAAAAGCTCCCAGCCCCGAATCTTTAAATTAGAATGAGTGTAATCAAAACCCAAAACAAGTCATGGGGAGTAGAGGGTTGTTTCATTTTATACTCTTTATATACTTGGTGACCACTAGTTCATATTTTGAAATAAATCAATTTTACTCTTTCAGGGGGCACTTAAATATATTTAGAGTAATATGAAATGAGGAGATGGATTATTCTCTAATCCTCATGAGCAACCAGCTTAAACCCTAGAGCCTGAAATGTGATTACTCACATCATTGTCTAAGATAGCATAGCAACAGATTTTAATAGTGGTTGTAAAGCTATCCAGTCATTTGTTAATTCTAGCCACCGAGATGACCTCCTGTGGAAAGTTTTCCCCGTATGTTGATTAGGATGGAAAAGATCTCTTTTTATTCATATTAAATTTACAGCTGTTTAATTTTGTCGCTTTCCTTTCTTTCCTACCATGCACTCAAATTTGCTCTTATTAAAGTTAATGGAAGCTTTGTCTTTGACAGTACCATTTGCAGGGATTATGCATTTATTTCCAGCTGCTTATTCTGAAATCTGCCTAGTAAACAGGAAGCTCGTTTTTTTGAACTTGCTACACAGACTATTGGAATGATTGATTTCAGTGGGGGCTGGATTATACCATTTTTCAGGGAATATTCAAGAAACTTCACACAAGCACACTTATACATCCTTTTACCATCTTAGCTAAGAAGAAATACTGGGTAGTTATGAATTTAAAACTGACTGAAGAACAGCAGCTTTAAGATTCAGGTACTTGGATAGAGTGTCAGATATTTATCTTTTTCTGAAAACAGTGAAACACAAAGAAAAGAGGGAAAAGTTATTGAATCAGTTAATGGATGTGAACAAGATAAAACTGTCAAAGATGGTTTTGAGGTCAGCAGATGTCCGAATCCTCTGTTTTACAAGAAAAAATGGTATTTTTTTATCTTGCTTAGAATGTTCAATAACTTCCACCATGTGAAACCTGGTTTTGTCCTCAATTGAAGTAAAACAAATAGCCATATCCTGTTACTTACCAAACTAAAACCAAGCTGAACATGACTCCACTGTGTACTCAGAGTGATATGAATAAAATACAGTTAAATCATTCAGATACTTTTTATATCTGCTCTTAATGAATGACATCTATTTTGGGGACACAGGGAATAAAATTAGTAGTTTTTAGTTAGAAAGGGCTGACATGAGCTAGTAGAACCAAAATACGGACAGATAACTGGATAGAGACTAGATTTGAGAATGAAAATTTCCACTGAATTTGATAGGATCCTGCCAGTGTAAAGAAAGTACAATTTATAAAATAAAGCTTCAGTGTTGCTGCTGATTTTAATATTATTTCTTATGGAGTGCATTTTCAGAAATATTGTTGAAGCAAGAGCTTGATTCCTACCTGTTCTATCACTGTCTAAAAGTGACTGATCAGTGCATACTCTTAATCTGTGGCAATTGAACTACAATGTGATTTAACTCTCTTTCCCTAAAGGAAACTATTATTTATTACCTTGAAACAGATGACTGCTAAGCTGGAATGTCCTAGTAATGTTTTTACATCTTTGAAACATAATTTAAAAAAAAATATCTAGATGATAAGAAAAGTGTAGAATGAAAGGGAGTAAAAATTTTCTTTTTCTGTTCCTATCTCTTACTTATTCTTTTTCTTAGTTGTCCATCTTATTTAGATACAGCTACATCTGGACTGAGCATTGGTTGCCTGGTGCAGTTGTTGTCAGGTTCTTCGGCCCTTGGTGAATGTGGCTCTGTGGTTATTCACTGGACTGAAAGTCAGCTCCTCTGAGCAAAAAGTGTTCCACCTCAGCATGGGATTGGGACATATGCTCAGACCAAGGAACTCAAAATTAAGAAGCCTGCAGGATATATCAGCTTGCTTAGAAAGTCTTAGAGAGTCTAGACATAAGTTAATGATAATGATAGCATCAGGAGTTGCTATTACCTATACAGATATGAAATATTTTTTCTAGTATTTAAATGGCAGCAGTTTGTTATGAGAAATAGCTTGACTAGCTTTAATGCTAAGGTTACTTTGGTAATAAAACCTCGATCTTTTAAAGATTTTATTTCTCAGAACAGGGTTCAAATTATGAAAGCACATGGTAGCCGTTGCTTAGTTATTTGATGAGCTAGTCTTTTTGTGAGGTGTTAAAAATGTGGATCACTTGTCCTGAGTGATATTAAAAACTAAACTTATGCCCATGAAATCATTTATGAAATTGATATTTACCTCCCATGGGACAAACTGTCGGTGTAGATTAGCGAACAAATAAACTTTCCTGAACTATTTTTCAGCCAGACTAAGGAGACTAGGGAATACTTTTAGATCTATTGTCATGAAGGTTGGTTGTTTTCACCCAACACTCCAGAATTCTGTGGGCTTAATCCAAGTCCTCTGTAGTCACTGGGAATTTTTTGATACCTGTAATTCTGTAAATGTCTCAGTATATAAAAAGTATATGACAGGATTCTACCAAAATGGTGTCACCATTCTCAAGCTGTAGCTCGAAGACGATACCTACAAAAACATATGGGCCAAATTGCAAGCTCCTGCTTTTTATAAAATAAATCTATGTAAAAATAATTATATTTTAAGTAAATCTACCTCCAGGAAAGAAATTATCTCCATTTTTTAACCAATGAAACTGCATTTGATTATTTTAATAAATGAACAACATGACTTAAACCAAATATTTTTAAAATTAACATTTCTGATTGTATATATTGTCCTAAATTTGTAAGTTTCAACAGAGCTCTAGCAATTTACTGATCTGATGATGATCCTTCAAATCACCTGAAGTTCAATCAATTGCTTTTCTATGTGGTTAAAAGTACATTCCTTGTAAATACATAAGATAATTTTGAGCTTAAAGAGGGCTAAATAAATGAAATTAAGATATAATTGTTCTAGAAAATTTACAATTTGAAGTTAATGATTCATTGTCAAAAATGTTTTTCTTTCATAAAAGTTATTGTTCAGGAATAAATGTGCCAAAACTGACTAGGATGCTTGATGAAACCTCTGATATTTGACAGCTCTTTGCATCCTCATTCTGGTAAAGAGTCTTTCTGAATAGATTTCTAATCCTTGGTTTATAAAATCAAGTAGCATGAGAGAAAACATGACAAACATACTTTCTTTTGTATTGCAATATAGTCTGACTAATAATTTTTTTTTATCTGGGTCACATATGCTCTTTTTCTTTCTGTATACACTATGCATTTAATAAAAAGATATTAGTAAACTATGTTCTTCACCTTTCTTTAAGGGGAGAAATAAATTATATTCTTTCACATATTACCCTGAAAAACAAGTAGATAGATAGCTCAGTACTTCAGTCCTAGAGGCTCTAATGGAATCTGCTTTTATCAGGAGAAGTTCTCATCCATCTTCTGTAACCTTTAGTTATGGTTAATGTTCCAAGTGCCAAACTAAAAGTAAACATGTTGACTTACCATTTAGGCGATGAAGCTTGAAAATTTTCCTCTATAAGTATCATATTCTAGAAAATCATATTGTAAGACTACACCAGCAAACCCAACCAGACAAAACTGAATATGCAGTTATCTAATGGCATTGGTGTGGTGATCTAATTACATTAGCTCACTGAGGGACTAGTTGGTTTTACTTGCTTTCTTCTCTGATACAAGCATTCAGAATTTTTTTCTCACAAAATACAGTGAATCTGAATCACCCGAAAGTATCTTAGCTTTATTTTTTTAAGAAATCAAAATAAAGAACGTACTCAATTATATTTCTCTCTCCCTCTTATTCTATTTAATATTTTACTTAAACACATTTGTGTATGTATTTATATATTCATATTATTTGATCTTCAATATACACACAGTAGATTATGGAGTATTTCAGGAAGAACTTCATAGCTTTTCCATTTTTTAATTTAAGTTGTCCATCTAGCTCTTCAGAAAATGATGATGATAATACTATATAGTTGTAAATTATTAACTGTAAAATAAAAGGATTGGGAAAATTCAGTAAAGTTATTCTTAAAAATTATTATCTATATTCTTACTTTCCAAAGGCTGTTGATTTTTCTTTCTCATTATTGACAAACTGTCATAACTTGACACAATAACACCAGTGAATATTCTGTTGAAAATGAATAGTGATTCATGCTTAGAAGCCATACTTGTTCAAAGACCATAGAATTAGTTTTAGCAAGCCCACATTCAAAATTCAGCACCAACGATATTTTCCAGTACATTTGACTAAACACTTTATGTTTTGACACACTGTTTTTTAAACCAAGATCTGCATGAATATGGAAGTTTCAAAGCTGCATTTCAGGCTTTAGTTACCTATTGCAAAGGCTTAAAACCCCTGTGCACTGATTGAACAAACTGTTTTTAGTATTCTAATGATTTCTCACAGTAAATAAATAAACTTAGTCTATAACCCTCCTGAGCTTTGGAGGTACACTTTATACTTTCATAACCTTAGGATTCCACAGCTCAATAAAACTTGAATATACGGTATTCTGGAACACATATTATTCACAGTACCCTGAGCAGTGCAGAAATTGAGATGAGTCAGTGGGCAAGTACATTCATAAACACTGAAGTGCAATTTGACTCCTTAAAGTTCATGTAAGTAGCCTCATGGGGCTCCACACTGGATGTGTCTCAATGGTTTGCAGATGGCATAGACGGTACAGAAAGTGAATCATAGAATCATAGAATCATAGACCAACCAGGTTGGAAGGGACCCATTGGATCGTTGAGTCCAAACACTAAACCAAGTCCCTCAGGACCTCATCCACCCGTGCCTTAAACACCTCCAGGGAAGGTGAACCAACCACCTCCCTGGGCAGCCTATTCCAATACCCGATGACCCTCTGTGTGAAAAATTTCCTCCTAATCTCCAGCCTAAATCTCCCCTGGTGGAGTCTGAGGCCATTCCCTCTTGTCCTGTCCCCTGTCCCTTGGGAGAAGAGGCCAGCTCCCTCCTCTCTACAACCTCCCTTCAGGTAGTTGTAGAGAGTAATGTGAAGTCCTGCTACATTTAATTTAGTTTTACTTTGGTTACTTCTAGTATGTTGCATAACAATATGATACACACTCAAATTTTTGGTAACAGATTCATAATATATATTAATTTTTATTTACAAGCAGAAGAAAAAGGAATAATAAGGGTTATGGTTGCAAGTTTAATAAGAAAAAATGAAAAAAAAAATTGAAAAACATTGCTTCTTGCATCAAAATGTTACCTCCAGAAAAATGAAAATCTGCAAAGAGCAAAGTCACTGTCCAAACACTAATAGAATGAAAGCTGATGAATTCTTTCTAGTATTTCATGGAAAACACCAAGCACACACTGAAAGATAAGTTTTACAGTGTTTTGTTAAGGTGTTAGGAACATTATCAGTCCATCATTAACCATCTTGAGAATAAACTCTATAATTTTCAGAGAAAAAAACTCACATCTTGGAATAACAAAGCTAACCTAGGCTATAAACTGGTTTATTAACTGAATTATCATAACATGATAAATTCTGTCCTTGGAATTATTAATGCTGTACTAACATAAGCAAACAAGATTTAACTTTTTTTTATTGCAGTTGGAGATGGGCAAATCCTTCTCACTTCATTTCATATCAGGGAAAGGAATTCTGTTTTCCAGTACAAGAGATTTGAAAATCAGTGTCAGAATGAGGCAGGTCAGAGCACATGAAGTACCTTACAGTATTCAGTTAACCTACCTAGAGAAGATGCAAATTCTCTATGACTCTGATGCTGTTGATATCAATGAAAAATCATATATTAATAATATCTCAATAGATCTGAAGCAAGGAAAATTATAGGCAGCAAAGCTTTGGCCCAAACAACACCCTTCCAAAGCTGACAATTCAAACACATTTTGGGAGGAACAACCCTTGCAAAAGCACATCTGGAAAGTAGGCTTGCAGAAAAGCACTTAAGGAACATGGTGGACATCAAGTTGGGCATGAGCCAGCAATGTGTCCTTGCAGCAAAAAGGGCTAACAGTGTCCCAAGATGCATTAGATGAAGTATTGGCAGCATGTAAAAGGAGGGGACCCTTCCCTCTATTCAGCACTTGTAAGGCCATACCTGAAGCACAGGTCCAGTTCTGACCTCCTTTGTACAGAAGGGATACAGAGCTACCACACAAGGTCCAGTGAAGGGTCACAAAAATGACTGAGGGACTGAAGCATCTCTTTCCTGAAGAAAGGCTGAGAGGTGGGAGTGTTTAATTTAGAGAAGAGAAGGCTCAGGTGGGATATTATTAATGGTGGATAAATACCTGATGAAGGGCACAAAGAAGATGGAGCCAGGCTCTTTGAAGTGGTGCCCAGTGACAGGACAAGAGGTAGTGAGCACAAACTGAAACAAAGGAGTTCCTTCTGAAGTTTAGCAAACACTTTTTTTTTAATGTGAGGATGACTGAGGAATGGCACAGGCTGCCCAGAGTGGTTAGGGAGACTCCATCCTTCGAGATATTAAAAAACCATCTGGACATGATCCTGGGAAACTGGCCCTAGGTGAACTTCCTTGAGCAGAGAGATTGAACACGATGGCCTCCAGAGGTGTCTTCAAATGTCTACCACTCTGTGATAATTTAAGACTATGCTGTTAATTTAGGTCTTTATATTAATCTCTAGGCTAGAGATTAGGAGGAAGTTTTTCACACAGAGGGTCATTGGGCACTGGAACAGATGGCCCAGGGAGGTGGTTGATTCACCTTCCCTGGAGGTGTTTAAGGCATGGGTGGATGAGGTCCTGAGGGACATGGTTTAGTGTTTGATAGGAATGGTCGGACTTGATGATTCGATGGGTCTCTTCCAACCTGGTTGTTCTATGATTCTATGATTCTAATTTCCAAAAGGACTTACCTAAAATGTCTCTAATATCTAAACAAAGCTGTGAATTTTCTCTCAGTTCATGTTTCATATAGTTGAAATGATGTGCTTTCTTTTTAAATATCTCATAATTTGGTTAGTAATAAGGCTTACCAGGAAAAATACTGTAATTTATATAAGTTATCCTCATGGAAAATAAAAAATTACACAAGTCCTTAAGAAGTCATTCAGAAATAATTGTCTTTTATTAAGTTTAGAAGAATTACAGATAAAAGTCTTCTATGCAGTATCTATCTGTTTAATTTCCATCACAGACATCAGTTTAGAATCATAGAATCATAGAATAATCAGGTTGGAAAAGACCCACGGGAACATCAAGTCCGACCATTCCTATCAAACACTAAACTATGCCCCTTAGCACCTCATCTACCCGTGCCTTAAACACCTCCAGGGAAGGTGAATCAACCCCCTCCTTGGGCAGCTTGTTCTAATGCCCAGTGATCGTTTCCATGAAATTTTTTTTCCTAATGTCCAGCCTAAATCTCCCCTGGCGGAGCTTGAGGCCATTCCCTCTTGTCGTGTCCCCTGTCACTTGATAGAAGAGGCCAGCTTCCTCCTCTCCACAACCTCCTTTCAGGTAGTTGGAGAGAGCAATGAAGTCTCCTCTCAGCATCCTCTTCTCTAGGCTAAACAACCCCGGCTCTCTCAGCTGTTCCTCATAAGGCCTGTTCTCCAGATGCCTTACCAGCTTTGTTGCTCTTCTCTGGACTCTCTCCAGAGCCTCAACATCCTTGTTGTGGTGAAGGGCCCAGAAATGAACACAGTATTCAAGGAGCGGCCTCACCAGTGCCGAGTACAGAGGGAGAATCACCTCAATAGAACTGCTGGTCACACCATTTCTGATACAATCCAAGATGCCATTGGCCTTCTTGGCCACCTGGGCACACTGCTGGCTCATGTTCAGTCGGCTGTCAACCAATATCCCCAGGTCCTTCTCCTCCAGGCAGCTTTCTAGACAGACTTCTCCTAGTCTATAGCACTGCTCAGGGTTGTTGTGCTCCAAGTGCAGGACCCGGCATTTGGCCGTGTTAAACCTCATGCCATTGGACATTGCCCAGTGGTCCAGCCTGTTTAGATCCCTTTGCAGAACCTCCCTACCCTCCAGCAGACCCACACTTCCACCCAGCTTAGTGTCATCCGCAAACTTGCTGAGGGTACCCTCAATGCCCTCATCCAGGTCATTGATGAAGACATTGAACAGGGCTGTATCCAGCACTGAGCCCTGGGGAACCCCACTTGTCACTGGCCTCCAGCTGGATTTAACTCCATTTACTACCACTCTCTGGGCCCGGCCATCCAACCAGTTTTCTACCCAGAGAAGTGTGCGCCTGTCCAGGCTGACAGTTTCCGTAGCAGAATGCTGTGAGAAACTGTGTCAAAAGCTTTGCTGAAGTCCCGGAAGACCACATCCACAGCCTTTCCCTCATCCAGCAGCCAACTCACTTTGTCATAGAAGGCGTTCAGGTTAGTTTGGCAACACCTGCCTTTTCTGAAACCGTGTTGGCTAGGCCTGATCACCCGGTTCTCTTGTAAGTGCTTCATGATAGCACTCAAGATCACCTGTTCCATGACTTTTCCTGGCACTGAGATCAGACTGACAGGCCTGGAGTTCCCTGGATCCTCCCTGCAACCCTTCTTGTAGATGGGCACAACATCAGCCAACCTCCAATCCAGTGGAACTTCCCCGGTCTTCCAGGACTGTTGGAAGATGATGGAAAACTTCTGTATATATACATATGTATATTTTGTATTTTAGTTTGCTATAGTAAGTTTCTCAGACATCTGCTACTTTAGCGCAAGCATCTTACCCCTTACTGGGCTACAACTGCTGCCAGTTTGATGGTGATGCTTTTGTTTAAACACCTAGCTGTAACAAGGAGAAAAATTATTTTCCTAAAAGATGCTGTAAAAATAATTGTTTAATTATTTCCAGCCTCCTACATTTGGAAACTATAAAAATGAACACTCACCTGTTTTAAATACGTAAGCCTTAAATATTAAGCACAAGAAGAAATTCTTACAACAATAAAACTTTTGTTAGATTCTGGCTTCTCCAAATTCCAGACATAAAGTATCTTTTTATCTCATATTACTGTTGAAATGGATTTGAAGTTCTAATTTTTCTTCCTCTCTGCTTGTATTTTCCACTTCCAGCCTGTAATTAAAAAAAAGTCTTCATCTTGACTGAACAATGTCTTTATTTCCATGAATATAGTTTTGACATCATCTCATGTAATAGAGCAGTAATGTTAACGCCCCATTTCTTTATGATGTTGCTTATCTTTCCATTTCAGAACCATGAATCATTCATATTGCATTTATCACCAATGTTAAAGCCCGTTTTACAATCAGGAGGAAGAATAACTCTATCTTGATGGTAAGGAGAATTTTAGATCTTGGTTAGCACAAGGCAGTTCCCTGGAAGATTGTAATTCCATGGCTACTGAATATGAACTGACCTTGTTGGTGCATTTTTTCAACAATGTTTTGAGTATTTACCTACCAGTAAAATATGCTGATGCATGTCTATCCATCTTTTCAGTCAAGGCAGTTATTATCATGTTATTTTTCAATGTAACTAATTGAATAATTGGAAGACTGAAAAGTGTTTAGAGAGTTCTGCTCTATCCTGTGGTTCATTAAACAGCTTTGCTTATCTTTCAAAGGAATGCCAACAATAGATGAATGTCCGGTCACAAAACCAGGAAAATGGGACACTGACCATGCAGACATTGAACTGAATGAGCAGATGCTTTATCATATAGGAAGGAAGGGGACTTATTTTCTAAACCTGTGTCTATTGACCTAGAAAACAAAACCTGGATTTACAGTTTATTCTCCTCTTGAAAGATATTAATTTCTCACATCGTAAGAACGTAGTGGGTCTAGCTTTCACAGGACTTATAAAAATATATTCTATTGAAATCTAGAGAAAGCCCAAGTATTACACCCAGAAACACATAAGGTTATTTGAGTAAGCACAGTGATTCATATAGTTGAAAGACGTGGTCTGTGCAATGAAATAGTTGTAATTGAATTCAATATTAAGTATTTAGTGAATTACACACTTATCACAGATTTGTAAAACTTCTTGAAGGTCAGCAGATATATTGGAGAAAATGAGAAATATTATATTTACTCGTGGAATTCAGATTTAGCTTCCTACAAATGAAATCCTTGCATCACAAATGTAGTGTGTAAAACCAGGAGATTACAGATTTGCAGTCACTCATAGGCTAAGACAAATCACACTGGATTTTCATGTGCATGTCTAAGGTATAAAACATCTGGTTTTGAAGCTGAACAATTTCTTTTTTGCTTTCAGTTTTATTTTTTAATTTTTTCTTCCTGTGTATTGCATGACAGTTTCTTGTCTCTTATTTTGGATTTTTGCAAACTGTCCATGGTACCTCTTTTATTCCAGAATGCTATTAAGATATTAGACTGTCACTCTTTACAATAAAACGTGTCTAAAATTTAATAGCCCTCTTCTCAGAAATTCAGTTGTTCTGCAGTGTTAAAAGAGCTGAGAAAAGCTGTAACACATTTCCCTTTTCAATGTAAAGGTAATGCAATGCACAGAGGCATATTTCTTGCTTTCTTAATTTTCTCTTGAATTTGCTAACTGGAGACTGAGATGGTCGGTTTTTCACTTTGAGCTGTTTTATCTTGTTATACTTACAAGCAGACTGAGAAGTCTCTGTTAACAACATTCTTCTATTCAAATGCACTATCATTAGATCTCTTCTTACTGTTGTTAGGATAAAGAGGTTTAGCTCCTTTCACTGTAATGCGCATTTTTCCAGTCTTAATCAATCTCATGCTTCTGTTTTGAACTCTAACCAATCAACATCTTTCTAGACCTACCAAAAAGTGGATAAAGCTTTGAAATTGCCATTGCATTGTTGATGTATAGGAAGGTACAGTACACTTTGTAAGTCATAGTCCTGTGTTTAAAACATCCAGGGATTTCCTTAGGCCTTTCGGCTACACACCTGTAGTGAGTTCATGTTTAGATCATTATTTATCATGACCTTTCTAATGCCTGCCAGAACTCTTCCCTCCCTGGGTAGATTTCTTGCTCTACTTCTCATCATATTAAGATAGGAGTTGTATGTGTGTGTGCCCATGTTATCAAACTGTCTGGATTACTCTGTTGGTTCTTTTTCTTTCTTCCTCTTTAACTGTTCCTTTTGTAATTTGTTTCTCATCTACTACATGAGCAGCAAAATGATATCTGTTTTTTCTCCAACAAAGGAATTAAACAATGGAGTATATAAATGGATCCCTCTGGGACCCACAGGTAGCACATTTGTTTCAGGATTATTCCACAATAACAGTTAATTTTTGAAACATATCAGCCAGTTTTCAATTATTCTGATATATACCATATTGATTTTGTACTAGATGACTCGATATGATTTATATAGGAAAGATAATGTGTATGTATTGGTCTTTTTTTTTCTTTCTCTTTTTCCTATACATGGGGCATTTATTACTCCTTATCAATTAGTTAAAGAAGCACCTGGGAAAAATCATCCAAAGTCCCACAATGTGTGGCAGTCAGATATCTTCTCCTGCTTCATTTGTGGCTTAAAGATTGGTGATAGCAGTTTTACATGACCCAGGGTGAACCTCCATTAACTGATTTCCTGGAGGAGTAATTAAAAGGAAATGATTTGCTTTTCTGGTCTCTGCTTGGAGTTTACCTTAAGTCTCAAAGGTGAAATGAGTAAAAGTGAAGGAAAAATACACAAAGCTAAAAATAACACAAAATCCTACATTTTCTTTAGTATTTGATGCATATGTGATTTTATGTGATGGAATTAGGTAGCACTATAGCTAAACTCATTCAAACCTCATAGGGATATTTGGAAAAGAGAATGAACCGCTTTCTAATCCTACTGGTTTTGTTCCATACTTTGACCTTCACACTTAACATGAAGGGTTCCATTGTATCAGAATAAAATATTACTATGACTTTAAAGATCATCTCTTTACTTGCCACCTTACCTCAGGCAGAACTTATTCTTGTTTCCAGGAGCAGATCAATTATATTGCTGTTCTGTCAACTTTTTACTAGATTGTGGGAAATTATTTTTATTTTCTTTCATGTAGCTGGTGCAGCTCACTTGCTACATCTGCTTTTATGTCAGGAGAACTGAACTCCATTTGAATCTATGTGCATGTACCTGTATGTTTCTCTTCTCCCGCACTCTGAGTTCTGATTGAGGTCTATTATCCAGGGGGAAACTTTAGAAGCTATATCACAGTACAGGAAGCAGGAACTGGCTTTTGATAAAAGGCTTCCTTTTTCTCCTCCACAATTCCCCTGGGGCCTTTCACAGTTGATTACTGTAATAGCAGCTTAATGCAGTGTTGACATAGAACTGAGAACTTTAGCATCATCTTGGTGCTGGAAAAAAAATATCACTAGCAGCAGGGATATTAATTAACAAAAAGTGGCCTGATTTAGTTAATTACTAGTCCAAAAGTCTCCTAATCTTGTTGTTCTCTATAATCTTTTTGGATGTTTGCTTACAATGTGGTCTAAAAGCCAGCAAATCAGCTTGCCAGAAAGACATGGTGCTGCTGCAGACAAATTTCTGCCTGAAACTCCAGATGGATCATGTGGGCACAAATTCCACAGAATTCAAGAGAGCTTTCGTATTTATTTGCCTACACAAGCATAAATATATCTACGAAGGAAGATGCACATTGCTGATTTTAATTGCTTAATTTGAGCAAGAAAGATTTTATTCACCAACAATAGGTATGGTTATTTTAGAGTGATTTGAAACTAGGATAGTATGTCTTGAAGAGATAAAAAGAAAATATTAGTTTTGCCTTGTATTCATGATGTTTTTGTATTTTCAGGTTTTGCTGAAAAGCTGGAAGTATGGGTTGGGGGTTTTTGTTTATGTATGTCCCCATCTTTTTGGCAAATTTCAAGAACGTGTGCTTATTACTCTTAATACAAATTTTTATAAAATAAAAATTTCTTATAAGATTTGTAATCTGGAATTCCTTCAAACAATTTGTGATCAAATTATCAGCCTTCTTGTTGCTGTTTGATATTTTGCCATCCTTTCTGAAACATGAGCAAATCTGTGGAGGTTTCTGTCTCTCACATTTATTCAGGAATAAAAGTCATAGGCTAAATCATACAAGTCAGTTGCCAGTCCCTGGGACTGGGGAACAAATACATTTGATCTTTATCTGTAACTGATATATAAGCATAAAGATATTTTGGAACTTGGAAAAAAAAATCATGCCTGAATAAATCACCAAATAAATACTTTCAGGTAGATGTTACTACACAACAGATATTTAGTTTGTGTTAAAACTATTATTAAGTATACAAAATTAAGGATTAACAAAAGGAATAAAGGTTACAGTGTAGGATGTGGTGAACTGAGTCTTAATATCAGAAAAAATATGTATTAGGTAGAAATGGACTGGAGAACAAGACAAAGAAAATGGATGGAACTTATTTTGCTAGAAAATATACATTGTAGAACAGTATTGAACTGGCAGCAGACTTCAGAATGTGTTGTATCAACTTCAACTCATTGCTTGCTTCAAATGGACTACATATATCTAATGTTAAGAGTATGTTCAGGTGCTTTGTTGAATCACTTCAGTGTTCAACCCATGCAGGCTTAAGTCTTGCCTCATTAAAAGAGATGTGACTCTAGTTAATTAATAAAGGACTATTTGGTGTCAGGAATATTTTTCTGCTATGTTTGTCTCTTTTATATGGACAGGGAGTAGGGAAAGAGCTCTCTAATTCCCTTGTTTTGCCAAAGAGTGATTAATTAATAATGACATTAATTTACCTCTCACTGTTTAGGCAGTATTTATGAATTAGTGAAGTTTGTTAGAAAATCAGAAATTATATTTAAAGAACAAATATATATGCTTCAATATTTTGTTCTTCTTTATATTAAACCAAAAATTTTGAAACTCCTGTAAATCAGAACTTCTGTCAGAGAAAAAGAAAAAAACAGATTTTGAAAACAGTGTTGGAAATACACACTGTAATAACCTAATTGCAGCCTGAAGCATGCATTCCTGTTGGTTGCACTTCCCTCTGTGTTGGCAGTGCTGAATCTGAGAGGGGTTTATGTTAAATTGCTTCTAGAGTTTGCAGTAGGTAGATCAAGGAAATGCCACAGCATGGATTTCCCCTATTTTTCCAAGCCAGATCTCTGCCAGTTTTACCCCAAAACCATGGACTCACAAATTGATCAGAACTCCAAAGTTGTGTGTGTTGCAACCTTGTGCCAAAGTTCATTGCAAGGGCAAAAATTTTGTATGCCTGTACAGAAAATTGTGTGGAAATTTTATAATAAACTTATATTCTCTATGTGAATAATGTTGATATTTATTTCAAAAATTTAATTTTGGACAATTAAATTGAATAGTTCATGACCCAAGATTAAAAACACCTACAGCTTATAATGTATTTAACAATGAAAATAGTAGTCATAGTTACATGACAAATTAAAAGGTCACTTCTGACTGTGAGTTGTAAATTACACCTTTATGATATAAAGTGAGCAACTAGGTGGAGGACTTTCTCCTTTCCTTCTTCACCTCACACTTTATATCAATGCTGCATATGGAGTAAACAAAACAAATGAATTCAAAAGCACTCTGTTTATGTTTGGATATATCGCTTTGGCAAGGTGAAATATAAGCTATGTCAGAATACTTACAGTAGTTACGGAAAAGCACCCCAAACCCCCAAGCCTCATCGTCTGAGGTTATACAGAAATGTGCACATGGGAAATATTGCACATATTTGTTACACTGGAATGACTCTGAATCTTTGTGTATCCTTCTTTACCATAACTAATATGATAGCATTGTAAGATAAATCGCTGCACAGCTGCTTAGTCTGCTGATTGCAAAATTTGTGGGCCAATTTATCTCTTTACCAGTAACACAGATTGTTAGTTCAAATTTGACTGAAATGAGATTGTAAAATGCTGAAACATGGAAAGGTAGTAGTTTTAAATCAATTTGCTCTCAATTTGCCAGCTCCTAAGTGATAAGCACCGGCAAAAGAACCATTTTATTAAGTTTGGCAGATATTTCCAAGGTCTGCTATTCAGGTGGACTTCTATAGAATAATAAATCCCTGCTCATTTCATAGTCGATGGGGTTCTTTTCCCCCTTAAAATTTTATTCCCTCTTGTTATTTACAACGTGATTTCTGCAAAATAGATTCCCGAAAAGCTGCAGTGATAACCAAAGAGAAATGCAGCCAAAATGCTGCTACATATCTATTCAGTATGTTTTTTCTTGCTTTTGCATTTTTTATTTTAAAATGAACTAATTACATATAAAAATTAAGGTTTCCAAGAAATTTGATGTCACGAATTAATTTTACACTTTTCTTTCAAATGATTCTATTTCAAAATCTATGTCTGAATTTCAGAATTGGTTGATATACAGACCACACTATAAAAAGTACAGATAATTTACTCATGTATCTGAACACAGAGATTTCGAGTACAGTTTAAAAACAGTCTGAGTTTAGGTGCAAGGTTAGTGTTATGTCTGTCAATAATACCTTTATCAAGCTATGCCTGCAAGATTCTGTTAAAGCAGAGCAAAAAGCACATTTTTTTTTTTGTTCAGAGAAATAGAAAAATTTTAAAGTTAAAATCTGTCCGACATTCTTTATTGTTATTGTATTATTACTATCTGACTGACAAAATATGTGAAAGCAGACATAAACATATAGTAATAGTTCTTTCTTTACATTAAATGCTACCTCGTTTGGCAGGTCTTATTGGATAAAGAGTTGCATCCCTTAAAAGCCTTAAGCTCTTTCTTCTAACTTGTTTGAGCAGTCTGTAGAACCATGTGAACTGATTCTGATTTTCTCATATTTGTAAAACGACATGCTTCATTTACTTCAGCTTCTGTTCCTCCCTTTACAGGAAGCAATAGAGGGTTATACCTTAAAATGCTGCATGTCTTAGGAAAAAGGACAACTAACCTGTTGGAACTTTCTGTGTCTGTCTAAGCAAAGCAAGTAAGTAACACAACAGGAGGGTATACCACGACATAAATTTTTTAAACAGTGACTTGTATTTTCTGGATTTCTTTTATAGAACAGTTTTCAAAGGAGTAGTTTCTTTTGATTGTCATTGATGAGCCTTATGCCATGAAACTAATTACTCAGAGAATAGGAGGCAGTAAATACAAAAGGAAATTTCACAGAAGTCTCATGAACATTGAAAATATAATCAGCTTTATATTGCTTCCCCTGAGTTTGGGTGCCTCGGTGCATAAAAATCCAGGTTTTTCTTATCTCAGACTTTGGTTCATGTCTCTGAGGCATAATTTGCAGTTTATGATGAGTCTTTAAAGGATTTTATTTCACATATGCAGTCGAGAATAAACAGAATTTATCTGAACTACTAGTAATCCCTACAGAAAGTGATCATTCTATACTAGGTCAAGTTTATCAGAAAGGTATTAATTAAAGACTCAGATGAGCAAAACATTTAAGCTCATGTTTAAGTGTATTACTGTTCTGTAAGGCACTCACTCTATCATTTACACATATGTCTAAAGTTAAAAGCTTAAGCACTTTATTGAACATATGATGCCTACAAAATCAATGGCTATGTTGTCTGAAATATTTTTCACCTCAAATATTTTTGAAAGCTAATTCAAGTCTTTCTAATTCATTATCCCACTATTGTCTGGAATGCAAAATTATAAATGCAGTCATCTTTTATTCTCAAAAAGAGAATTTCTTCCTTCATAACTGCAACAAAAAAAATGTAGCCTAACTTTAAGACCTCTACAGTCGTCTTCTTTTTCCCTGGAAGCAGAAGAATACCTTATTTCTGCAGTCTGAGAGACTCTCTGTTGTTCCATTTCAGTGTCAGATAAATTCAGAACTCTGAGAGAAGTCTGAAATGAAATGTCTTGAGTAAAACCCTTCAGAATACAGGCTACTCCTTCAAAATATATAAGTGAAGTATAGCTCGGCAATGGTATCTTTCTGACCTTTCTGACAAAAGCATCAAACTATCATTTAAAATGATCTGAATTAAAGAATTGTTGTGATAAATCTTCACCATATATTTTATTTATCTTAAATTTTTGCAAGCTACTTAATTTGTACAACTAGTATAATTCACCAAAACAGCTTCATCAGACCCCTGCTTCTTTTAAATAATATATTATCAAAGCCAAGAGAATGTGAAATTTTTGCTGCTTGAGATCTATGAGTCACTAGGGTTTATGAGACAAAGAATTTGGTGCAAACTTTATATAATTTTCCCTGAATTATATCCATAAAACAGTGTCTTTAACCTTTATATCCTTTCATGAATTTTGTGTGGTCATATTTTAAGGACATTGGTCCATAAAAAAATATTATATCAAGGTTCTCTCATTTCTCTGTGAAGACCTTATGTAGAAATCAAAGAACGTAGGAAGCTTAGCAACCTGCTAAAGACAAAAATATGTCTAGTGGAAGAGTTAGGTGTTGTCCACGCATTTGAGACATATAATATGGATAGGGAGAAAACAAATTCAATGCTAATGCAGGATTTGCAGATTATGGGAAAAATTCAATGGATTGACACATTTAAGCAGTCTAAACTCGGCACAAGAACATTACTTTCAGTAAGCTGTTTCTGCATAAAAGTCTTGGAAGTGAAAAATATTCCATGTATTCTGTATATCTTCCTTTAAAGAGTTTCCTGGTCCTTTCCTGGCACTTCCAGGCCTGCTTTTCTTCACAGCTACCAACAGAAAGTGACTCATGCATTTGGCATCAGCTTAAATATAAGGGAGTTTCTCAGATCCAAGTTACTACAGCTAAGGCATTTGTAAAACTGGAAAACATCTGCATCGTGTGTAATTATGCCGATTTATGACAAAATCATGAACTCTCAGGAAGGTTTTTGATAATAACTCCTATAACATCCTCATAGGTAACCTTAGGAAGTGTGGGTTAGATGAGTGAACACTGAGATTGACTGAGAACTGACTGGGTGGCAGAGCTCAGTATTGCGACCAGAAGCATAGAGTTTAGTTGGAAGCCCGTAGCTAGCAGTGCTGCCCAGGAATGGAGACTAGGCCCAGTCTCATTCAACATGTTCATGAATGACCTGGATGAGGGGACAGAGTATACTCTCAGCAAGTTTGCTGATGGCACAAAATTGGGAAGAGTGACTGATATATCCCCTGACATTCAGTGAGACCTGGACAGGCTACAGAATTTTGTCAAGATGAATGTAATGACATTCAATAAAGGAAAGTGTAGAGTCCTGCATCTAGTGAGGAATAACCCCCTGCAACAGTACAGGTTAGGGGCTGACCTATTGGAAGGCAGCTCTGTGGAGAAAGACCTCTAAGTCCTGATGGACAACAAGACAACCATGAGTCAGCAATGTGCTTTCTGACCCAGGCAAATGGCATCCTGGAGTGCATTAAGAGTGTGGCCAAAAGGTCAAGGGAGGTTCTCCTCTGCCCTAGTAAGGTCGCACGTGGAGGTCTATGACCACTTCTGGGCTCCCTGTCTCAGGAAAGACAAGGAACTACTGGAAAGAGTCCAACAGAGGGACATAAAAATGATTAGGGGACTGGGGTATCTCCTATGAGGGAAGGCTGTTATGAGTCTCTTTAACCTGGAGAAGTCTGAGAGGGAGTCTTATCAATGCTAAAAATTATCTAAAGAGCAGGTGTCAAGAGGGTGGGGCAGGACTCTTTTCACTGGTCCCTAATGACAAGACAAGGGACAATGTTCACAAGTTGGAGCTCAGGAAGTTCCACCTCAAAATGAGAAAAAGCTTCTTTACTGTGATGGTGACAGAGCACTTGAACAGGCTGTCCAGAGTCGTTGTGGAATATACTTCTCTGGAGTTATTAAAAAACCACCTGGATGCATTCCTTTAAACCTCCTCTTGGTAAAACTCCTTGAGCAAGGGTGTTGAATTAGATGATCTCCTAAGACCTGCTTCAGCCTTACCATTTGATGATTCTGTGAAACTGGATAGAACTTACTTAAAAGAAACAAAATTATTTTCTTGTGACATTTTATAAATTACAGTTTTATTTTTAATTGTTCTAGAGGCACATGCTTTCTCCATTTTCAAACATTTACCTGCTGGCATGATCATTTATTCAGAATTTAGGAAAGCATTTCATTAGACCTGAAAATTACTCTTGGGAAAGGAGGATACTTTGTGTTCTACTTCAAAGAAACAACCCTGTAGCCTACAACTACCCTTGATATGACCAAAAAAAGAGACACTTTTTTTTTTCAATTATTTTCTCCTTACTGGCAAACCAAACCATCAGCTACTCTCTGCATATACATATTTAATCTTATGTCCACTGAAAGTCTTGTTGGTACTGGGCTTTGAGAAAGATGATGTTTAGGATTTAGATTATGTTGATCTTCACTCTAAAGAAACCTATTTCCTCATGAGTTTCAATCCATTTCTGGAATTTCTACGTTTTAGAAGACCTAGCAGGTTGGTTTAGGTATAGTTGCAAAAATGCTGACCATGAGGGAGTTGTGAGGGGTCTCTGTGAGACAAGGCTAGGGGCTGCCTGGTATGGACACAGGTAGCTCCAGTCACTGTCAGAGGATCCACTATGGGGAACAACTGAGCCTGTAAGAAAAGGAAGTGAAATTGTGATTCCCCTGAGAAAACAGATTTAAGAGCAGTAACACTAAGAAGAAGAAAGGAGTGAAGGGAAAGAAAAAACAGAAACAGCCCTGCAGACACCAGCAACTCAAAGAGGGAGAAGGTGCGGAGCAGGGATTATCCTGCAGCCCATAATCAAGAACATGGTGGAGAAGGTTGTCCTCCTGTAGCCCATAAAAGACCACTTTGGAGCAGACATTCACCCTGTAGTGCATGAAGGGCCTTATGCTGGAGCAGGTGGATATACATTGAGAGAATCTGCAGCCTGCGTAGAACCCACGGAAGAGATGACTTCTGATGAGAGCTGCAGCCTGTGGAGAGGATTCCATGCAGGGATCAAAGAAAGGCATGAGGAAGAAGATGAAGCAAAGAGGAGCTGGTATGAACTGACCACAATCCCCATTCCTCATTCCCCCATGATGCTGAGCCTGCAGCAAAGGCAGAGTATCTGGGAGCAAAGTTGAGTCTGGGAAAGGGGATAGGGAAGGTAGAAAGGGTTTATTCTAATCTTTGTCTTTTTTTCTCACCATGCAAATCTAGTTAATTGTCAATGAGTTAATTTAATCTTCTACAAGTTGAGTCTGTTTTGTCTGTGATGGTAATTGGTAAGAAATCTCCCTGTCTTTATCTTGACTCACAAGCTTTTTCATCCTATTTTGTACCCCTGTCCTGCCGAGTAATGAAAGTGGGACAGCAGGTGGGTAGGTGTGTGGCTGCAAACCAAGGCCAGCGCACCTCACAAGTGAAGTTTGTTGTGACCTTTCTACATTATGTTTAAGAAATGAAATCTTGGGCCTTTCTTGCCTATCCCGCTCGCTACTAGTTTTCTGGTTTTGGTTGTCCCCTGTGGAGAGGCAATTATGAGAATCATAACTAAGCCCTACACAGAATACCCCAAAACACAACTACTGTCTGGATCTTTTTCCTAGCGTAATTAATTCATTATTAATCACTGCATTTCATGCTCTAATTACTTAGATAAAACAGAGTTAAAATTATATTCAGTGGGCTATATTTATCCTTGTGGCAGTTATTTCTTTCTTGTTCCCAGAGGAACAAAAGTCTATTGAAGAAATCTACTCTACCTGAGGTATGGTTTTATAAGATGCAATGATTGTTTAATTCAGACATCATAACCAATTAAGTTTATATCAAGTGACACGATTAAGTTTATATCAAATGAGGTTTAAGAGAAAATAATTAAAATTGATGACAATCATAATTGTTAAATAACTGCGAAACCCTAATTATGCCAAAAGTTACAATGAGGTACCAATCCCAATATCAATACCAGATGCTCTTAGGTTTTGCTTTCCTTTCGATATAAAGCTGAACTATGTGAATTCTTGAAAATCAACCAACAATATCTTGTGATGATAGTATTTCCTGGACACAAAATTTGTTTTCAAGAACAGCACTGCTCAAAATATAATGAGTGAGAAAGTTAATCATGAAAAAATTATTACAACGTTTAATGGTGATAGATTAAACTAGGTAGACAAGTATAGCACTAAGTCAAAACCAGATGTGATAGATTGTATCTTTTTGGACCACATGATTTCCCTACTTGTTACCTAATACCCTTCTCTATGTTTTGTTCTGTTAAAAGTCTTCGGGAAAGTAGACAAATATGTGTTGCACAGAGCCAACCTGAGATTTTTGGGAAGGGCACTAACTTCACTTTCCCAAAGTGGGATGAGTACTTGGACCTTGGAGAAGAGTTCAAGGAAAAGGAGAGGTGAGGTAATGGGGAAGGGTGGTGGTGGTGGCTCGGGTCAGGACAGTAGCTGCAGCAGCAACAGAACCTTGAAGTCTCCTCAGAAGAGCATGAATCAAAAGTGTAGCTAAGACTCCTAGGTAGTGAAAAGAGAGACATCTTTTCTAGATATCAAGGAGAAATATTGCATTCCAGAAAACCATCAGAAAGGAGCTGAAAAGAGATCAAGACTGGAAGAAAGAATGAGTCTTACCTACAAAGAACCAACAGACAGGTGAATTCTCTTAGCATTCTTAAATGTGTGATGTTTTGGGTGCGTTCAAAGTAAAGACTTTCTTAGATGATCAGAGATCTTCAAATAGCATGAAAATGCAAACTTCAGTTAGAGTTGTGCTGTTTATTTTATTTTTTTTTCACACTGTATCAAAAAAATAGCCTCAAATAATCATTTTCATGCAGGAAGAGTAGGTAATGATATTGCCTGTATTTTATGGAAGATGTTACAATTATTACTTTTTAATCTTCTAGAAGTAAATAATACCATCTATACATTTGCTGTATGAATGGATGGAACTTTGGATGGGAGTTTTATGACATAAAGCAAAGCAATTTCCCAACACAGCACAATGTGATTCAACCATTAAACCATCTCCTCTTCATGTACATACCTCTGTTGGCCTCCTCGCTGGCAGCCAAAAGCATTTGCAAATCTTTGTGTGCTCCTGGGAAGCATCCGAGTGATTTCTGTATTCAGGCTGCTGACATATATTCTCCTCGAGTTCAGCAAACAAAAATAAACAAAAAAGCGAAAGTGTGGTGAAAAGGCTAGTGAGATTATCATGAGCTATGAATTTTAGGCTGCACTTAGCACTTTTGAGTTTTCACTTCTTTTACTTGTACATTTGAGAAAACTGATGAGTTTATTTTTTTTTTTTTATAAAGCTTTCCTTGGAGTATTCTGCTGGCCACTTATAACTCTGAATTCCCTTCAGGAAGGGAGAATCCAGGGTCAGCGC
The DNA here is from genome assembly GCA_033558105.1 of Coccyzus lansbergi. Taxonomy (NCBI): domain Eukaryota; kingdom Metazoa; phylum Chordata; class Aves; order Cuculiformes; family Coccyzidae; genus Coccyzus; species Coccyzus lansbergi. The sequence goes on from JAUMJK010000594.1 coordinate 1,370,253, forward strand.
CTTCTGCAAACTCCAGGAACTTCAATTACAACTGCTGTACAGAGTGGCCTAGATACCATGCAGAAGGTTAGCCTCAATGAAAACTTCCTTCGCACCTCCCTACTAAGGCTAGAGTGTTAGTGGTCAGAACATCGCCAGGAGAAACCTCAGATAAATCATGGGGCTAATACAGGAATAATATGCTAACACAAAAGAAGTCCTGTGATTTGGATTTAAAGTTCAGAACTGTTCTGTGTTAGGTCAACTGCTTTTTTTTTTTTTAACTCATTCTCTTCATCTTCAGAATGGAGGTGACTTTTCTATATCTCTTTAAAGTATTGATCTAGTTGATATTTTTCAAATACTTCCATTAATTGGAAGAGTCTGTGGTTTAGAAAATAAAATGTGTCTTTGAAGCCTATTGACTTTTGGAAAATTTCTATTCATAATACTTTTATGACAAATTTATTTACTTTTTTTTCCCCCTTTCAAATTGGAAGGCCATTATATGGTCTGTTTTTCATTTACATGGGACTTTCTAAAATTAAAAACATCAGTGAGGGTTTCAGGTGAGTTCAGTTTTTCTGGTTTGGGGATTTTTTGTTGTTTTTTTCTGTCATGGCCTTGAAATGGAAACGACTTTGACATCTGGAGATTTTTATCACAGAAAACCCAGCCAGTTCTAAATGTGTTATATATTGTGTTCTTCTAGCATTAGTCATTTTTCATTCTGACCTTCCTGATCATACCTCTTGGGAATAATTTATGTTAATTGGTTCTCTGACATTTCTTATGTCTAAGATACAGTAACCTATGATTACAAAGTACTTTTATTCCAGTTATATATATGTTCATTTGTAGACTTTTGACTGATTTTCATCTCTTTTTTAAATTTCTGAGTAACGTCTTGCTAATATTGAGAACTGGATGTAAATTTTACTTTCTGTGATTCAAAACTTTTTACCAAACATTTATCTCTACAGTCTGCCTTGAATGTAGGCTTGAAGTATGTCATAGTTATGCTGGTATAACTATTAGAATAAGTATAGCCTAATGGCTCATGGACAGGTGTGAGTGAGCATAGGTGTGTGAGTGAAGTCTGAATACATTGAGAAGGGGTAATGCAAACAACAGAAGGAAGATCTTTACAGTCATCTTTTCTGAAAGAGTCACATTGATATTTCTTTTGCCAGTTAGTTAAGTGCCAAAAAGCTAAATGTAGGAGTGAATATTCTTCAGCAAATAAGACCTCTAAACAACAGGACTTAAAGTAAAAGATTAATGGCATTATCACTTGTACCAATTACCAGGAGAGTAAGAGATAACCCCCTTATCAGCAGTTCATTATTAACTTATTGAGAAAATTGGCATTGTTACACTAAAGGATTACGTGATCAGCAGGATATGGTTTCCATTAGTCATGTAGTCAATTCATTTTAGATGAGTATCAGCTTAATTCCAATCACCTTTGTGAAGGATATTGTAAGTCCCTAAAGAAAATGATACATTTATTAAGCTAGTGAAATATGTTTGATGTACAGGTGTCTATATATTAGGTTGGTACAAAAATAAATACTGCTTTAACGCATCAAATATAAAGCACTATATCTTAGTTTAGGATTTCATTTATTAATTGAAATAAGAGTCATTAAATTCAACCTTTATTTTGACAACAAGAAACAGGTCTATTTATTCTGATAGCATAGAATTCTGGAGCCAATTAATTCTACATAGGCATTTTGAATTGCTCTTTTGTTGTGGAAAACCTCTTGAACAAAGTTGTTGAGATGCTTGAAAATGTGGCAATCAGTGGGAGAGGGTGTGATGGGTGAGGTAGAGTTTTGTAGCCCAGTTTGTGCAGCAGTAACTTGTGAAACACGCTATTGGAGAAGAACTGGTCTTTTTTTGGTTGTCCAGTGTTGGATGTAAACATTGCAGTTATTGGTGCATTTTTTGTATTTCCTGACAGCACTTCACTGCTGTGATGGTTTCACCAAGATTCAGGTTGCACATGAATTCACTTGCCAGCCACCAAACAGTGACCATAACAGTCTTCTGATGGACCTGCTGCTTGCGGAAATGTTTTGGTGTTTCGTCTCCATCCACCCACTGCACAGAATGACATTGGTTGTCACACAGAATTCATTTCTTGTCTCATATGGTGATGAAATCAAAAAAAGGATTGGTTTTTTTGTGCAAAAGAAATGCAGAACAGACTTCATAATGCCATTTTTTCAATTTTTTTCTCAGTTTGTGCAGCACCCAATTGTTGAGCTTTTTTGGTTTTTGATTTGGGGAAAATGTCATACAGCTGTTGAATGGTCAATGTGTAGTTCTTTTGCAACCTCTAGAGTTGTTTTGTGTGAGTCTGCTTCAAAATTGATTCTCTACTGGCTGAAGACTTCTGTGACCCTCCTCACCTTCAAGACTCTAGTTTCCATTAGAAACTTTTTGGAACCAATGTCAAACTGTATGTTCACTGACAGTCCTCTGGCCAAACACTTGGCTGATGTTGCTAGCAGTTTCCACTTCTTTACATCCTCCTTCAAATTCATGCAATAAAAATTGCTCAAGCTTACTTTTTTCCATCTTTAATTTGACAATGTAATATAAGAAAGAATGAACAGCAAAAAAAAAAAAAGCAGCATAAAAATGTAAGGTGAATTTTGTGCTTTAAATGGTATAGTTTATGAACAGCTAAGTAAAATTTAATCCAAAATAACCATTACAGTTTAACAGGATAAAAATGAGAATATTTTTTTGCACCAACCTCATAGTTCAAGATTGGAACTATTTGTCCTCCCTCTGAATTGCAAGGGTGAGATTTTAGATTGAAAATTAGATAATCTGAAGGCTTAGTGTTCCCCAGTCAGATAAGACTTTCTACTCCGCTACAAAATATGCCATGTTCCTGCAGTTTTGCACAAGTCTTTGTATAATGAGCTAATACAGAGTTAAACTGGAAGAAAACTGCTCACTTTTCCCAGTGTTCTTCAAGACTGAGTCACTGTTGCATGGTTGTTGTATCACTGAGGAGCAAATTAGGTGCAAAAAGGCAGGTGAAGTAACTGCTCAGATGCAGAACTTCGCATTACATTTCTGGGTACTCATCCTAGAGAGTGTGAAACTTCATTAAGAATGAGTGACTTCATTGGGAGATTTTTCCAAGTAAAGGAAAGGGTCACCTATTGGTTTGATGGAACAACAGATTTGGTTTATGACTCTCTCTCCACTAGATGAAAACCATCATGGGCGCAAGGCACAAAATACTGTTCCTGTGTAAACTCATTTTATTTGTTTAAGTCAGTTCAAATAATATTTCAGTTCACTCTATATAAGAAAACTTTGCTCTGAATCAAGTACTATTTGACCAAGCCACTCTATATCAGGTTATTTGTTGCCTTTTCTCCCTTGGCCAGCAAAAAAACAGAATGTAAGCTCCCTAGTGAGCACTCTGGTTAATTTGGCACACTTGTGATCTTGTGCTTTACTGTCTCCTTATCAGGTTGCCCGTTAGTGGTTCCTATTATATTAGACAGTGTAAAGTAGACTCGTAAAATCTTCTGGGTTAGTTTTATCCAAAACAAATACAGTCTGTACACTCCCGGGTTTCTTTACAATGTGAATCCAAAATTCAGGAGCCTGAAGCACTAAGGAAACTCTCGGTTATCAGGAGAACTCAGCTGAACGACACTGAGTTTTATTGTGTAAGACTATAACTCAATATGAAGATTTATTTGCTCCTATGGCAAACTTATATGTACACAAGTTTTTATGTAGTCTTCAAAGGCGCAAGGTCATATCCCTGGAGGTATTTAAAAGATGAGTGGATGAGGTACTCAGAGGTATGGTTTAGTGGTTGATAGGAATGGTTGGACTCGATGATGCTTGTATGTAATTTTAAACATGAGTAGTTCCAAGGAAATTAGATATGCCATTAGGTGGTTTATTAGGTCATATGCACAATACTCAGAAACAAGCTTTGTACTATATATATAAACACACACACACAAAAGAACATGCAAAAACATAGTGTATTTAAAAAGTAAGTACTGTAATTTGATTTCATTTTATTAGTAAGATATTCTTGTTGTAATTATACTGAGTGCTGAAATTACTGTTACACAGGCATTAATGTAGATGTGAGTTTATCATAAAGTCCAGAAACTGTTGAATTAGTCCACTAGCAATTCTCTCACAAGTAACCAGCTAAATCTAAACAAAATGAATACTACATTTAAAACACAAACTCAATACATTTCCCATGTCTAGATATGGGAAATGAAGTGAAATGGTATTTGTGTTAAATCATGGCAATGCATTCAGAAAGCAATCCTGAAAAACAGGTCAAACCTACTTCAAGAGAGTGTGCACTATACCATACCAGGCTGTAGTTTACATCTTGGCAATGACATGTTGAGGTTTTGCAAGTACACTGAACACTACATTGCAATATTTACCTGAATTATTTTAGCTACATGTCTCCTACCTTCTGCATTGACAGTTTCATATCCTAGAAACAATATAATTCTGCTTCTATAATGCCATATGCTATTCACTTTTGTCTTCTGCTTACACCCTGTACTTTATCAATGTGTATTATTTACAAAGAATGAAGTGAAACAAAGTCATTTAAACATTTCAAGGAGTTTGATATCAAATTTGCCTAACTAAATGTAATTTTCTGCCTCTACAATCTTCCATTTTGTTTGTACATTCTTCTTGCTGTTGATTTATCATAAGTAGTTAAATTTCTGTAATAATTTATATTTTAAAAACTCTCTATATTTTCATATGAATTTGAACCCATCTATCATTTGACAGTGATACGAGCCTTCTCTCTGGGAACAACTATTCCTACAACATACATTCTCAGAGCAAGCAGATGTGGATTTTACGTGAGATTTATATGATTTTCAGTCAAGCTGATTATTTATTGTCAAATTATCAAACAAATTTAATCTACTGTGTTCTTCTGAATTATTCATGACCTGGTTATAATTTCTGTAAGTACAACATAATGTTTATCAAATAATTTGTCCAAAGAAATATTAGTCTTTTTATTATCAAGCTGATTTTGCAAAGCCGCTTTATTCTTAGTCAAATGTCTGTTTCTGGAAAACAGAGACACTGCTAGAACCTGAAACTCTAGACCCCGTGTTGGCAGATCACTTGTTGGAGGTCCTACTGGTCCTGAGAAACACAGCTATCCCCAGAGTACTGGAAACCCTGTTAGGGAACTTAGGTAGAAATACAGGCACCTCAACATGAATCTACCTAGATACAGGAATGCTCACTGCTGGTGCATGTCTGTCTGTCCAGTGTCTTAACTAAGCAGCTCGGGAGGGAATGCTTTTGGTTTGACCATTGAAAATTTATATTTTGGAATAGTAAGCCTTGAATTTTTAATAGTGGATGCTGCATGCTCTTGGAATTGCAGGGAGTTTTGGTCTCTGCGAAAGGAAACTGGGCTTTCTGTTCCACACCAAGTATACAGAATATTAGAACAGGGTCTAGAATTCAGAAATTCCCCTTTTTTCTGTTATTAACCTTCTGTGAATCTAAAAAACCTGTAATTTTTTCTGTGCTGGTCATATGGGGGATTACAGAGAAGATGGAGCCAATCTTTTCTCTGAAATGCAGAACTAAAGGGCAAGATGAGGAAAATGAAATTCCTACAAGATATAAGGAAGAATCTTTCACAGATTTTGAGGGGGTGAGGTTGTCTGATGTACATCTTTGAAGACAATCAAAACTTGACTGGACAATATTCTAGACTAACCTAATACAACTTTAAGGTGGGCATTTTTTTTATTTGTGAGTTTGAACAAGATGAACTTCAGTGGTTGCTTCCAGTCTAAATTACGCTGGAATTAAATATTCTATATTCTCTTTTTTTTCATTCTAATTTTGCCTCTCGATGAATGCAAAATTATTTCCCAAAAGATATAACGCAAAACCATTTGTGCACCTTTTTCACTACAGAAAACAGAAGCGTATAGCCAATACAGAGCTTATAGCCAACATCACATTTTTTTTTAAAAAGGGCTGAATTAAAAATGGATCTGTGCAGTTTGCACAGTCTGGTCTCATTATTTTCCCCATATAGAATTTTATTTCTCTGCAAATGCTGAACTAGGAGTACGTCACATTGTATTTTCTCCATCAGCTCATCCCCAACAGCTCAGAAATACATACCAGTAGAAACAGATTAAAAAGTTTACATCTAAAACCCTATGATAGTCTGTCCAGAGATGCAAAAATCTGAGATTCAAACAAATGCTGAAGGACAAACATCCCACAGTTAGTGACATAAACCATTTATTATTAATCACATCTATTTATTTCATTATAGCCTTACTATCTTATGCATGTGTCATGGACAAGAACCACATCACCCTTTGACACAAAATCAAAAATTTATTTATTGAATAGGTTAGTTATGTCAGGTGGACAGTGATTTCTATTCCAGGATTTCTGTTCTACGACATGTGCTTATTATACATACATGCTGATCAAAGCTCCTCTGCTCTACTTAAAGCTTGATTGCTCCACAGAACAAAGGTAAAAGGACATTCACCCTGAGCACAGGATGAGTTAGTTTCTGGCTGGCAGCCTGGTTCCCATATGTAACAGCTTCACTTTGGACTCTGGCATTTTGCATTTGTACATATATGTGTTTCCCCATTTCTCTGCCTAAGGAGCTTCTGTTTTACATACTCTTTGTTTTCTGAATTACACTGTGGATATATCTTGTCAATAGATGCAGCAATAATGTAGCTTAGTGATCATTTTTTTTTTTTTTTTGCTTTCTCTACATTTAAGGCCAAATAGTGATAGTCAGTGGGAGTACTATCACCCCTTGGTCTCCTGCTCCCAATGTGCTATGAATATTTGAAGTTAAAAAGTTTCTCTAATCTTAAATAGCTAAATGCAGAGATAGGAATCGATTATTTATATAACTGTATGATAAGCTGTAGCCGTAGCTAACTCTAGTCCTGCCTCAAGATGCAAATGTTTCTTTTAATTTAATTCTCTCAAGCATTTTTTAGACTCTAAATCAGAAGAAGGCAGTTTTCTTCCAGGGACTATTCAAGATCCAACTTACTTGCTTTCTTTTCCTCCATCAAGGTAAAATTCTCTGAAGGCCACCTCTGCAAGCTCTTTAATCGGTAAATAACATTTTTTTAAAACACTGTGGAGTTTTGACTTGCTCAAGAGATCGAGATGTGCAGAGACTGGTTATGGGAAGGTGTTGTGGGTTAATCCCAAAAGACAACTAAACACCACACAGCTCACTGCCCTTCAGTGCAGTGGGGGAGATTAAAAAGGGATCCAAACCAATCTTCTTATACATGCTTAGCTTGTGATCTGGTGGCTCTAAATGGGTGGGAATTTTATACTGCAAAGATGGAATTTCCAAGCAGACAGGGGTGATTGTTAGTTCCTTAGGAAACAAAGCATTTGGCCATAGGTATACTCATAGAATCAAAGAATCACCAGGTTGGAAAAGATCCATCGGATCATAGAGTCCAACCATTCCTATCAAACACTAAACCATACTCCTCAGCACCTCATCGACCCATGCCTTAAATATCTCCAGCAAAGGTGACTCAAGCACCTCCCTGGGCAACCTCTTCCAGTGCCCAATGACTCTTTCTGGGAAAATTTTTTTTCCTAATGTTCAGCCTGAATCTCCCCTGGTGGAACTTGAGGCCATTCCCTCTTGTCTTGTCCCCTGTCACTTGGGAGGAGAGCCCAGCTCCCTCCTCTCTACAACTTCCTTCCAGGTAGTTGTAGAGAGCAATGAGGTCTCCTCTCAGCCTCCTCTTCTCCAGGCTAAACAACCCCAGCTCTCTCAGCCGTTCCTCATAGGTCCTGTTCTCCAACCCCTTCACCAGCCTCGTCGCTCTTCTCTGGACTCACTCCAGAACCTCAACATCCTTCTTGTGGTGAGGGGCCCAGAACTGCACACAGTATTCAAGGAGCGGCCTCACCAGAGGTGAGTACAGAGGGAAAATAACCTCCCTGGACCTGCTGATCAGGCCATTTCTGACACAAGCCAAGATGCCATGTCCAGACACATCTGGTTCAATTCCCCATGTTTTAGATTACTGGCAGCCAAACTAGAGAGTCTTTGCATTGATCATTCAAGTATATTTCTGATATTTGAGTCCTTGATCTTATCTGGCCTTTGGTATGCTATTGTAGCTATTTAGGTAATTTGTTTCTTTCTTTCCTCATAGAGATGAAGAAGACAATGATCAAGATTTATATGGAGCAAAAGACAGTGGAAGACACAACAAAATAAAAAAGAAGACAGAGACAGTGAGAGCTAAGTGGAAATTGGAAATGGACGAAGCAAAAATATACCAAAAAATAAAAGTTGAAAGAGAAAGATGATTAATCTTAGAAATCTGCTGAATAACTATACAAATGGGCCCCTCACCACAAGAAGGATGTTGAGGCTCTGGAGCGAGTCCAGAGAAGAGCAGCAAAGCTGGTGAAGGGACTGGAGAACAGACCCTATGAGGAACGGCTGAGAGAGCTGGGATTGTTTAACCTGGAGAAGAGGAGGCTGAGCAGAGACCTCATTACTCTCTACAACTACCTGAAAGGAGGTTGTAGAGAGGAGGGAGCTGGCCTCTTCTCCCAAGTGACAGGGGACAGGACGAGAGGGAATGACCTCAAACTCCACCAAGGGAGATGTAGGCTAGAGATTAGGAGGAAGTTTTTCATGGTAAGGGTCATTGGGCATTGGAACAGGCTGTCCAGGGAGGTGGTTGATTCACCTTCCCTGGAGGTGTTTAAGGCATGGGTAGATGAAGTCCTGAGGGACATGGTTTAGGGTTTGATAGGAATGGTTGGACTTGATGATCCGATGGGTCTCTTCCAACCTGGTTGTTCTATGATTCTATGATTCTAAATGAGAATAGACTATTCACACAAAATCAGTTTTAATGTGATGCAGTTATGCACGTTCTCCAGTGGAATGTACAGCACTCCTATATGAGCCCGGAAAAGCTTTATTTAAGCTGAAATAATAATTATACAACAGTTTTTGGAAAAAAGTACATCACATCATACTGAACTACTTCTCTCTCCCAGAGGAGGACACCCCTGGGCAAGAATATACTATTATAACCGTGGAAATGCTGTCTTTACCTCTTCACAATTTTGTTGACTATCCAACAGATATTGCGCAGGCCATTTGCAACTACCAGTGCAGCTCTGGGAGTAGCAAGGTGGACTGTCATACAGCAATGAAACAAGATTTTATTTTCTCAAAATATTATGGTGGTCCTTTCCTTATTGACTGAAATTTAACTCTTTCATTTTACTGTTCCTAAATATCCTTTATTCCTGAGGGAGGGCTGCTGCTGAGATGGTTCTTTTTAATGTGTTTTTATGTCTCAAATCTTTCAAAGTTCTGTCCTGGAACAGTTTCCTGAGTAGTATTCTTTGCCACATACAAAACATGATGTATGTTGGAAAACAGTTTTAATTAAAATCTAATTTAATATTTGAACTTAATTTAAGTAGTGATAGGCATTATTTGTTATGCTGACAGTGTGAGAGAAAGAGATCAGAAAAAGAAAACTGGTTACTATTCCTTATTTTTATTTGCAAGTTGAACTACTAAAAACATTAACATTTTAAATATTTTAAATATTTTTGCTTCTGGCTATTAAGTAAGAAGTAAATAAGAAGTAAACTGTGAACATAAATGATTTTCTACAATTGACATGGCCATTAATGTCAATATCACAAGATAAGCTTCTTATTAAAATGGCAGCAAGCAAAACAGAAGTTCTGTGTGCTGAGATTCACGTTTCTGGCAGAAAATTTAACACCATCCTTTATGACTGATGTTTAAGAAAAGTAACTGCAGTTTCCACTAGCATCTCTCAATTTCTACACTAGCAATAAAAAATTAGGGACACTGCTGAGCACAGCATGACTTGATCTTGTTGCTGTCCTTGATCTTGTTGCCATATTACACTTTAAAAATAAACTTAGCTTTTTCAGAAAAAGAAAGATATTCAGACTCTGTTGGAGTTCCTTATATGTATGCCTACTAAATCTACTGTTTCCACACCAACATCTTCAAAGGGCTAATCGCATTGGGAGTGGTTTGATCTCTTTTAGTTGTATATATTTCACGGACACCTACACCTGATATAACCGTCTCAGGCTTTCTTAACAATGAGCAGGAAGAGTGAGATCCCCTTAGAGTACTTATTGTTGGACCTGCCTTCATGAGAGCCTCAAGGACAGAATATCCGAGTACTCTGTGCAATGGGTAGATAGGACAATGCAACTAAAACCAAGTGTAATGAGGCTTGGTATAGGCCATGGACTGATAAACAATGAGAGGAAATTTCCTGAAACTGCTGAAAAGCTATATAATGGTGTATTCATGGACTGATTTCAGTGGCAGCCTGTTCCTGTAACCCCCTCCCTGTCCCTTAAGAGAGACTGGAGAGAAGCATTATTACATGGGACATCCAGCATCCAGCACAATATAGAGCAAGGGAGTATAATACATGTACCAACCATGCATTGGGATGCAGTTACCAGCCATAACGTGACTTTGAGACCAATCTGAGCCAGTGTCATATTTCTCCAAGGCACAACTGTGCCAGCCCAGTGGTGAGGTAATTGCTGTGGTCTCAGTTTGGTCTCTGTAAGTCTTTGTATATAGCTTTTCATGATCAACCCATCCTTTACTTGATCCATTGAACAAACTGCCCTCAGCAGTGTCATCTTATCTGGTATTCACTTTCACTGTGTGATACCTATAGTCAATGTTTATCTTAAGATAAACTGTATGGCTCCCTCCTAAGGCTCTGCTATGTGCTAATAGTAAAAAGATAGCAACTTGACTCTCTCAAGTCCTTTTGTTAGTGTAAGAGAACTTTCTCCATCCCTTCAAATTGCTGTATTCTTGAACAGAATCATAGTGCCAACTTCCTACTACAAGCAAAAACTACTACCCAAATAGGTATCGCTAGTATGGAAATTCCTGTATTCTGGCTAGCAGCCATTACAATTAGCCAGAGAAAAAAGTTCAGGGTAGTTTTTCCATTGAAACAAAATTATTTCTGACAAAACCATTAAACAGCAATCTCTTCTCTGAAATGTCTGAACAAACAAAACTATGAAGGCAAAGAAGCTAATTCATTCTGGTCCTTAAAAATACCCCTTTACTCCAAGCTATTAGTCTTCTCAGGCTAAGCATGTTACCTTTATTGGAGAAACCAGTTTTTTACAAGCATAAGAATGTTTGATTGAAATAATAAACCTAAAGAAACAAGATCTGAAATTAATTTGGAAAAGATTGTTTTGTTCTTCAGTTATTTTTTGGTTTCTTTTCCTTGCTTTGCTTGTTGCAGGGCTTGAGGTTTTCTTTAAAAAATGTTCTGGAAATGGGCACATGTGTCAGAGTCAGAGTCTCACAACCATATAATTGCAATGTTTTCATGAGATGGCTTATGAACAGTGAGAAACCTCTACAGGGAAAAAAGATACATCAGAAGCATTAGAAAATATATGCAACGTGATTGACTACTTACTACATTTAAACTGCAAGTTAAGTGAGGATATAGACAAAAGAGGAAACCACATAATTACAGTTAGGTTACAGCTAGTTACAGCTGGGGACATAGCACAATTTCAGCCTATATATTGCAACGGAATTAAGTGATTGAAGAAATAAATTTTAAATAGGGATTTCTTAATCATTTTTTTTAAACCAAAACAATAATCTTGGGGTATTAAGATTAATTGGAAATCCTTTTGTTGTATAATATGTGGTTCAGTGATATGGTCTATCTAAGGAAATATTTCAGAATGATACCTACTGAATTCTCTTCTAGGAGAGGATTGGTTATGACAAGCTGCTTGTTGAAGTTCAAAATCAAAGGCTGCTTGGATCAGAGGATATAATTTGGATCAGTTTATAATTTTTATGGGAACTGAAATAATTGAAAAGAAATCATCAAGGAGGATGCTAAATGCAATTAAATTAAATGACTGGATGGATTAGAATTAGTGTGTAGAACTGGGAGAATGTCTTCTCTGATGCATCCTGTAGGTGACATGTTTTAATCCTGTATATTAACCAAACATCTCTCGAGTACTTTTTCATCCTGAAAGGTGGTATGAGATTCACAGTGACGCAGATATAGACTGAAGGAAAAAAAAAACCCATGTCAGTTATTAGGGGAGTAGTTTAACTTAAGAACAAGATACATTAGTTATGTAAAACCATGAGTGTGTAAATTCCAGAATATATATATCAAATTTCTCAGCTCAACACTACTCTAATAAATGAAGGAGATTTTTCTTTTCCCCTGGGGTAGTCTTATGAAGTAGGTATGAGTCTGAAATGTAGTCTTGGTGTTGTCACACAAATAAGCATTACAAGTAAGTCTTCTCAATATATATTTGAAGCCAAAATTGTGGAATTAATTAGTCTGTTTTTCATGGTAGCTTTTTCCATAAAACTTTTCAGTGTTCATGTAAGGAAGGTTTTTTTTTCTTTAATTCAGTCTCTTATTAAATTTTTATATACATCCAAGGGAACTTTATACCAAATGAAGTGATTGGATGCGAAACAAGGTTAACTCAAAATAAACTAGAAATCTGGTCCTAGACAGTTCCATGGGCAAACAGATGCATATGCACAAGGATTTCAGTATATGTCTACAACAACAAAAAGATTTCAGTATATGTCTAAAACAACAAAAAGATTCTTGTCAAGGGTGGATACCAAATAACAATTTTCTTTCCATTTACAAACATAGGATGTTTGTAAGTATAAACACGTTCTACATATTACAGAGCACATATAAATAATTATTCTGTTAAAATCTCCAGACCATGATGACAACACAAAATTAAGGCAGGTAATGACTGACAATGTATGTCTCTTTTTCCAAACATAATCAAGAATTGAAGACATGCTTAGTAATTTGAAACTTAGTCATTTCTTGGGCCAAGTCTACATTTGTAATAGGTAGTGACTTGATTTGTTTACATCAACCTTATAAATTGAAGTTCTTCTTCAACACTTCTGCTATTAGACATATAGTTTCACTGAATAATGAACCTCAGATATTCATACATCAATCCTGTAATTAAAAAAGTTTACATAAACTGTATTAATTTATAAGATTTCCATAAAATGGGATCAAAACTGTTGCTTAGGGTAAGCCTGAACACATTAACACATGGAGTTACCTATGAGCCTATCTTACCTTACGTGAGCTGCGTGAGTTTTGTTGCCTCTTTTAAAATTTCTAATATTACACAGGTCTGATAAAAGTAAAGAAAAAAATAATTGAACAACCATAGGTTTCTATTCATCTGCAGTCCTTCAGAAAGAGAAACTGAACAGACTGCATTGCAAATAGCTCAAAAGTTATTTTTCAAATACCTTTTTCCCCCTCTGGTTTGTAACATCACATAGACACATAATTGAGATGCTTACTTTCTAATCAATTTTTATACACTCATTGCAAGTGTTGTCTGATTTATTATTGTAAAAAAGTTTTTATAAACACTGACTTGCCAGCATTGGTTTTTAAATAATCATAGAAACATACAATACCAGGTTGGATCCAAAGATCAGCTGATCCAAACTTTCTTCATAAAAGCACAGTCTGGACAAGATGGTCCAGCACATTGTCTAGCTGAGTCTTCAAAGTATCCAATGTTGAGGAATGCATCACTTCCCTGGGGAGATTATCCTAGTGGCTGATTTTTCGTATGAAAAATTACTCCTCATCTTCTCCATGTGACCTCTTGTAAAAAAGGGAGCCTTTATCTTCTTTATAGCCATCTCTTAAACACTGGAATATGGCAATAAGGTCTCTTGTAAGCCTTCTTTTCCCAAGGCTGAACAAATTTGATTTTTGCAGCCTTTCCTCAGGTGGCAGGGTTTCCACTCTTTGTGGATCTTCCCTGGAGTGTCTTCAGCCTCTTCACAACTTTTTATGCAGTGGAGACTAAAATTGGACATGGTATTCCAAGTGTGGCTTGAAAACTACAGAGTAGAGTGTGAGACAAATGCAAAAAAGAAGTATTATGGATTACATAAATGTTATTGACAGTCATAATAAAAGATAGGGAAACAGCTATACTTTCTATCAACCTTGAATGACTTTTAATTTATGACAATTTCCTCTAAGCCCATTGTTCACAGAAATTTTCTTTTTTTCACAGACAGCTGAGATAGATAGGAAAAGAAGTTAAAAATAATCCTTCATCTCTGAGAAGAAAATTCCCAGAAATATCTCCAATAGGTATAATTAGGTTTGCTAGTCTCCATAGCTGGCATGCCGTCAGATTTTTCCTATATGTTTATAGTGATAAGAACAGGAAGGTCAGAGTCCATCCAGATACTCTACCGTCTTCTTATCTGCATTTATCTTTTCATCTGTTTGCAATAAGATTATAAATAATTTGAGGACAGATAATTAATTTTCTTCTGTGTTTGCTTAATGACTGTCACAATAGCGTTCTTGCCTTTGTGTTCCCACATGCTATCGGAAAAAAAAATGATAAATCAGAGTGTTGGAAAGGGATAGATCTTAATGATGTTAAATATAAGAAAAATTATACAAAACAGTTTAAACTGACAGATGTCTACTAACTTCCTTCCATCCTTGTTTTTCGCTCATTGTGGAATTGCATGGAGCACTTAGTCACAGAATAAAATAATCTGAAATATTATACCTTTGATGGTCTAAAGAAGCAGGCTGTGTTTTTTATGAGACACCACAAGAAAGCATAATTATCTGATATTTTCCAAGTTACAATAAGACGGGTTGTTGGTTTCATCCCCACATCTACTGAACTCTCTTTGTAGTCATTTTTGTCCTATTTGTGATTCCACCACAGGCTGAACTTTAAGCACACTACATACAAGTCTGTAGGAAAAGAACTTCTGCATGTGCAGCTGTGATCAGTAAAAAGAATCTATGGAGGTTTCTTCACGAATGGGTTAGCTGCTATATCTTCCTCTTAGAACAGGCCTGAACTCTGGCACTCTCTTTCTTTCCACCACCAAAAGACTTTCCAGAGACCAAATTTTCATGGAATGCTGACTCCCTGTAAGCTCTGGGAGAGAAGACAGAATGGATTTTGGACAGTTTTGATTTGATCTTACATAATATATCTTTTTATATTGTTATTGTACATTTTCATATTAAGGTGAGGCACTGAAGCATAGGATAGACAATTACTTTAAATTCACTTGAATAAATCAATATAACACTAAATTTTGCTTTGCTTATTGATTTTCCCTTAATTCTCTTAGGAAAAATTGTTTTATCAGGAGACTAGCCAAAGTAACAGAAAATAAATGACTGTCTCAAGAAAATTAATTTAATTTCTCATAGATTACTTTAGAGACTATTGTGCTGTAAAGATTTATGACAAACTCTGTCCATATGTATGACACACCCTATCTATGATGATATAGTTAAGAAATTATACGATATTCTTGATTATGGAGGTCTGCCAGCTCTCAGTGTGGGTTACAGTTATGGTTCTGTTTTGACCATTACACAGTGAATGCTAACATCTGGAAACTTGAAGTTCAAAGGTTATTTTTCTCATAAAGCTGAACCAGTATGATTCATAAAAACCTAATGTTGACCTTCAATTTAACAAAGTCCTGCTGCTAATATTGTATTGTAAAATAGAGGGTGTCTCCTTGACTTGGTTTGATTTGATTTTATTGAACTATTTAATCAACTACCATAGAAAGGTGCATTTGAAAATAATCCGTCCTTGTGATTATAATGCAAGCTTGTACCGATAGATTACTAGTGTTTAACACACCTGCATATGTTAACCTTTGTCGTAAAAAAAGTCTTTTATGATTGCCTAAGAAGTTCTTGGCTTGTGACATATTGCCTGCAGACTTTTTTCCCTTTGTTGTCATTCTCTTGCTTGTCATCTTTCTCATTCATCATGCTCCTCATCACATTATACTGCTTACAGTTCTGTGTTTCCTGGGTTTATAGTGCCTGAAAGAAGGCACTATGAAAGTCTACATTAGCATAAATTAATCTCATGTTCTAGCTCTTGTCTTCAGGCTATGGGGATGTGGAGTAGATTAAATTATTTCCTTAATGCTCCCGCGCAGCTGGATCCCCTTTCTGTCTATTTTGTAGATCTGGGCTATGTCTATGTGCTCATATTACCTCTGCTCTGACAAACAAATGTGGTGGACATTGCACATGTACCTATATTCAATCCTCCAGGCAGTCAAAGTTCTATACAATACTTCACCTCCAAATATATGTAATAGGTACTGTACACTACACCCCAACAACTATTGCTACAACTACATATACTGTCAGGTAACCTGGGAATGTCTAGATTGAAATACTTGCTGCCTAATCATAAATTCCCTCCTTTCTCCATCTTTCTTGTACTCAGCAGTAAATAGTTGCCTGAAGTTTAACTTAATTTGTCTTTTCTTCTGTTTGTGGCCTTCTTAAATTAGTGTCCTGAGAAAGCGCATCTCTTCTTCCTATTCAAAAATGGGAGCTGAAATTTAAGAAAAATATCATAATTTCAGGGCTAAACTAGAAAACTATTCCTTATGGCATGTCTGGTTTGGGAGACTATAATGAGTATTGAGATAACCAACTAGGAATGACCAATAAGCTTGATTTTTTATTTCCACAGACTACTAGCCCGTAAATAACTAGGAAATCCTATATCCAGGTGGGAATTCAGTGGAAATGAGAACTATCATATACTCCATTTAATCCTCATTTTAATGAGGCATGCATGTAATTTAGTTACCATTAAAACACTACTTTTGCCGCAAGGAGAAATGATAGATAGATTGGTCATGCTAAACTTGCCCCTCTAACAAAACCAATTAAAATAAAAACAACGAAATTTCACCAGTTAATATATGTATTTATTTCTATTGAGTACCAAGAGAGTTTCCTATAAGTGCTTTCAAAGAAAAAATATTGTGGAAAGCCAAATTGTTAAATACAAATCTACATGAGAAATGAAAACTGTTACATTTTTAGGATTTGACCTTGAAATTCAATTCATAGAACCTAGCAGCATTTGAAAAAGAAACAGGCATAAAATGTGCTGGTTGAACTGAAAGACAGAATGACAAGCTTTAACCCATCTTTGACTTCTGTTTTTACATTGTTGAATGACAACTCCCTTGAAAAGAAGAGTTTGAAATCATAGTGCTGACTTAGCCTTAATTACATCTCTGTTACAGTTGAAAGGCAATCTCACTTAGTAGATTTGTCAGTAAGTTTTTCAATGTTTTGAAACCTTTTTCTTTTGTTATATACTCTCCCCATCTGAAAAGATGTACTCTGATTAATGAACAGCTGCATATCTTTTTTAACGTGTATCAGTTGTCTGTCACTTAACGTTTGTCAGTCTTCCATCATTACGTCTGAAAAAAAATTGCAGGTTTTCATGTTGGAAAGTAACATGGCAAAATATAAACCTTTGTGGTTTATTGTTCTTCTTGTAAATCTCTTCTCTTCCAGGTCAGCTGTGACTTAAATAGCCAGTAGCTATTCAGTTTGTTTTGGAAAAAAAAAAAAAAAAAGAGTCATGTAATTCAGTGGCTTTTAAGCCTAGTGAATGACCTGCTTCTAAAACATACTGAAAATGTAGCTAATATAAGCAAGTTTGTTGTAAGTAGGTTTGAATTGTCAGTATTAGGTTCTGAAAATTCCCTTGAAAATTGTGGATTTAAGAGTGTAAATTGGAAAAGACTGTAAAAAATCAACCTTCAAACTTACATTAAGAGAACAAATTGAGCAAGAGGTGTTCTCATGAAGAAAAAGAAGTGAGGAATGAAAGTCATGGCCCAGATCTTGCTTGGTTTATTTTTAACTGAACCTCATTCTACCTCAGTTTGCTACATGTTGATATTTGATTCTGTATAAAAGTTTTGCCTCTGTGCAAAAAAAACCCAAAACAACTGTCTCTCTAATGCCCCAGCTATATCATATGTAAATTGTTTCTGTCTTTAGGTAGACCACCCTTTACAGAGCTGCTGTGTACATTCATACCTCGATGTAAACAAGTGTTAGTGTAATGGATTTTTTCATATTTTGAAATATTTTCATTATGAACCAAGTAAAACCCACTTCATTTATTATAACTCTGCAATCAATATACAGCCCATACTTTCCAAGCCTGAATTTTATGATTTTACACAACTGATTTCTTATTTACCTAATTTTTCTCAACCTTTCTCTCTTACAGTTTTCTTTTTCTCCTGTTATTTGAGTAAGCATGGAGAAGAAACTGAAAGATAAGTTCCTTGCTTTTTAGTTTTTCTCAGACAGAAAAATCAGCTTGTGAATTGGTATATTGCATGACTCTGGAATCATGCAGTTTTTAATCTCATTTTTTTTGAGTCTTTATTTTTTTTCTGGGGATTTATTTACTAGTATGGAACATAGAACACTGAAGCACAAAATACAGTGAGTAGGGCATCAAAGAAATGAAAGCAAATGATTTGTGGTTTCTGAAGGGAAAGAAAAACTTCTGCAGCAAGAGGTACTTAGAAGCAGTGTTGGAACACACAACTGATACAAAAAAAAAAAAAAAAAAAGAGTTCAATGCTGCTTATTTCAATTCCTCATGATCAAAACGTAAAATTGCATCTTCATTAATTCTCCTGAAGTTGATCTTTAGTCATGAGATGAGAAGCAGGATTAAATCTACCATTTTGATGGCAAACCTGTAATCCCTAAAAACCAAGTAGTTTTCCTAAATAGCATAAATTTAATAACTAACGGCAGTAATTATCAATTCTTTTACATTCCATAATATTAAGGACTACATGAGGTGGAGAACGGTTGAAAATTACTTGAATGTTCTTTGAACATAAAAAATTGTATTTAAGAACAAAATCAGACAGAATTTTCATTGGTAAAAAGTTTGTATCTTTAACATATCTAATACTGAATCTCTTACAGGGATTACTTGACATATCCATGTTCCAAATAACACGTGTTCCTTTTTTTTTTTATTGCCTCTGATTATACAACAAAACATTGTTTTCTGAGAAACACTTTGAGTTAATTCTCATGTTTTTAAAGAGCCCCCACTACTTTTTGGACTGAAATGATCACCATTTTTTTTCTCACTGTTAGTTGTGCTACAGAAGTTCTCTTGAGTGAATTAAATCATGATATATTATCTATCTTTAGTGATTTTAAATTTCAATTATGTTCTTTGTTTGTCTACCCATAGTACACAGAGGCTTGCAAGACTCTAAATGTTTACTGTCATAAATGATCTTCTCATTAAGATTATTTCTAATGGTTAGAGTAGAATCAATGTCTTCCAAATATCATAAGTTAAACCAATTACTGTTTAAATAGTTTACATTATTATATTTAAGAATGGTAAGCATCTTGTGGACACAGTTATCCCATTCCTGTGAAGCAGCAACTAAATGATTTATTTAAAACTGTTATCTGTTTCACAGTTCCTCTAAGGCTTTATTTATATCATTCACCTCAGAGTTACAAGAAAAGCTAACCTATTCACAATGGGAATTCCAAGGAAGTGCTCTTTAATATTCTAACTTCTGTGATATTTTCCTTTCTTCCTTTCACTTGGGAAGCGAAGGGAAGGGTGGATGGGTGGATGGGTGGCCCCATACATTATACTCAGAAGATTTCCGCAAAATTCTTGTAAGTACTCTCACAATAAACTTTTCACAATAGTTGGAACAATGTTAAGAAAGCCTGTGTAACTTGCTTCCCCAAGCTTCCAAAGTCAATCAAAGCAATAAAGCTTACAATCAAAAACAACTAAAAAAATCAAAAGCCACCAAGCTATCAATCTCCTAGTAAAATCTCTAAGCTCCAAGCATGACAGGAAAGGCTGTTGAAACTATTAAGACAAAATTAAGATGGAAACCATTTCTTCGTAACTCCTAGTATGAAAAAACTGAGGGCATGAGTAAGCATACAAATAAGGAATAACATTGGTAAAGGATTATTATGAATAGAAAGATTTTATGTGTATATGTACATACATGCTAATTTATTCTTTTATAGCTCACAAACACTGCCTTGATGTTACACAGACAGTGCAAACATTTGTTTAAAGTCAAAGAAAGTGGAGATATCAGAAAAAAGTAAGTGAATTTTCAGGGTGTAAGATTAATGGACAATTTAATATACTGCCATCCTAGATATTGTGATGGATCGATACAATTTGTTGAACAAGAAATATGGGAGTCATTGTGTAGAATGCAAAATGTCTTGGAAATTCCCCTATGAATTTATGAACTCCTACAAACTGCACTTTAGGGAACTATCTGATAACTCTGTAAGTGAAAAATGAGTTATTGCTTTAGAATCTAAGAGAAGACAATGCTAGGATCCTAAATATCACATTTTCAATATTCATTTTCTTTGGGCATTCATTATGTCTGCAATACATGAGCTTATTGTTAATTAAACTTGATAGGAAAAAAAATAACAAAATCTATAAAACATCCACATTGATGTTGGCCACAATTGTCCACTCATTTTGTGAGTGGTAGGAGAAATATGTCTTTTCTCTTTTTTAAAAAAAATTAAAGTATAATAAGATTTTCTACTGAATTAATATTTCCTAAAACTTTAAATGAAGTTCAGCCAAAATTTGACAATATCCAATAATTCCAATGAAGTTAATGAAGTATTCAGTTTGTGTGAATGTCGTGGCTTTGGGTGTTATATTGTCTTTCTTTCCTTATTCTAAGACTATAATGTCTGGTAATTATTATTAAATCAATCAAATTTTACCTATATTAAAGTTCTCTACAGCTTCAACCGAAGTTTTTCCAAGGTATTAAATCTCTGGTTTTTCCTCTAGATGAATATTTTAACAATACATTTCTTTTCTGGTGCATTAGCATTAGCTGCTACTGGAAATTGAAGACAATATGTCATTACTTGCTATATGTATATATATAAAAAAATCAACCTCAAGAGTTTTAGAAATTTCTTAAGCAATAACATAATTCAAAATTTCAACAAAGAGATTTTAAAATTTCTCAGCAAAAATATACCTGAATAAAACATGAAGAAAATATCTCATCAATAATAACGAATATTTTTGACAGTTATTTTTGCATAAACAATGAAACACAGAACGAGAATATAGTATTATGGACTGCCTGCATTTTGCAGAAAGTACATGCTATGTGATGTTACCTGCCAATGTAGTGACATTTACAATTAAAAATATGAATTCTCAAAGCTAGTATCAAATGCAAAAACTACATGAAAATGCTATTAATGATGTGACTATGGATATAAAGAACTGTGACATTCTGACTTATTTTCTTCTAGTAGGACTTAGATATTTCTTCCTATTTCATAGAAGAATAGAATAGTTTGAGTTGGAAGGGATCCTTAAAAGTCTCCTGGTGTGCTCGATCCAGCAATGAGTAGAGGCTTTTTCAGCTATACCTGGTTGCTTAGCCTTGAACGACCTGACCTTTATTGTTTCCAGGGACGGGACATCCAGAGTTTCATCACTCTGATTTCCACATATGTGCTTTATCTTAGCAGTATAGAAGGACAACTTAAAAATTCTCAGACTGTGTTGGCCAATGCTTTCCTTAGTTAGACTTGGAGTACATGTTAAAATAAATATGTAATGTATATGAAAGAGTGTTACTTTATGCATGTAGTCCATGATTTGGTCTTACTACAATGCAGAAAGTAATATAAAATGAGTATTTGCCTTGCTGTGACAGCAGATCAAATCTACCCATGCTGACTGTACTTTTTAATTATCCTAACCTGTAGAAGGCAGAAAACTATAGACATGCTTATAAGCAAACTTCTGTAACATAAAATATTCTTTTTATGTGAGACACATTTTACTGCTAGGTAGTGTATTGTTCAATGAACTTTTTTTTGCCATAAATGAAATAATATTTTAAAATAAAAACTTGAATATTGTTCTTATGGTTCCCTGTTTTTTTGCCTTTTGTAGTCTCTCACTGTAGTCATTACTGGTTTCCATTAAAATACCCTGTAATAGGTATGTTTAATTTCCTGTGCTATATTTTTGCCGAAGTCTTTTATTCCTTTTTGAAATATCTATAATGATAAATGGATAGTAAAAAAGCACATCAGTGTAAATCCTAGATGTTCGAAGTCTTTCAGTAAAATTGTGTTTCTGTTTTGACCTGATATGTGAATCACAGATCCTTGCAGAACTTTTACAGGGAAGCATTACAATTACAGTACTTGTGACATAGTATGAATTTTGTGCAAATTCTAGAGTGTTATCTGTGACATTAAATGGTATGTTTCAAATAAAGCTGTGTTATCTTTGTATTTGATAGACTCTCTCAGACAGTTTCTATGATATCCTGGAAATTTTTATTCAAATTTGGGATATTTCAATTGGATCTTTTGGTTTCAGCAATCAATTTTCTCTTCCACATAAGAAAGTGACCTGATAACCTTACACATGCTACTAAAATTCTTATAACTTTATATTACTTAGTAGTTCCTTTACACCTTCGTGAATTTGCAGAGAAAACCAGAAATGCCCCAAATTAGTTTGAGTACTTTTTCCTTCCTTCCTTGAATTAAGTGGGTCTGCATAACAAATAGCTTTCAAAAGAAGTTCAACAAAATCCATTTTCACTTTTCAACATCTTTTGCAATGAATTGACCAATGAATGGAATTAACATGTACTGAGTTACTCAGATGACACCTCTTTTTTCAATGAGTCGCAGATACATCATCTGTAGCTACACATTGCAGATCAATACCCCAGTAAAGTGGGCCTGATTATGGCCAGAATGCAGAGGAAATAGGTCCTGGTAAGAAATGAAGAGTACTTACCTCACCTTTATATTCGTTACAGAAAGAATGTGACCTTGAATCTAAGCAGTGTACTCTCCCAGATCCCTTTCACTCTTCCATGAATACTGGATATTAAAAGAACGCAGCAGTTTCCATGGAAGCGTGGAATGCCCTCATGCTATGAAGGAATGCATTTAATAACTTGATTTTATAGGTCAACATGTGTTTTTCTATTACTGTTTGCATACCAGTAGCTTAGACAAGGCATCAAATGTAGGTGATAGCATCTATGACGAGATATTTGGCTGTTATTTATGTGTAAGTGCTTGTCGTATTTTTAAAAGAAGAATATATACATCATTGTGAAGATGCAGTACAAGCAAAACCCTTTTTCTGGAAAGTACTGCAAACATTGAAAATAAAAAATCTTTTCCAAGAAGCAGTTGAAAATCTAGCTTCTATTTAAAGTATACTTTCCTCTAGAATTAAATTTCTTCATATA
The DNA here is from genome assembly GCA_033558105.1 of Coccyzus lansbergi. NCBI lineage: Eukaryota > Metazoa > Chordata > Aves > Cuculiformes > Coccyzidae > Coccyzus > Coccyzus lansbergi. Next base: position 1,393,585 of record JAUMJK010000594.1, read on the forward strand.
TTTTAAGACGGTTTTTATTACACAACAATTATCCCACCCAAATCCCTTGACTTTTTCTTTACTGTCATTGTCGTAGCATGCCTTGAACCTACTATATACTGAATTTATCTATAAACCTCTACAGGAAGAGGTTACTCTGAATACACATAAGTCTTCACAAATTTTATCCTGACTTTGTGTATTAGCTTATCAAGGAGAATTATTAATTTGAATTAATAATTGGCAGGGCTTCTATCAGACTTATTATTATTGAACTCTTCAGTAAAAATCACAAATACAAATTAACTAAATAAATGTGACAAGGAAAACTTGGGATTTAGGTGGAACATAAGACAGAGAAAGGAGAGTGTATTACAACTTTGCTGAAAGTGAACTTGGCAAATAAGTTTCAGCATTTGATTATTTGATTTTTTATAATGGAGGGATCACGGTTCTTTGGATATGGTGGTGTTACTGGTGCTGAGGCAATGAAGAGGAACAGATGATCAAGTCTGGCTGCAGCTATACACTTCAGATAATTTACTAGAGAGATGCATGAATTAGCTCAAAACCATCAGTCTAGATAGAAAAATACGTGCTCACCCAAGGGACACTTATGTCATAAGCTTTTATAAAACAGGAAAGAGTCTAGACAGACAGTTGCACAAAACAGTCTCTTTTCAGAAAATTGACATGAAAGATAATATTAGAAAGAGATCTAATTTTTTTTCCTGTATATCTGGTTTCTGTAATGTTTTTATCAATATTAGTACCCTATATGTTGTTCACACAGTGCATCATCTCTTTGCTATGCGTAGAATTTCAAGGATGTGTCTCCATCACCCAGGAAATTAGTATCCTCTAGTGTTATATGAAATGTTAATACTTATAAAAGTCGCTACTCTTTTTAAATATTTGCAGCTTCAAAGCAACACACATGATAACATTAATAAGCCTGCAGTTTGCAGTCCTTGAGACTATAGAAGAAAGCTATATTAAATTTTCCATTTCATAAAACCAATTAAAAAAATTGGGACTACCAAGGGTACCATTCTCGTTTTCTGGAAAGATCCCAGTTGCAAAAGTTGCATCAGACTAATTCCTCAAGGGAAGCCCTTGGGATAATGGTTCATTTGATCTGTTGATTTGTCAGACAAGGATCTCAAAGCATGACATCAGTCATCAATAAGACTGAAGCCAACCTGTCATGAACTGACTACACAGATTAACTGCAGCTGTCGCTGGTGAGTACTTATGTTGATGAAGAAGCTGTTTTTCAAAACTGCTGACTTATGAAAATGCAGATTTCCGCAAGGTTAGGTTAGTGTTAATGATGTTGTGAGGAAGTTTGTTCCACTGTTAGGAGAGAATATTAAATTTAATAGCAAACTACCAGGTAGGAGGAAGAGCATCAGTGCACCCTGTTCTTAGGAGTCACATATATTTCCACATTTGTACTTTTCCTTTTTCTGGTTGGAAGTTTCAGTTTGTTCCTACTTCACATACTAGCTGAGGAAACTCGAGGTATATTATGTTCCAGGGCAGGTTTTAAATGTCTTCTTTTGCTAAATGCATTCATTTTTACTTAAACAATCCAATTAATCTAAACAGAATTACTTCTGTATTATCTCTCTTGTTTAGATCACTCATGTAAGAGAAGGACCTCATTTCAGTTTTGCTAGTCAAATTTTTGCTCTACTTTGTCTTGTTCCCCACTGTCCCCAAAACTTTGACTCTAAAGAATTTTGCAGACAAATTAAGTTCTATAGTGACTGGAATATTTTAACATTATGACAATGGATTCTGAAAAAGGGGTTCCATCTTTCACTTTGGGGCTCAATGTAAGGAAAAAAAATCCTGAAAAGCTTTTTGTGGAGGGAATTGTTCTCACCTAAGCAAAACCAAACTTTTGCAAAGTCTATTTTCCTGAGAGCTTTTCCATTAGTTTCATTTGGTTTTGCTGTTAGCATTATCAAAATAAAATTTTTCTCCCAATAGGTAATGGAAATTCTTAATCCCAGATTCCTCTGAATGCATGATGGTTTATTCAATTGATTTCATAGTCTGTGTTTAGTTTTTCATTCTATCCAGAACAAATATGTTTTATATTGTATTTAAAACTAAAAAAAAATAATTAGGTATTCTATTTTTGGAACAGAAGCAGAAAATACAGGTCAAGAAATCCCTGAATTTCTCATCTGAGCATATTTAAGTGGCTAGACTAATAAATAACTTTGAGATCACAGTTATGTTTGGAATTAGAAGATGTTAAAACTGATCTCAAACAGTTCATACTTGTCAGCTCAAGTAATACAGCCTCTGCTACCTATATATGAGTGATTTTTGAATAAATTTTGACATAGATTTATTATTCACCATTTGAAATTGCCTCCTACTGAAAATTTAAATAGATAAATTCTAGTTTGGGCATTAAGTAATTAAGAACTTAAAATCAGTAGCAGCATGAGATAATTTACTGTGACCTAATTTGCATTACATCTGTAACTGTTGCTTTTCCCAGTCATTTACATTTGCTGCTTTGCATGACTGTCATAAAAAAAGAATATTACTATTTTACTATTTTTACCAGAGATGTACAATATAGGCTGTTAAAGCTATTTGGATTTCAGTATGTGGCATTTATTAAGAATAATTCTTTATCCTATGGGTTTTGCAGAAGAGAACCAATAGATAAATTATGTTTAAAATTCAAGTACAAATGACTGAAAATTTTCTGATAGAACAGAGACAGAATATACAGATTCAGTAGCATGTTTCCAGAGACCTATTCGTTTCAGAAATTTGTTATGGTCAACTGTCTTACTGCTTCTCCTGATGAACTCATTTTTTTGGTATCTATAGGTATTAGACAACTTTTGTGATCATGTGTTGTGATTCAATGGAGTATGTGCTGCTGTGACTCAGTGTTGTACGGTTGTCAGGTTGATTAGGCACGAATTGAAATGAAAGCTTAGGTAAATTTTGAAACAATGCTCTAGTTGAGAAGTAGCTATATCCAGTGGTGAGGTATCTGAAATCCTAGTAATGCTAATATTTCTCCAATGTGGAGTGTCATTTCATGGAAATTGTGTTTCCAGTACATAGTAGCCCTTTTCAATTCATGGGTCTAAGATGATTATGCTATTCTACGGGGGCATTTTATGATTTGATAGAATGGATTAAGTTTGAATTACATAAAAGTTAATATTGCAAAATAATTTCCATAATTTGAACTATTTTGTATCAGTTTGTTCATTATTTTCTTTGGGCTTTTTCCTTAATAGAAAGTCAATATTTACAGAGCATTTCAACTTTGTAGAAAATTCCCAAGTAATTCTGTTATTGTAGAAAGCATAAAAAAGTTACCTCTCCAAAAATCTAGACTTTCATTGGTTTCATTCTTATAGGCTTTATTTTGGTTTTGGTTGGTTGGTTGGTTGAGTTTTGGTTTTATTTTTTTTCACCTTGCTGTATAAGAGAGTTATTTTCAGGACAACCTTTATTCTTGGATTTGTACATGGGAGAAATCTTGGGGCAGTGAGGTCTGGGGCAGTGACTGCAGAATGTTATTTATTAATCTTGTCACATACAATGCCTTCATTGGAATTTATTATTGTCAGAAAGGGCACTAACTTTATCACTTTAAATGACTATAGATGAAATGATGAGTATGGTCACTTCAACTCTCCTAAGATTTCCATGCATAAGAGATATGTCTATCCCATAAAGTGCAGTAATGAGTATAGCTCACTGAATTATACCTCAGTGAGGCAACTGGCAGCTCCATAGCTGCATTAACAGAATCTTCTATTTGGACTCTTTCTGTTGTAAGATGAAGTAAATAAGAGGTATAGAGATCAGTAGGTACTGATAAATTTGGAAATACCAAGAGGAATTTGTTAAACTATGTCGTTACTTAATGAGCTAGGATATCTTTTTTATAATAAACTTTGTAGAACCTGACAATTTGAAGCATGATACAGGTAGCTAAAATAGTCATAGACCTTCTACAACAGAAGTTAACTAGAAAGTTGACCCAAGGAAAGTGTTACTTAAGTTAAGTTTACTGAGGAGCATCTAGGGCTGATTTTGGTTTGAAATGTGGATAGAAAACAGAGGTAGCAGAGTTAAAACCGGACTTCATTAAGGACAAGTTGTTAACAACGACAGTGATTAGACAATACAAGTTGAATTAATTTACCATGCCAGGATAAGATTTCATGGAAGACAGGCAGTTACATTTGTTTTAAAATCACATTAAATTAACTTGATCTAGCTTCAAAATAAATTATGCTTTGTCATTAAGCAGGATTTCTTAGCACTGCCCATGTGCATCCTTGTGAATAAGTGCATATTTGTCTCAATAAGCTCTGAGGATAAATAAAATCCTGATGGAGAGAGAACCTGGTACCAAGAACATACCCAAAGCACAGGATAAGTATGAGATCTTCTTATAAGCATGTCAAAGCAATAAGTCATATCCTAAAAGAATGTCCATAGATGTACAATGAAGTAATCAGAAATATGAAATAGATGCTAAATGTATTATGTTTAATTTTTTATGCATTGACTTAGCTTAGGTTGTACCTGTGTATTGACTTCTGTTTAATTTCAAGTTAAACTCCCCGCCACACCTTAATCTAAGCTATGTATTATCTGTCTTAGCTAAACTTGTATTTAACTCAAAGCTTCGGAAATGTAAAATTGACAAATACTTAATACCAAGTTCTAGCAATGCAAATTGCAGTAGTCATAGGAAATGGATGTATGCTAAGATATTAAAACTGCTGAGCTACATGGTTTCTCAAGAAAGCTAATGTATTAAAGTGGAGTTGTGTCTAACAAAGGTTTTGTGGGTCATTTGGTTTTGTTTTCTGTTTTTTTGGTGGTTTGAATTTTTGGGTGTGGTGGGCTGTTTTTTAACCCTGTAGCTCTTAGGATCAGCTTTCTATTAAAGTCTGAATTGAGTTGGAGTATAGATTCCAATTCATGTCATTTTCAAGGAACAAAAGCTAATTGCTTAACTTGCCCAGTAAGCAGAGGGAAATGAAACATTTGTTATTTGTTTGAATTAATATGCATTTATCAGATAACACTGTCTGTATGCTATCTTTTTATGAATCCAATCTTATTTTCAGTTCTGGGCAAAACACAGTTAAGGGGGCTAACTAGGTAAAATTTTTGTGGACCAAATAAAATACTTAAGTAGTATAGTTATTTCTTTGTAAATAAAACCTTGTGGAATTTAGCTGTTAATCAATATAATCATATATATCATATATATATAATAATATAATTTCTGAAAATAACATTTATACTTGGACTCTGTTTCACATTGTTCACTAAACAACAGATCTGAGAGTCAGGCTGATGCAATTCAATGCAGCATGTAAACTTCTTTTCAATCTGTTTACAAGAATGTTATGGAAGACTGATACACCATCTAAATGAGAAATTTATATGAAGTGTAATTAATTAGTATCTCTTTATTCATAAGTTCTGACAGTGTTAGAATACAGCTTATAGCATGTAGGAACAAAATGTTTGAATTTAAAAATCTAAGCTGTTCTGTAGTCAAATCCTATTTGATAATGGAAGTTCTCGTGTTTCCTACCTGCTTGTGTTGATTTTTAACCTTTAAGAAATTATCGTCCTCTAAGAGAAAACTCGGTTATACTTCTTCTTAGGAAAGTTATTCTTAAAACTGAATTTAAAATTAATGAATAGGAACATGGATGGTGTTTGTGCTTTTTTGAAGTAAGACGTAAAAGATAATTAAAATTGTCTTTTGTTATACTCAAACAGAAAGAACCAAGTTGAAATTAGGAAGTGATGAGGTGATTCTGGGAATAGTCTAATTAAAGGTTGACTAAGAGAAGAAAATAACAAAACAGATACTAGTTTTGTCTTCCAGCTATGCTTCCTTTCTGACTCAAAACTAAAAGTAACGTATGAAAATTCAGTTAAAATTAAATAAACTTAAAAGAATTCAGAGATTAAAATACAGAAGTACTAATAATACAAACAGCCACTACACTCCACCCTGTCTTCAAACCCCTCATGATATTACTGGTGTGTTTAGGGAAACAGCATGCCACCTACATTCATCCATGGTCATAAACAATTTTTCTTGGGTCAGGCATCATGTCAGCAGAAAATTTCCCTCTCTGTTGATATTATAAGAAGAAGAGACAGCTCTGACTGTTCAGTCTTAACTACCATGGAAAACAGAAACTACACAATAGAGGGAAAACCAGTCGAGTGAATAACATGATGTAAATTATGTATATGATTAAGTTAGTCCTTCATTCTCCTTGTGGCCTCTTTATAAATAGGATGTTGAATTCCTTTCATTTATTTTTCATTAGATTTCACCCTGTAAATATCATTAAAAAGTTTTATTTGATGTGTTTACTTAGATTATTGCAAATGCAATCAATGTGGCTTGTATATTCTCCTCAAAGAGATTGTATTCCTATGATAGCTGCTGTCTTCGTTTCAGAAATCCCAACTGTTAGATGACACAGGTCTCTATGCAAGTCTCAAAACCTGCACTTCTCTAAAAAGAAAGTTGAGTAGAAATGCATTTCCTTTTTTCAGTGAATTTAAGTTTACTGGCTATAGGCTTGTTTATCTTAATTACTGAGGGAAAAAATCCACTAACCACACAGAGACCTATGTATCATAGAATGAAAGTCACGATTATTTTCCCTTTACTGTCTTTGGTTTGTGGTCTTGCATGGCTGCCCTTCATATTTATCCAGTTTCCCATTATCCCTCTAGGGAGAAGAAGAATATTTTATATCAGGAAGCCCTGAAACTCTTGGTACCAAGTGTTCTTAAGGATCTGACTAAGAAAACCTATGGCAGGTGATGCTCATTTTTCTATAGTTCTAGGTGACTCCAAATACTGCTTAAGAAATATATGAATTGTTCTTAAGAAACAAGACAGCCTGGGCTGATGTAAGTCCCAAACAAGAAATGAAAAATATGATAAAATATTCAAGTGATAAAAGGTTACAATATAGCACTATAAAAAACCCAATGGGAGTTAAGGGAAAGATTTCCAGTAATTCCAGCCGCTCCTGAAACTGTTCTTTAGAGGCATAGATAGTTGTGTATCTCAAAGACACCTAAGCTGTATTTTCATTTATTTGAACCTGAGCACTTTTTTGACCAAATTGGAAAATCTTGTTCAGGATCAGCGGGCTTTGCTTTAAATTATTTAAAATGCTGTAAGGGAAGAGAGGTGTTCACTGAGTAACAGTGATGAATATGATTAGTTGCAACAGTTACTGTGAGGTTTAATGACTCTTATAAAATAATAAATGAAATAATAAATAAATGATCGTGTGCCATACTTTAAATAATTGATTGCTTAGTAGCATTTTGAAAGGAATTTAGTTCCCATAGAGATCAGCAGGAGAACAAAGAGGATCTTTGATTGCATTTTATTGTTGACAAGTAATATTGAGGGATATACCTCCAAAGAGTTACTAGTTTGTTTCAACTCAGACATTTATTACATACTTGCTGAAGGTGAGCTAAAGAGTCAGTTTGAAAATACCATTTTATCTGTTATGTTATTCGATCCTTTTTACTCCCAAAATTTTTTGGCCTATTTAAGACTAGATCTTTTCAATAAAAGCCTTCATTTCAGATGGTTCAACTATACTTTACTTTCTCTATTTCAGTGTTATGTTTCAAGAAGAAACTAAGTGTACTTAAAGACAAGAGAGACAAGAGGAGCAGGCAGTAAAATTCTTAGCAACAGTGGATAGGATATTTATTTTCATCTTATTTCTTACACAATCCTGAATTTCGTTTGCTCATTTAAAGTGAACTCAACTTAAAACACTTTCAGGAGAAATGAATATTTCAGTTAATACAATGTAAAACAGTCACCATACTGTACAGAAAGTGTTAATATAGCACATATTTTTTCTCTATTTTTTTCTTATTTTCATATACCTCAATTCCTCTAATACATAATTTTCCATATGAGAAGAAAACACCTTACTCCTGAGAATTCTCTTCTTAGCAGAACTTTTATATCCTCATAATTCAATGTTATTCTTCATGAAACAGTGGGAGATTATGAACCTGCATTTATTGAACTGTGCAATAGGCATCTGGAATGTTATTAAATTAAATTAATAAAAAAACTGGTCTATTTTCTGAAAAGATATATAATTTTACAATGTAATGGATGTCAGTTGGAGGAAAAACATAAAATCAAATCAAAAAAACTCCATACAGTTTCTAATGTTTTTCCATCAAGTAATAATAATTAAACAAGTTTGAAAAACAGTGATAAGAATAGTGAACTACTGTGATTTCCTACATTTTTTCACTTATTAAACTTACTGTGCTATTTGTGGAAGAATTTTTGTTCCATTAGTTGAGACAAATCCCACATCTTCATGTCAGAGGGTCGTCTTCTCTTAGGAGACATTCAGACAGAAGCCTGAAGGGTATAGCTGTTTGCAGAAGTTTGCTCTCATTTGTCTTGCAGTATAATTCCCTTAATCTGCATTTTTACTCTTATTCAGTAAATTAACTATATCGGTGGCAACACATTGTGCCATGATGTCTAGATAACTACATTTGAAGTGAGTCATGAGCTTCCTATTCAAAAATACAGCACAAGCCAAACAGAACTTGGAAATGGCCCCAGAGCACTAGTGGAAGGAGAGTGAAGGGAGAAAAAGTTTCAAGTGTCATGTCTCCTGGTAGCCTCTGAGGAAACCACCTCTTAAGTCTGTAGTGATGGGAAATAGCCATTACCAACAGCGCTGGGTGTTTGGATAGGACATCTTTGAGGGAAATCTATGGGCTTTGAATAGATGTAAAAAAAAAAAAATGCTGTCCTTGTTAGAAATGGATGTGAAAATCCAGAAATTATTAATTGCTACATAACATCAGTATATAGCAAGTAAAGTTTGCCAGCAAAATTTTAGAAGTAATATAATTTTATGTGTTATTATAGGAAGATACAGATTCTAGATTCCAATCTGAAGTAGAATTTTTCTATATATCATTTAAAATTTTGAAGTTCTACCTATTTATTTTCCTGCCTTCCAATGAAATTTCTTTCATGATTTTGTAATGAACTTGAGCATACAGTGAGAATAGAAGTATTGTGAATTTGCTGCTGGTTGAAGATTATATATTTTTCATCAAAGTTTTTCTCTTATCTTTCAAGAGCTGTAGTTTGTAAAGTAGAAATGAAATTAAAGAGAAATCAAACAGGAGCTATTAAAAATTTAAAAATGTAAATATTGAAAGAAATAGCTGTAAAGTTGTTAAATAGTTGATAGAACCCAAGTTCTGCATGAGATATTTTGAAAACTATTATTTATCTAGGAAAAAATAAGTCAACTATTCAAGCACCAATAGCAAGGTGATGGGTCGATGAGCTTTGATCTACTTATTTTTTTCTAGGAAAAGTAAAATGAAATATTTTTGAAGATGTACTATTACAAAAAAGATGTATGTCTGAAATGAAAAGTGTTTCATTGTCAGTGATTGTTAATAAGGCTCCTGAATATCTTATTTCAAAACCATTTGCAAGATTACCAGATGTTGCTAAAAAACTCTTTTGCAAAATAATTAATAAAACCATAACATCTGGGAAAGAAAAAAAACCAACAAAACACAATGAAACTGAACTGTATTTTAAACTTCCAAAATGGTACTTTCAGTGCTTCTACATCAAGAAGCAGTTTCCAGGAAAAGAGAGAACTGAATGTCTCTGTGGTCTAGATGCTTGATACATTCCTGAAATGTAAATTTGTATTCACTTCTCAGCTAGTAATTATTTAATTATTCATTCCCTTACAATGAATAAAATCAATAACACATTACCAGTGATTCATTCAGCTAAAGAATACACTTTTTAAAATAGATGTGTGAAGCTAGGTTTCCAAATGTATTTTTAGACACTGACATATGGTGTTTGATACTTAGAAGTACAAAGAATTCAGCAACTTCCTGTGAGAATTTATGGGAGCTGTTCGAATATCAGTATTTTAGAAAATCTGGCTTACAAATTGCGTGTCTAGATTTAGTTCTGGAGGTTACTTTAAGTCAGTGATTTAAAATAAAACCAAACAATTTTTGCCTTATATGTTGCCTTGCATAGATATATTTCATTCCCTAATTTTTTTTAATGTGGTTTTTGTGTGTCCATTCCATTATTGTCATAAAAAGAATCTTTACTGTTACCATTGTAGCTTGAAAGTATTTGGAAAAAACCCCGAACAATACAGCAAGCTGCCAAACTGAGACTGTCTATTCATTTGAAATGGAATTTCAGAGGCCACATTTTGTAGTCATATTGTGTCTCACTATCGTTCTATGTGTCATTGTTTTAATACTGTAAGAACTAATTCCCGAAAATGTTGAGGACCCTTTGCCCTTGTGACAGCAATAGGACATACAAGTGGCAAACAGTTTTTCAAACATAACTTAAGTATGAAAAGATTTACTTAGGTATTTCAGCAGTAGTTTAGTGCTTTACTTCGAGTTTTAAGATTTTGGCTTGATCGCTTCCCTAAAAAGTCAAAAGTGTGCCTAAATTGTATGCCAAATTCATGCTGGCATGATTCCTAGTACACCAGGACACTAGACCACTGCCCATGAACATTCATTAATTGTTATTCAACTTGATTTTTGAAAACAAATTAACTTCAGAGCAGGAAAGAAAATTTTAAGGAAAAATGGCAAGAAATTACAGCAAACACTGCAGTGGGAAATTGAAAATGGCAAGGATAGAGCTTCATATACTGATCTTCAAAATGCAGAAGCCAACATTTCAGAGTCATGCTTTTCAAAGCTGCTGAACCCAAACTGGGTGGAAAGTGGTCTGATTCTTAGCAAGATAGTGCCATCTACCTGTGGGATTGATAACACAAGTTCATTTCTAGGACCTTAGCTTATCGACAGCATTGTGAACTGTTCAAGAGAAGCTTCACATTGCCTTAACTGGCATCAGTACTGGGCTTGCTGTGGCTAACTCTGCAAAGACAGGTGGCACTTTTGTCATTCCAACAGTTCAAAACCCAGGTTTTTAAACACAGTTATATTAGTCTCCTGCAAATGGAAAAAAAACCCCAAAGTACCATCAAAGAAAAGGGAAAATGTCCTTATTAGTGAAGGTTTTCTTTTTGCACACACGGCTTGAGACCTTTCTCATAACTGAGCCATCTTAATTGCCATGAAGGTGAGGCAACAATCCTTCATATCTGAATTCAAATCTTCCTTACATTCTCCTAAAATGCAGTTTAAAATCATAACTTTATGATTAGTGGTTCTTGTTAAATATGATGAACAATGAGTTTAAACAAGACTCCCATGTCAAGGCTGTGGTACATTATTGACAACTGTGCTACATTTTCACTAGTAGTTCTTAATGCATGAAAAGGCACCACTTTAACCTTTCAGCATGTTATTGAAGTAATTTCTTTACCATCTCCATTTACTGTGCTTTAGTTTGCACTTGCGAGCACACTAACTGGTTCTTCTTCAAAGACAAATGAAAACATGTGATCCAACAGCCACACTTAAGAGTGTGGGCAGGTAGCCCATAGGAATCATCAGAGAGAGTTTTATAAATGGTTTTGTTTCTGAAGAATCCTTAGCATCATCTATTTCCCTCTACAGACTGCTGCAATTGTTCTGCAGTACTTGCTTCTATTAGAGACCATTTAAAAGAAGTAGACTGAGTAAACCCTTCTGAGATTGCTCTCACCAAGCTTTCCTTGAACACTGATGGAAAACCATTCTCATTTCCTGCCTTTCTCTTTCCATTAGCTCTCTAAGATATGAGTGTGTGTGCATGAGAGAGAGCATGCTTTCATGCTTTCAGCCACAGATCAGGCATGACAGCTACCACCGTCTAAACAATGTATTTAAATTAAAGTTCATGAAAAAAACCCAGCTCAAAATTTAATAAATTAAAAATTAATTAATTAAAAGTTCCGGGAAATATGAAAAATTTGTATGGCGTTTTAAACTTCTTTACGCAGCGTTGTTGTTTTGTCGGTTATACATTCTCTGTTTCCATAATAAAATTAGATGTACTATAAAGCAAAATGTTCATATTCTTTTGTTCTTTAAATCATTTTGGTAAAGGATATAAGCCATAAATACCATGTGTTCATGTGCTTGCATGTGTGTGTAGTTTATCTAGTATTATAAAATCCCTGCAGTGAAAATTTGATTCCACATAAACAGTGAAAAGTGTTGGAAACTATTTAATCTCAGGAAATAATAAAGGTAAAGTGTTAGGTTGCAATTCATATTTTTAATATCCATTACATAAACAGATATAGTCTGGACAGCTCATTACAAAGCAGACTACTTCTGATTTGTCTGTCTCAGTGATTGTGTCCCTATGGACTCTTAATTATAAATAAAACTCACAACAAAACAGAAAAAAAGCTCCAAACCCAATATTTTTGAATGATTAATTGAAGAAAATTTTGTAAACCTATACTGTGCTGATTGAGCCTCCTCAGAGAAAATTAGATAACTATTATTGGAAAAAAATCTCAGAGCATTTAAAGATGCTGGAAAATATGTGAGTTCAAGATCTAGATTTGTTTAGGTGCTGAATAAGAAGGTTGATATGGTATTGTGGCTTTTAATAAATGTGTCAGGAGGTTACTCTAGTAGGTATAAGCTTCATACAGACTGTTTGTAATTAGAGAGAGTTCATAGGGATTGTTATTTATAGGCAAAATCTGTCATTTTTCCGTGTAATATAGAGTTTAATGTATTGCCAGTCCAAAAAAAGCAACAGTCAGGAATAAAATTCAGTGACACTTCTTGCTACAGCTTATCAAATTACTAAACGATGAGGTAAAAAGCCAACAAAAAAAATCTTGATTCCTCTTTGTTGGTGCAAATCAATGCAACACACAGAGGAAAAAAAAAAGCACCCCAAAGCTTGGGTTTCTTGGTGGGGGACACTCATCCTTTATTACTTAATCATGCACCAGTGCCCTCAAAATATGTTTTACAAAAAGACAATGTGCTACTATGTGTAACAGTGGTAATTAAATAAATAATATTGATTACTAAAACATTTTTTTACTGAATGTGTGTGCCAAAGACTGATGAACTTGCACCCAATAACAGTAGTTTGTTTTTTCAAAATTAAAATCCTCTTAGCTCCAGGATGTATTCCATTTACCGTGGAATCCAAGTGAAAGTCACGAATTGTCATTTAATTTGGAAATGAACAAAACTGCAAACATATGAAGTGTCTTAAAGCAAAACTGCAAAGAAATAATGCAACAAATACTTTTCTGAAGAGTTGTTCTTGGGAACCACCTGGAGCTGCACCAGATTTTAAGAACAGCCTTGATAAATAGAACATGGTAAATCCTTTCTTTGTCATTTTTAGTACTATAGGGGATAAAAAGGAGGTTTCTGCATGAAGTCAGATAAAATGGCTCAGAAGGTGAATGTCATTCACTGTAGTCACAGGAAGAACACACACAAAATCAACTTATGTAAGCAAGCCGAGCGATCCAGAGGAGGTGAACAAAGTATAAACATGACACAGAAACTGCCCCTGTCTCCTTAGCAGGATTGGGGAAAAAAAAAAAAAAAAACCACAACAAAACCAACAGAAAGGCTGAAAACTTTTTTTGCTATTTCTTTTATTGATGTTATATGTAAAAACCCACCCCTCTTTAAAAATGTAAGGGAATACCAGAATCTTGGTAAAATGAGCCTAATACATTCAAAAGTAAAAAAGACTATAAATCAGATTGGACAAGATTACTCTCAAATGTGCAACTCCAAGAAGAAAGACACTTTAAATAGATCGTGAAAGACTATCCAAACATTCCCTGTTGTTTAGGTTTTGGGCTTTTTTTAATGAAGCGAGCCTTATATATTGTTATACTTACAGGAATAGATTTACTGAATAAGGGGATGCTTCACCACTTAACTGATCTATCAGATGTCCAGCTATTTATAAGGAAGTCGCAAGGAGTTACTGAAGCAGGGATGAAAAAAGAAAGAAATAGTTTGGATAAGATGACGGAGCACAGTAAGATCTAACTTTATTTTTATCCCTGACAGGAATGAAATCTAGCTTATACAGGTTTGTGAGGAGGCATGGTGCTGTGTCTCTCTACAGGGAGACATTAAATTCTGTAACTATATTGGAAAATACATAAGATTTCTCTACTCTCTGTTCCTCAGGAAATTAATTGGCTGATTTCCAAATGCTTTTTCATCTATTTAAAACTATGTTGCAATGGGCTATTGTTTTGACACACTAGTTTGGGTCATTGATTCAGGATCAGGTGACATTGATTTAGCTCCTTTCTGAGAATCACCTGTTTCCAACAGTTTTAATAAGGTACAAGAGACATTTACTGACTGCTAGGTGTTAATAAGGGGTGCCAGCTCCATAATAGGAGTTTAATATCTAATTTCTAAGTATTGTGAGCCTGAAAATAATAGATGTAAAATAATGTTGATCTTTGGAAAAAAATTGTCCCTCAATATAGCTGAGAGGATTTTGATTTTTGACTTTTTAAGGTACTTTTGCAACAGTGAGGGCTGTGATTTCTTGAGTCTTCTTACAAAACATGGGAGCTATTATCCTGGATACATTATTGTTATAAGACAAAAGGAAATTTTTTACGCTTTGAGGTGCAGATTTTTTCCAGAATAAAATACCTTGTGTAGAGGGACTGAAAGAAATTTTCTCAAAAATTAGGTTCTTAGCATGCTTATTTTTCATGATATTGATCTCCTGTCCCATTTGAAATGTTCTCACTGATTTCATTTACTATTTATATGTAATCAATTTCCATTTTTCTGATGTGAATCCTGAACAGTTAGCATTTTGACTCTTTAACATTTTTCCATCGCTATTTGTTAAAAAAATTGGAAACTCTGCAATTAGTATTTCCATGCCCCCAAATTATGACCTTCTGTATACGGTATGTCTAACCTATTTTACAATTTATAAAAAATCTTCAAAATTTTAATTGAAAATTAGCAGGGACATTCTTGATGCAGAATAGGGTTTTACTGAAGGTACTAGGATTTTGATCTGGTTAGAAAAATTCAGACAGAATATTTTCTGTCAGAAAAGACAGATTTGTCTAAACCAAACCTCTTAAAAACTGCTGGATTTCATGGCAAGAATGTTTTGCTAGATCAAAATGACAGTGATAAGAAAATTGTATAAACTTTCAGGGGAGGCTTAACAGCCACAACATTTTTTAGATAATACAGAAGATTCAGATTTAAATCTCTGACTGTGCCTGGTTCGGATTGTGGACTTAAAGAGAATTTTAATTCTGGGCTATTATTTTCCTATAATTTCCTTTTATTTTCCATGTTATTTAATAGATATTTTAACATATATATTAATGAAAACATAGCTATACTCTGAAATGAAGTTCTGCAGCATTATCCCTAGACTATTGTGTTAGAGGTTTTTGTTGAATGAACCGACACTAAAGAACTATACATCAGTTTTCTGAAGAGATTTCAAATGAAAAGTGTAGTTTCATAGCTGAAAAATAAGGAGATAATTACTTGAAATGTAATTTTCATTAGATATCTGTATGTGCTTTATATGTGAGTAAGCAGAAAAAACTACTGAAATTACACAGATTTTTCAGAACAAGTAAACGTTTACTGATTATCCTTTGTAATGCCCAGTCTAGTCCACAGAATCACTTTCGTTGATCTCAGTAGACTTTTGAATCAGTTCCACTCTTAACATTGCTTTTCACAACTTTTCAAATTTGAAAATTGTTGTGAGGGTAAGCAGGACTTTGCAAATATCAGATGATCTTTTAGATTTTGAAAACCAAACTGTCTGAAGCTTCTGAGAAAGGATGCAGCAAAATCCAAGGAGTTCTAATGATTAACAATCAATTAGCTTCAGCTATTCATTCATTTTTAACAATTGCTTTACCTTTCCAGAATGATTCTTATCATAAGTGTAGTATAAATGATGCCTGACTAATCTAGTGGCCTTCTAACCGCATTAGTGGACAGAAAAACAACTGTGGATTTCTGGATTTCTTGTAAAGCTTTTGGTACTGTACCCCCAGCAGTCCTGGTATTAAATTGGAGAGATATGGGCTTCACAGATGGATAAGGTGATGGCTTGGGGGACACTTACAAAGAGTTATTATCAATGGTTCAATGCCTGTGTGGAAATCATAAAAAAGTGATGTCCCACAAGGATATGTACTCTGACTAATATCCTTCAATATTTTCATCAATGATGTAGACAATGGGACTGACTGCACCCTCAGCAAGTCTGCTAATAACACCAAGCTCAGTGGTGAGGTTGACACACCTGAACGACAGAATGCTAATAACAGGGACCTTGACAGGACTGAGGAATGGGCCTGTACAAACCTTACAAAATTCAGTAAGGCCAAGTGCAAGGTCCTGCACCTGGATTGGGAGAATCCCTGATATCTATATAGACTGGAGGATGAAGGGATTGAGAGCAGCCAAATGAAGGACAACTTGGGGATACTGGTGAATGAAAAATAGGATGTGAGCTGACAATGCGCACTCACAGTTGTGAAAGCTAACTGTATCCTGAGCTTCATAAGAGGAAGCACAGCCAGCAGGTCAAGAGAGGTGATTCTGCCCCTCTACTCCATTCTTCTGAGACTCCACCTGGAGTACTGTATTCACCTCTAGAGTCCCCAGTACAAGAAAGACATGAACTTGTGAGAGTGGGTCCAGAGGAAGGCCACAAACATTATAAGAGTTGTGGGACACCTATCTATGAAGCTGGTGGTTTTCTGTGCAGAGAAGAGAAGGCTCCAGTGAGGCATTGTTGTGATCTTTCAATACATTAAAGAGACGTGTAAGAAAGATACAGAATTTTTACCAGCATCTGCAGTGACAGGACAAAATGTCATGACTTTAATGATAATGTGCTTTTGAACTAAACCAGGATAGATTTAGATTGGATGTAAGGAAGATTATTTTACAATGAGAGTGGTGAGACACTGGAACTGGTGGCCTGGAGAAGCTGTGGTTGCCCCATGCCTGGAAATATTCACAATCCAGTTGGATGGGTCTTTGAGCAACCTAATCTAAGGAAAAATTATTCCTGCTGACTGCAGGGATGGTGGACTAGGTAATCTTTAGAGGTCTCTTCCAACTCAAACTTCCAACTCTCTGATTTTGTGATAAGACCTTATTTTATTCCACTTGTGGATGCAGTACACATATTGCACCTACTGACTACCTAGTAACAGCAGTCCTATCTTGTAGGCCATGCTGGTTGCAATCCTCTCTTGCTCATACAATAGAGATATCTCTCTTCTATGGCTGGGCTTGTTTCAAAGCTGGTGGGAGTCAACTGAACCAGCTGGTGATAAGGCCCCTTAATGTTCATCTGGCACTTGACACTGCCTCTCTGAATTTCAATAATCCTCTTTCCATTTTGTGTCTCAAGGAAGAGAGGGCAAGCAAATTACATCAAGGAGCAGGTGAAGGATAAAATTTGACAGACTGGTATAATCTTGTTACTTTATGGATAGAAGTAATATTGCAAACCACAACCTGAACCACAGATGCTTTAATAAGTAATTTCTGATCACATCCACAGGAAGCCAAACAGCAAGGATCCACTCTGCCAGTCTCCACTTTCAAATGTTCTTTATTACTGTACTTAGAAAATTACAGTAACAACCTGAATTTGCCAAAACCTCTGGAAGCATTTCTATCCCAACTGTTTCAATACAAAAGAAACCTCAGGCTTCAGACTGATCATCAGTATTTGATTTTCTATTTGCATCATTTGCCATTTTGCCAGAAACATATATTAGAAAGGTATTCAAAGTAACACTTATTGAATGATGTGTGTAGATTGGAAAGGGGGGAAAATGAGTTTATTTACTGCATCCTAGTTCTACACAATGTATAGAAAGGCATATAAAGCCTACTGCACATCTTGTCATGGGCTGCCGTCCAAAAAAAGTGGATTGAACTAAAGTTACTAAAGGGAGCTTTGGCAAAGAGAAGTGTGGGTGCATGCCAGAAACCTATTTGCCTCTCCTTTATTTAGGCTGTTGATGTCTGTTCCTATGAGCACAGACAGCCTGGTGCTTCCTCACTCCAAGAAACAAATTTTCTGAAAGAGAACAGGCAGAAGCAAGGGCAATTCCTTCTACTACCTCTAAATCAATCTGCCGGTATGGAACAGACTTTCTATCTTCACATATGAAAAAAACAGTAGTTTGATTTATACTGTGTAGTTTTGAGCAAATCTGACGACCTCAGAGTTAAGAAGAAGAACAGACTATTTCTTCATGTTTTTAACTACTGGGGGAAAAATTTGAGTTCTGGGGCAATATGATTGTATGTTTGACTCTATACACTCTTGTAAGATGAAGGAACATGTTTATTTGATGTTTTTAAATCCCCAAAGTTTTACAATAATAAGCTAAAAGAATAGTGTTGTTTTATAATACAAATCTTTTTGCAATTTCTTTTTTATTATGCACTTGATGAGGTGGCAGATTTATGTTTCCTCATCTAATGTTTCATTCTTTCTTTTAAGACTTCTGAAAATTGCAAGATGTTGCTAATATTCTTGCAAAGCCTCATATTATGTACTAGGTTCATTGCATGGACAGTATGCAAGAAATAGATTGCCTACGTTACAGCAAACAAAATCACCTTGAATACCTATATTTTCTCTGTTTCTGAAGCATGACATTCACTGTTGTGTCAAAGTAAGGTCTTGTACACTGCATTAGACTTGCAGAAAACCTATTTTGGATTTCACAAAATGTGGCTAAGGCCCCTAGGTACCAAGAGAATATCTGTAGTATCACAACACTTTTGGGTTGGCTTCTTTCTATTTATTTTCTGTTTTCTTTTGAGTTTTCTTTTTTTCATGAGAGCTCTCCACAGACCTCTCTTCTGTAATGAATACTGGGACTTTCTTATGATGAATATCTCCTGTGATTTCTTGTGCTCTTGATCTCAGGCCTTAACTAATCTATAAAACTTGGTAAGATTTACAATCAAATAACAAGATTTAGATATTCTGGAGATCATCTAGTTCAACCTTGCGTTGGAAGTGGGACTGTTACCAACATCAGGTCATGTCAGCAAACAAACTGTCTACTAGAAAACTGAAAAATCTCTAAGGGCAGAAGTCCCGTGACATTCCTAGGCAACAAGTTCCAATGCTGTGTTGTGCTGTGCTTGTAACAGCATTATCCGATTAATGATTTTTTTTCCAGCCTAAAACTTCAAAGACATGATTTATGGCAACTTCATCTTATTATGCTGTTCGGTAATACTACAAAGAATATAGTTCTTTTGTCTTTGTAACTACCCTTCAAATGACCATAGACATTTGTTTGATTTCCTCTCAGTTTTCTCTTCTCTGTATTGTGCAAATCCTGCTTCCCTCATCCATTCATATGTTCCTTCACAGCACATATGCTCTGGGTCCCTGATCATAAAGGCAGTCCCCTGAAGAACTTCTCCAGTTTCTCCATATGCCTCTGGAACTGGGTAGAAGGCCAAATTTTATGCAACATTCTGGGTACAACCTCATCAATGCCAAATACAGAGAGACAGCAACTTTCCTTTATCTTTTAGCCATGTTCTTCTTAATATAGACCAGCATACTGTTTTGCTTCTATGCAATGACAACACACTATTCCACCTGGAGTACACTGTAATTTTTAAGCTCTTACCAGCAGTGCTACTATTTGGTTGTTATCTCCTAACCTGAAAAAAATGTGCAGGATTTTCCATTATCATTTCTCATTTGGAGCTTTTTCTTACCAAAGATCAGGAGGTTTCAGTCCTCAGTTTTTTAAGTCCCTCTGGGCTGGGACTCTGTGCCAGCAATTCCCCAAGACAAGGGTACTGTCACCCCTGTGGCTGATGAAGGTTTTGAATATAGGCGGGGGCCCTCTGATTGCTGCTGTCTGTAAGCCAAAACCAAGTCAATAATCACTACTATTTATGCCTGACAGTCCAGCCAATTTTCAGTCCATGTAGCAGTTCAGTTTTCCAAAGTGTGGTCTACGTTTTCTCAGTTTCCATATGGGAATGATATTAAAGATGATGTCAAAAGCTTTACTAACAACAAACCAGAGTATGCCTACCAGTGTCGTCTCTGTAAAAGACTGATTCTATTTGGTTTTCTTAAACTACTTGTTTTCCTGCCTTAAACTACTTGATTTTTACTTCAGCAGAAGCAGTATCCTTCAGCCTTAACTTGTGCTAGCAAGCAGCCCTGCTGTACTTACTGTCCAGAAAGGTCATGCTGCAGTCTCTCTGGTAGAGAGAGCAGAGGCAGAATAATAGTTTGGACTCACCTTGGACCCTAAACCTCTGCAAACTCAGCTCTAGAACTTTCTTGGAAGGAGCACTGCACAGACCCGCCAAACACTATAAAGATACTCTGGAGTCATTTGCAGCAATGTGACTGTCATCCTGGGAGAGAGAAGAGGACTGGAACCCAAGTGCTGTCCTTGCACTTCCTTCTCTATATCTCCTCCTCTTTTGCCTCCCTTTTTCTCTTTCTTTCTTTTCCCTTAACACAGATTTAGCGAGGCAATACCAATCCTATTCCTAAGAATGCCTTTGCAAATAAATTTTTTTTTGACCAGTTGTTTGCCATCATTTTGCCTTCATTTTGCCCAGTGGGTACTGAATGCATAAATTTTACTGGGAGACACAGGTTTTTAACCCAGCAACTTCTGGACTGTCCAGCCTGATCTGTGACTTTCTCATCCATGTAACCACTTGTTTTATTGCAGAAAACTTTTGTGTTTGTCAAGCTCTCTGTAAATCTCTGCCAGCTACTCTAGATATACTTGTCCTTCAGATGCATGGAATAGAACCTAAGAGTTAATGTTTTGTACACTTTCTATGGGCTGAGATTATGTTGATCAGATCATTTCTTGGACCCAAATAGGCTACTTTGCCTTTTCTAAAGGCAAGATGGGCACAGCATTAGTTTTTTTCTAGGTTTTACTGGTCAGGCACCTCCTCTCATTGCCATAGTTTTTTGTAAATGACAGACTGTTAAATAAATAAACCACAACAGCCAGCTCTTTCAGCCCTCCTGGGTTAATCCCATATTATTCCAGAGACTTGAATGAGTCTAGTTTGTCTGAGTATTTTGTGTGCCTGTTGTTTATTGTGCCACGTGCCTTCCTATTTCTTCCCAATTCACTGTTTCAAACACAACATTGCTAATAATCATCTCAGAATCTTGAATAGCTACTGTTTTCCTATTTTCCCTCTGTCAACCCCTCATGGCTTTTGAGACTCTTGATTTGGAAAATGTCAGGCAAATGTGTCTGAAAAGAATACTTAATTGGAACCAAATATATCAGACCTGCTACCACCTGCTACTGTTACATTTTCTTCTAGTCTCATTCAAAAAGGAAAACTGTGGATATCCAATTTGGTATAGGTGAGAGACAGAGGCACAGGAAAATGTCAACATATCTTTTCTTAGAATAACAACAGTTTGTCATTCAAGGTATTTCCTAGTCATGGGGACACCTTCTAGCAGCCTTCCAGTACTTAAAGAGGGCTTACAGGAAAGCTGAGGATTGGCTTTTTATCAGGGAGTGTAGTGATAGGATGAGAGGTATGGGTTTAAGCTGAAAGAGGGTAGTTTTAGATTAGATATTAAGAAGAAATTTTTTTACTGTTAGTGTGGTGAGGTGCTGGAACAGGTTGCCTTGAGAAGTTGTGGAGATGTTCAAGGTCAGGTTGGATAAGGCTTTAAGTAATCTGATCTAATGAAAGGTGTCCCTGTCCGTGGCAGTGGGGTTGAAACTAAATAATCTTTTAAGGTCCTGTCCAGCCCAAGTTATTCTGTGATTCTGGCACTGAACCTTTTACTCAGAGAAGTAGGTTGATAAAAGGTATCAGGTAAACAGCATCAGAAAATTTTATAGACTGTTGAGGGTTTTCCTCTCTAGTTCATGCAGGCTTTCCCCAAGGCAATGTTGATGGAAAAAAAAAAAAGTTTCTGTAAGATTTATTGTCTGGGCACAGACTTTAAATTTAATGTGTCAGAGTGCTGTAAAGTAATTGTGTGTGCATGCCTTGTTGTAGTTGTAAAGGATGCAGTCAGACTTTTGTCTGGCTCACTTAATTGACTCTGTGTCAAGACTCTCGGGGATCTGGGATTCTTATTACCCTAAACATTATCTCATGGCATGTAAATTATAACCCTTTTCGGTGTGAGACATCAAGTGTGCAAGATTAATATTAACTCTGTAGGAGTACCTATGCAACGGTTTATGCACCTTCAGAAATTATTCAGCCCTGATTTTAATGGCATGTGTAGAAAGAGTAGAAAGAAAATGCTTTTTTTTTTGGTTTCTTGAGAAACAAGACTTTTTCAGTTCAAGTTAAGTGCTAATACAATAATTTCATTACTGTGCTTCCTAGTTTAGATAGCAATTTGTTAGAGGATTTAAAAGGATTTAGCATATTGCATGGCATGTAACTGTATAAATGTAATGCCAGGAATTGAATCATGGAGTTGTGCAATGTAAGCCTTGTGTGTTAGCAATGAAGTGAAATTAGTTTAAGTATAATGATTCAAACTGAAGACACATCTATTTTATTTCACATTTGTGTACATTGTAAGCTGTAGTTCAGAAGCATATTTGTCTCACAGATATGCTATTATTAGTGACCTAAGAAAAGGAATACATGGAATCAGACTTTGTTTAGTTTGAATCAGTGTTTTCACATGCTTTCAGATGTGTTTTTAAAATATCTCAGTCAGAGGTCCTTTCTGCATTAAACAAGTAAAGTACTTTGGATCTGAGTACAGAGGATTGTTGATGAAATTATAAATCAGCTGACATGACTTTCCAGTCAGTGTAGACCTAGGAGAGTTTGTGTTGATGCAAAATTTATAGGAAAATAACCATACTATGTCACTCCAAAGAGTTATCTAGTCCAGTATTCCATCTTGGAAAAAAAAAAACCCCAAGTCAAATGATCGTCAGTACACTGAGTGTAATTCTCCAGTGATACTTCCCCAGATAAATCTTTCCAGAAATCTGCAGTTTTAGTATTTCCTGAGCTATAGACTATATCTCTGTGTTTGACTGAATTTGATGGATTTTTCTTCCATGGATACTCCTAATCCTTCTAATGCTTTGGCATTTACAATGTCCAATGAGAAGACTTCCATAGTTTTGTCATATATTGCACTTCCTTTCATTTATTTTAAATCTGGTATTTATTAATACTCAGCCTAATTTGCATTCACAGAAGATTACCACGAGCGTCAGGTCATCCAATTCAAATTACTTCAGTAACAGTCAAGGCCAATGAATAACACTTGCATGGGATTTTCTTGCAGTAAAGTATCTTGCATAGTAAGAGTAAATTTCTGGCAAGATAAAATGATACTCTGTGTTGATGAATAGGTTTATCCCTGTGGCTGCTATTTTTGAACATTCCGTTGAAAAGTAAGGCAGAGGGAGGGGGCAATCTGTTCTTGAAAATCTCAAAGCCTTCAAAACCAAATATTTTGACAAAAAAGAAGAAATCCATTATATTAAATAATAATGCTTTCTTAATCTGTCTTGTAAGATATTTTTGTATTGTTGTTGATACTGGACATACCTGTTCAGAGCAAGAGAATGCATCGTTTTCTCTTTGAGATGATCAAGAGTTTGAGGAATGTACTAATAAGACTACATTCAGATGCTTGTGGAACAAGGATTAGGTTGACTCTCAAGCTTATTTCTCAGCAGTTACTACCTACTGTCAAGCATTATTTAATGTTTAACAAGACCTTAAAGTGGCACTCCCTGTATAGGCCACAGCTTAGTTATCAAGCATCAGATTATTCACTGGAAAAAGAAATTAAGTCCTTCTCAGCCTAAGATGATTGAACAATGACATTTCATACTCTTCTTTAGAGTCCTTAATACTCTGTGGTATAGCTATAATTGATTATACTCTGCACAGACAGAGGCATCCTACTAAGCAGCTTCACTGTAGCTGAGGAAGATAGTTACATAAAGCTGGAATATGTTAAAAAACAGGGAAACGAACTTAGTTGTCAAGAAGTTTCCCCAAGAAAGAAGGACTGAGATTTTGTATCTGCTGTTTATTCCATTTATATGTATTATCCCCAGATTTTAAAAGGAAAAATACATGCAATTATTTGCATGTATTTTGCATCAAGGGCTATTTGTCACAGGATTACAGGGGCATTCCTCTTCTTGCTTGCTCATACAAAATAGAGGTTTTGTACTTGTAAAAATCATAAAGACTGAGTTAATTAAGAAAAATGCTCTAATAGGCTTGTAGAAAAGAAGAACATGAACAGGATATAATCATAGAATCATAGAACAACCAGGTTGGAAGGGACCCATCGGATCTTCTAGTCCAACCATTCCTATCAAACACTAAACCAAGTCCCTCAAGACCTCATCCACCCATGCCTTAAACCCCTCCAGGGAAGGTGACTTAACCACCTCCCTGGGCAGCCTATTCCAATGCCCAATGACCCTCTGTGTGAAAAACTTCCTCCTAATGTCCAGCCTAAATCTCCCCTGGAGGAGCTTGAGGCCATTCCTTCTTGTCCTGCCCCCTGTCACTTGGGAGAAGAGGCCAGCTCCCTCCTCTCTACAACCTCCCTTCAGGTAGTTGTAGAGAGTAATGAGGTCTCCTCTCAGCCTCCTCTTCTCCAGGCTAAACAACCCCAACTCTCTCAGCCACTTCTCATAGGGCCTGTTCTCCAGCCCCTTCACCAGCCTCGTTGCTCTTCTCTGGACTTGCTCCAGAGCCTCAACATAATGAACAGTACTCAGCAGCTGGTGCAGAGTAGGACACTCACGGTGCCCAGAGACACTACACAAGAAACAGTGTGGGACTGCTGGTGCTTGTGCTACAACGGCAAAGGCTTATGAAGGAGTGTGGCTCACAACAGAACCTGCAGTGCCCCCCATCACTGTGACATCAAGTTGCCGAGATACTAGGTTACAAGGAGTGCCTGTAGTTTCTTCTGCCCTAGGGCTGACACCTGTGAGATGTATGTCCTAGCAGAGACATGAGGCTGGTAAGTCAAGTTGCTATAGGAGATAACATAAGTAGATGGTGTAACATAAGAGAAGATAGGCAGTACATGGAAAAGATCTTTGTGGAAAACTTTCAGGGGAAAAAAAAAATCTTGTTACTTGGAAGGACAAATAGCCTAAGGTTA
The DNA here is from genome assembly GCA_033558105.1 of Coccyzus lansbergi. Classification (NCBI taxonomy): domain Eukaryota; kingdom Metazoa; phylum Chordata; class Aves; order Cuculiformes; family Coccyzidae; genus Coccyzus; species Coccyzus lansbergi. The sequence continues at coordinate 1,418,804 of JAUMJK010000594.1, forward strand.
TTCTTAAGCGACTAGATATACATTCTCAACATGCCGGAGGGTGGACTTAAAGAGAAATTCGAGGAAAAGGTACATAAAATACAAGGAAAATTGGAAGAGTGGGGTTGAACATCAGAGGTTCTTAGGGACAGCATGATTCAGGAGGCTATTACACTTCCTCAAACAAAGCTGTGTGTCTAAGTGCTTGTCCAAAGGGTCTGTGCATCCACGCATGCAGCATGAGAAAAAAACAGCTGAAATTAAAAGTCCTTGTGTACTTATAGGACTTTAATTACTTTAAGACCACAGAGACATAGGGACACATTGGTAAGTATGGACTTTTGTGGGAAGTCAGGTCAGGAAGTCAGAAGAGAGATTTGCACTACGTGGAAGAGCACTTGGCTATGTGGAGTTTTGCTCTTGGATGAGTGATAGACAGTAAAAAACTGACAGGTCTAAAAAGAATGGAAACCAGCAAGAGGGAAACTGTGGGGAGCATTCCCTACAAATGAGCTCCACAAGAAGAGGAAACAAATTAACTCTTCTTTATCGGTGATAGCAGAAGAAGCTTCATGGTTGAATGTCCTGGTACCCATGGGAAGTTTTATCTTAATATCTATTTGACATGTTGGGTACAAAGAATCAAAGTTTCCCAAGTTCTTTGGAGACAATAATTTGACATGAGAATTTGGCAAGCCAATGAGGGAGATAAGATCGGCAGGACCTGCTATACCTAAACAAAAAAGAACTATCCAGAGATGTGAAGACTGATGGAAGCCTTCACTGTTACATGATAGTAGAGTTTAAGATCCTGAAAGACAGGGGAATGACTGGACAGAATCCTGGGCAATCTGCCCCAGCTGACCCTGCTGGAGGAGGAGAGGTTAGACTTTACAATCACAAGATATCCCTGTCAATCTCAAATAGTCTGTGATTCTGTGAAGGTGGGTAGGAGGATTGCAACTCTGGTCTTCAAGATATCTGACCTAGACTTCTTCATAGACATACTTAGCAGATTTCCCTGGAGATGACCTTGAAGAACAAATGGGCCCAGCACTTCAGAGTACAAGAATGGAAGGCAGGCAAGCATGGCAGAAGGCCAATATGGGTGAAGTGGGACAACAGGACCCTAATAGACAACAGAGTGCATCCAAGTCTTTTGAAGGGGTTGGCTTATGTTACTAGAAGTGTTCTTCATGGGACAATGATGATCTGATGTTTTAGTATGTCTTTTGTCAACAGCTAGGATGACTAGAAGAAAAAAACCCTCAGTAAGTTAGTGGATGACACAAAAATGGGAGCAGTACTTGACACACTGGAGGGAAAATTGACCACCTGACGGGATTCTAATATGCTGAGGAAATTGGACAAATAGAGACCTAATAATATTTAACAATAATGGGGCTTGTCCCTGCAAAAGGACAGACCTAAGAGGCTTGAAGACAGCTTTGAGAGAAAGGCTCTGGAAGTCCTGGTGACCAGCAAATCCGTCATGAGTCATCAGTGAGCTGTTTCAGTTTTAAAGGCTAACAGCACATTAGTAAGTGTGTAGTCAACAAGATGAGATATTGTATGATGGACTTGGTAGGCCTTGTGGATAACAAATACTGATCTCACTGTGAGTTTGGAAAAGGGAAGAGTTTGCAAGACAGAATGGTTTGCAAGAGGGGGCAGTTCAACAAACAACTTTCCCTGGAGAAACAGATGGATCAGACAGTGTTCTAACTCCCAAATCAGTTGAGCAACACTTGGGATGAGGTGGAGGTCTTAAAACCTGGTGTCATTTCAGTTAAGAGCAGAAACACCATCAAAAGCATGTAATGAACTCCCCACCCCAGAGGCAGGGCAAACCTCCAAATCTCACTTCTAACAGCACAGTAGGTTTTACCAAGATCCAGTCAACAACTATTAATTGACTTAGTCCTACGTTATCAAGAGGTTCTAGAGAGTTTTCACAAAGTATAAAACTGGCACATGATAAACCTCTTCTCCTCCCACACATCTCACAAGAGAGAGTGAAGATACCTTTTTGAAAAGAATTGTACACCTCTGATTTTGCCAGATGTTCCCCCGGCAAAATAACTACTGACTGAGTTTCGTTTGTTACTTCTTTAATCTGGAGTGAGTCCAGAGAAGAGCAATGAAGCTGCTGAAGGGGCTGGAGAACAGACCCTATGAGGAGAGGCTGAGAGAGCTGGGGGTGTTTAGCCTGGAGAAGAGGAGGCTGAGAGGAGACCTCATTACTCTCTACGACTACCTGAAAGGAGGTTATAGAGAGGAGGGAACTGGCCTCTTCTCCCAAGTGACAGGGGAGAGGACAAGAGGGAATGGCCTCAAGCTCCACCAGGGGAGATTTAGGCTAGACATTAGGGAAAACATTTTTCCCAGAAAGGGTCACTGGGCACTGGCAGAGGCTACCCCGGGAGGTGGTTGATTCACCTTCCCTGGAGGTGTTTAAGGTGTGGGTGGACGAGGTGCTGAGGGGCACGGTTTAGTGTTTGATAGGAATGGTTGGACTTGATGATCCGGTGGGTCTTTTCCAACCTGGTTATTCTATGATTCTATGATTCCATATACATATGTATATATACACACACACGCACATATATTTGTTGTAAACTACTTGTAACCCTCTAGTGCTAACACAGCAAGTGATTTTCTCAATGGAAATGCCAATCTATTTTTATCTGGTGCTTTACATGAATTACCTGTAAATTAGCACTGAGAAATTGTTTCTCTGACAGGTATTGTGAAACTTCCTAAACTGCTCTGGTGACACCCTACTTGAGCTCATTGACAGCAAGTATTAGTCCTGCAGGTGACAGTCTCTGAGGAGACTCTCATGTGACATGAATTGTGATTGGTGGCTAACATCTATACATACACAAAATCATGAAATATTGACCAAGTCTGGGACTAGGAATGGATCCAGCTACATTCATGCTCTTCTCTGAGGGGAAGCTTAGAAAGCAAAGAAGTCTGTCCTGAACCTTGTGAATTAATTGGGAGGGAGCATCCCTCAGCCACCTGTCAGAGCCATATCTATTTATTTGACAAGGAGAAAAGGGATTACACCCTTTTATATCTGAAACCACGCTTACAGTGCTGCATCAAAATTTAGGTTTCCTAGTACAAGAAAGATATTCACAAATTGGGGTAAGCCCAGTGGAGAGCTACCAAAAGGGTTTCAGAATATGCCTTATAAAAATAGCCTGAGAAAATTATGGTTGCTTTTTTTTTTTTGGCCTGAGGAAGAAAGGTTAGTGAAGTCATACTGCTTGTCTTCAAAGAGATGAATCCATGTTCTTCTCAGAAGTACATAGATAAAATACAAGACTGGGCAAGGTCCTGAGCAATCTGATTAGACATTAAGCTTACCCCTATTTTAAGCTGGGTCTTAGGTCAGATGACCTCAAATAATACTTTCCAATGTACTTTATTCTGTTATTTTAAGCTACAGAAAACAGTATCTATTGAATAGATCTTAAGTTTCAATTATTCCTGTCCCAGTAGTAAAGACAGAAAAGTTAACTTTTAAGAACTCAAAACATTTTAGGAATCTTTTCATTCTTTATCTATGTTTTTTTGCTTCTAGACTTCTTCAGCTGCAATTTTATATGCTCATCTAGGGGTTTCAGCTCTCTTAAACTATATGTAAAATTTGAAGAGTTAAGTTTCTCTCTCATTAAGGAAATTGTATTCCTTGGAGAATTAGTTCTACTGGACATCACTAAACTCACATAAAATACATTTCTTTTCTGCAAGACATAGAGTTTTAAAGCTTCAGGTCTATATGCATTGTCTAGGTACACTGGGCAGAGTTTATATCTCATAAAACCATAATACTGCTATTTGATTTTTTTCTTATGTAGTGTATGTGACTATGTTCTATTCCTTGGTATTCTGTTTTATATTCTATTCTATTTTTCATTTCAGCTCAATGGCATATGACTGGGGAATAAATATTGGTTTAAACCACTGATGTAAAGGAGAAAAACAATAAAACCAGACCAGCAATAAGCTATAATAATCACTGTAATGTGTTTTATGCTTTCACAGTGCTTAAATGCTTAAACAGTGCTTCTGGTTTATCAGCCAGTGCAGCTATAGATAGATTGACATCTGCTCTTTCAATGTCATACTCTAACTGTGGCTACTTCTCAGATGAAGAAGATATACTGATGGATAAACAGTTAACAGAACGAGGAGCTGCACGTAAGAGTATCTCAGAATACCTATTCTCAATTAACCAAATAATTAATAAATCAGTCAATATTCAAAACATTGATTAAAATCAATGCTAACCTGAACTCTTTTCCAGTGAACATTAAAAGAATATTAGCAATGTAGAGCTAAGAGCATGTAGTAAATGTTCTCTGTGATGACAACTTATATAATTATACCAATCAAGACTTTAATTCTTAGGCATGTAATTACCTAAACACTACATTTGAGCAACCTAAACTTGAGAAAGACATTTATGGCAAGATAGAAATCTTCATATCCTTCAGATTGTGCAACTACTTCTGAGTGGTGCTTCTACACACAACCCCAGAACCTCCAGGTAATCATTGCTTTAAATGCTTGACATGGAAGGAAATAAATTTGTTTGCTTCTTTCACATTTCTGTGTCCTTAAATTTTTGTCCAGTTTCTCCCCTTTATGCTCACTTCCCTGCCCCTCCTCTCACCATTCCTTCCTCTTTTTCCTAGTACCAGATTATCTGGTTAGAATATTTTTAGAGGTAAGCATACAGCAGAACAGTATTAGTTTCATTAATCTCTGTCTGAATGAGGGTAAGATAGGGCAGGGGATGTGGTTGATGTGTTAACATTCAGTTAGTATCCAGGTCATTACTACTAACTGAGTTTTAAAAAGACACAACCCCAGAGATCTACTTAAGCATTTAGAATTAAAATTAAGGAAATATGCATAATAATATATACTGCTGTCATCTAAAAACCATCTAATTTAAGATAATTCACTTAGTGTCCTCATAAAAATAGAACCAGGATTTTATTCTATGCTTTTCCAAGCCTGACATATGCAAATGATAATACATTTGGATCTTGCCAAAATGTAATAGCTATGATTATATAGTACAGGTTTCACCTTGATTCAGAAAACACTTTAATGAGATGCATTTCACATGGCACACAGTGACCATATTCTAAAAACTAAATAACATCATCATTAAACAGTGAAAATGAATTTGAGTTTTAGTAGGCAGGAATGCAATACACACTAGGGATTCTGCCAGATGTATCTGTGATCACTTCATTGCGCATTGTTTGGAAAAGAAATCTTCTCATAAGACTATCTGAATTTATTCATCCAGGAAATTTGATTTCAGGGCTTTTATCAGGGCTGTTGTAATTATTGGAATGGACCCCATGCCGATAGTTTTGTGGACTGAATGTGCTTTAATTTTCATTATGCTAAACTTCATAACATTGTGCTGACAAAATACACATTTTGCCTCTATACCTCCAGAATTAGTTAACAAGCAACTCTTAGAGTCTTTCTACCTGTAGCTTTCCATAGAAACAAAACCTAAAATGGGGACTTAGGTTTGGAATAAGAAAGAAAAAAAAATGCGAAAGTTATGATAGAGGAATGCAAAACAGTGAAAAGTAGGAAAAGTTGAGAGCATATGTTAGAGTAAAGAAACATTCAGCTAAACTGCAAAGTGATATAATTCTTTAAAATATATAATTAACCTCTAGAAATAATTTCTGCAAGAGGAATGGCACAACCTATTAGCTAAGCTGAGAATGTAGCTGACTTTAAATGAATTAGACACTTAACAAGAGCCATGGGACAGTCTGCAAAATTAATCATGGTTTATTCTTTTCTTTTTTTGTTATTATTGTCACAAAGAGGGTTTCATTGATTCTGAGTGTAAGCAGTCACTTAATAGTGAGAGGTGAAAAATGTATTTCTTCTAAGGAAAGGTTATTCTTTTTTCTTTGGTTTTTTTTTTTGGTAGACTTCCTCTTAAAGTATGTGGCAATGTCCATTTGCTGCGAGGAAATACTGGAATTCACAGCCTCACTGAATTTCTCTGTTTTGATACACTTTCTACTTCAAGACATGTTTTCCAGAAATCATCCAGGAATTACATATCTTTTCATGACTATGGTGAACACTAGTCACCCCAGTCTCTGTATTTACCAAAATAGTTTTCACGTGAAATATCTAAAAAGAGGTGTGGAGGGCTAATAGTTCACTTACAAATACTCTCGGGATGTGCCTAGATGTGAGCAGTTCCCTAAGGCTAAAATTCACATTATTCAAAGTAAAAGGCTAAGCTAGAACTGGAAATAACCGTGTAAACTATTTCATAAACTGTCTTACACCATTAGAGAACGAGAGATTCAATGGCTTCAGTGCAACCATGCAGACACCTGGCTGCAGGGAGTGCCACCTTCTCATGCTGATTCACACCACTGGTACCGACTTCACTTGTGAGAGCTGTGCTTGGGCGAGGGAACTCCTCCACTTAGTGTCAGAGCTAAGGGAGGAATCAACTAGGTTGAGGACCATTAGGGAGTGTGAGAGGGAGATAGACCAGTCGAGAAATACCCTACGCTCCCTCTCACAAACTAAGCAGGCAGCTAGTGTGAGCACAGCTGAGAACTCCCCATTGACTACCTGTAGCGCTGAGGAGAAGAACGATAGAGAATGGCAGCGAGTTCCTCTCCAGTGCAGCAGGTGCATTGTCCCCATTCAGACAATAAAGTCCCATGTTCCCTTGCACAATAGATACGAAGCGCTTTAAGTGGAAACAAACTCCAAAGAGGACCAGGATGGTTCCCACAGCCTAGAAACATGCCTGAGGCTGCCACATCCTCAACTGACCATCAAGAAAACATTTGAGAAAAGGAAGAGAAGAGTAATTGTCTTGCAGATTTCCTTTCTGATGGGAAGAGAGGGCCCAATCTGCAAACCATACCCACTGCACAGGGAGGTCTGCTGCCTGCTGGAGGCTTTGTGAAAGACATCACAAGAAAACTTCCAGCCCTGGTAAAGACTACAGATTAATACCCTCTGTTAGTGTTCCAAGTAGGCAATAATGATATCCAGAGGAAGAAACTGAGAACAATTAAGAAGGACTTCAGGGCCTTGGGGAGAATGGTGAACTGCTCTGGGGCACAAGTGTTTACCTCCACCATTCCAAGGAATGAAGAGGACGAGGTGGTGGGGTAGCCCTCCATATCAGAGAGTGCTTTGATACCCTTGAGCTCAATAATGGTGATGACAGGATCGAGTGCCTGTGGATAAAAATCAGAGGAGCCCACAAGAAGACAGATACTGTGATGGGAGTATCTTATACACCACCCAACCAAGAAGCAGCAGCTGACAAGCTCTTCTACAAACAACTGGGAGAAGTCTCAAGATTGCTAGCCCTTGTCCTTGTGGGAGACATTAGGAGGAAGGTTTTCCACAGAAAGGGTCAACTTGGCTTGGATCAGAAACGGCATGACCAGCAGGTCCAACGAAGTTATACTCTCTCTGTATTTGGCACTGGTGAGACTGCACCTCAAATACTGTGTTCAGTTCTGCACCCCTCACCACAAGAAGGATGTTGAGGCTCTGGAGGCAGAGAAGAGCAATGAGGCTAGTGAAGGCACTGGAGAACAAGTCTTACAAGGAGTGGCTGAGGGATCTGGGGTTGTTTAGCCTGGAGAAGAGGAGGCTGAGGGGATACCTCATTGCTTTCTAAAACTACCTGAAAGGAGGTTGTGGAGAGGAGGGAGTTGGCCTCTTCTCCCAAGTGGCAGGGGAGAGGACAATGGGGAATGGCCTCAAGCTGCACCAGTGGAGGTTTAGACTGGATATCAGGAAAATGTTTTTCCCAGAAAGGGTCACTGGACACTGGAACAGGCTACCTAGGGCGGTAGTTGAGACACCATCCCTGGAGGTATTTAAAAGATGGGTAGACGAGGTGCTCAGGGACATCGTTTTGTTACAGTTAAGAATGGTTGGACTTAATGGACTTGGTGATCCAAGAGCTCTTTTCCAAGATGTTTATTCTATGATAATAGGATTCCTGCAATAGGTAGGAAACCAATTTGAATAATAAGCTACAAGTGGATCTGAACTCTAACAGGTAAATACATTGTTATATTTAAGCATACATATCTTAAGTGCTGTCATTGGATTTTGTTATTTATCAGCCTGGAAATGAGTGAAGAGAAATGTAAGCTCAATAAGAATTTGAAGAGTCTGATATTTATACCAAAATAGTGTCAGAATTTCATTATAAGGTCAAATTTTACTTAGTGGACAGAGAAATTATTCGGCTAGCTCTGGTTCCATGTTCCTAAGAGGTTTCTTGAAGCTCTGTGAAGTGGCTCTCCAGCACACTGGACTGCAAGCAGATCACACGGCAGGCAAAAACATGATGGCATGGAGTAATGAACTGAGTTCTTTGTGATAGGCTAGAGGCTCAAACAAACTTCCAGACAGAACATCACAGCTTTTACCAAATGTTTGACATTATGAGATGGTCCTTTCCCTTCTACCTGTACTTACCGCTGTTCTTTCCAACATCTGACCCATTAAGGATGGGGGAGATATGAGATATAGGTATATGCATAATCAGCTGTATTGCATAACATAGGATGATGAAGATGCTCTTAAACTGAAGCTACTGTGCTCAGCAGTCAACAATGGACCTTAGGTCTGGCAAATTCCTTAACAACGTACTGACTTGAGCTTTATTTCAGCAAATGAAGCCATTTCCTGAGCCCCTGCACTGCCTTGGTAAATTAATCAATTGAACTTTCTCATAACAACACAATAAAATTCTTACAACTTTCTAATCACAACATTGTTAGGAGGTGGGAATTAGTCCAAATTAATCCCATTAGTCTAAAATGGCACTTAAAGTATAATGTAAGGAAATAGTTTAATGGTGGAAAGGTCTTCCACATTTTGATCACCTGCCAGCAGAAGCAAAATTGACAGTACTTCCTTTAATATTTTCATTGATGATATAGACAGTGAGTTCCAGTGCATCCTCAGCAAGTTTGCAGATGACACCAAGCTGAGTGGTGCAGTTATTCCACTAGTAGGATGTGATGTAATCCAGAGGGACCTGGACAAGCTGGAGAAGTGGGCCAGCGGGAACCTCATGAGGTTCAACAATGCCAAGTGCAAGGTCCTACACCTGGATCAGGCAATCCATAGTTTCAATACAAGGTGGTGGGATGATGTGATTGAGAGCAGCTCTGCAGAGAAGGACTGTTAGGTGATGAGAAAATGGACGTGAACTGGCAATGTGTTTTCACAGCCCAGAAGGCTAATTCGATCCTGGGCAACCTCAAAAGAAGTGTGGCCAGTAGATGGGGGGACATGATTTTACCCTCTACTCTGCTCTCAAGAGATCCCATCTGGAGCGGTGTTTCCAGTTCTGGAATCTCCAACAGAAGAAGTATATGGAACTGTTGGAACAGGTCTAGAGCAGGGCCATGAACATGATCACAAGGTGGGAGCACCTCCACTATGAGGACAGACTAAAGAGAATTGGGGCTGTTCAGCAGGCACAGGGGAGACCTTTTAGCAACCTTACAGTACTGGAAGAGGGTATGCAAGGAAGCTAGGGAGGGACATTTTCAAGGGCATGTAGTGATAGAACAAGGGGGAATGGCTTTAAATGGGAAGGGGAAAGATTTAGACCAGACATTAAGAAGAAATTCTAAAGAATGAAGGTGGTGGGACATTGGAACAGTGACGGAGGAAATGGGACATCACGCAGAGACCTTTATGATGCAAATTAGCCAGTTTATTGAAGCTCACAACAGATTCTTATACCTTACGTGATTAATACAGACTATTGTTTAGCAAGCTGATTGGACAATTCTTCTGTAGCAACAAGCAATCAATTTGTTACGAGAATCTTATGCTTTCCCACGAGAAACAGCTGTGTGAGTATTCTAGCTCACAACTCGATAGACTACAAAGTAACAACTCAAGATCTACCAAAGAAAAGTTACTAGTGAGAAACAAGAGAAGCATTACAGTAGAACAATCCCTTAATATTGTAAAAGAAACTTTGAGCCTGTATAAGCCTTTGTATTCATGGTGTGTACGTGTGAAACTATGCATACAGAGCTGAAAAGCCTTACGTCTCTATTTCATTTAGCCTAAGTTGTTCATTGCTTGGAGATGCTCTCTAAATGGCCTCTGGTCTGTAGTCACCCATCAGAACAGTTTCCCAGGGAAGTTGTACATGTCCCCTCCCTGTTCAAGGGCAGGCTGGATGGGGCCTTGAGCAGTCTGGTCTACTGGAACAAGATCATCTTTAAGGTCCCTTCCAACCCAAAGCATTCTAAGATTCTGTGATTCTATGTTTCTTCATATATACATATCTATAAGTACTAATAATATTAAGTACTATACAATAAGCAAATGGTTGATCTTACTGTGTCAGCTGGTCCCATCCATGCCGTACCTTCATTGCCTAGGGCTGTGAAAACATTGTTGTGTGACTGTCAGTCACCTAAGTTTATTTTCTTTTAATTATTGAAAAGAGATAAAGATCACCAAAGAGTCCACCTAATCAGAACCAATGCAAAAGAAAAGTTTCTAATTTTCTCTTTTCTCAGTTACTAGCCAACAAAACTATTGCATACAATTGTAGTAGCAAGGGACATTTTTATTGGTTTCTGTGCTTTAGCATAGGCCTGAAGGAGGCACGCATAGAACTTATTTTTACATTTTGCTGTAAAGATCTAAAAATCAGCATCAAATGATTTTTTGAATTATATAATTTCTACAAATCCTGGGCTTCAGCCATTTGCTACAGTTACTCCAATCCAAATATTAGAGCTACAAAACCCAATGAGAAGCAAACATTTTTTTAATGGTTTCCAGTCCAAACTCTGATAGCTGCGAGTAGCTGCTCTCTCTGTCAGGATATGAACTCCCATTATTTGTTGCCTTTAAGTCTCATAATTGGTCTTTTAAACCAACTTGATGTCATGACAGAATAAATTAGGTTCATTCTTATTGTTAAGAGGGGATCCCCAAAATTTTCTATCAATTAATTTAATCTTAGAGAAAATGCCCTATACTATAGTCATGATTTATTGCTCTTTGCCATGATTTAAGAAATTTTACATAATTAGAAAGAAAGAAATATCAAAGACAGATGTAAGCTCACTTACCTGCACTGTACATGGTTTTGTCTTGAGTTAGTCATTTGACTTTTTTTATTAGAAGTGGAAGGGAAGTTACTGTTACAGTGAAATTTATTTCAGTTTAATACTTAAATCTAAACTAGTTCAAATGATTCAGAATGCAGAAAAGTCTGTTTTACTCCATTGACTATAAAAGTATTCCAGATGGCTACCTAAGATGTACCAAGAGTAAATTGAAACCAATCTTACTTGCATCTGTAATTGTATACGTATATATAATATATAGCCAATGCTAACAGGTTTGCTTTTGCTAGTGGAATCCAGTGCGGACCAATTGTTTTGGTCTCTGCAATTACTGCATAATATTTCTTCATGATATTTACACAGTGAAAAGTAAATGCATTTTTGGAACTTTTTTGCAAGTTTTAGTCTCAAGAAACTGTGATAGTACAAATGATTTAAAAATAATTATTAGAGAAAGTAAGCAAAATCTTCATCTATTTCTTGTAAAGAAATAATTAGAAATTTAGAAGCTGCCAAATGTAAGCTCATGTGTGTTGCAGTTTGAAGTGATCAAAATAAGAGAAATGTAGGATACTGCACTGAACAAGTAAGGGATGATTTTTTTTGAGAAGTCTATAAAATACTGGACTGATTATTGTCTAAGTGTATTCTTCCAACTGAGAATAAGTCTTCATTTATGTAGTGAACCTAGTTATTATCAACAGAGTTCCACTAATGAGTGGTCCAATAGGATCAACTCCTCTTTCCATTTGCATGTCAGATTTATTAAAAGTTTTGTTTTATGAAATTGTATGTTTTCTCTTCCTAATCTCTTCCAAATTACATATTTACAATCCATCTCATTCATAGTGGCAGTTGTCACGATTAAATTCTTGTATATAGAAAACAAATAGTATGGAACATCAAATAATTACATCTAGCTCTTGATTACATGGTTATTTTAAGTGCGTTAACTAAGCTAATTATGAGTAGGAAAAATCTTTAGAAGAGCTGAAAGGCCTAACTTGAAGTACTGTACCAATCAGTACTAGTGCTTTGACCCACACTTAAAGAATATCATGTTCAACATAGACGTACTTTGAACAATCTGAGTAAACTTGAGGAAACCAGTAAACTTTCTCCTCTTGCAGATTTTTTTGTTATTGCCTTCTTTTGCTAAGGCTTCAAAAAAACCTCATAGTAACATCCATGAAGCATAACAGTCAATTTGGAAAGATGTAGTGGATAGTCTCCGCTACCAGCTCATCAGCAAATGACTAAGTTGGAATATATTACCTAACATCTCCTCGATGGATGCTGACACGTTGTTAGAATCCTAACAGAAATAAACTAGTCCTATTCAGAAACTCCTTCTTCATCACGTTTCTTAATAAAAGGAACATGATAAAACCTCATAAAACCCTCAAACAAAATCATAAAAGACAGTGTGATTTTGGTTGATATTTTATGACAGCTGCAAGCTAATCTTTTTCAGATGCATAGAGGTAACACTGAAGCTAAGAATCTTTTAAAGGATTAAACCACAACTCTCTACCACTTGCTGCTAAGGATGTTGTCTGCTCCATTAATGGCTGCTCATCTCATCCTTGCCCTGTTATATAAACTTTTGAATTTCCACAACTGGGACCATGGTTCCATCTTGAACAATTGAAATGCATTCAGAATAGGACTTATTGATTTCCCATGCCAGCAAAGAAAAACCTTTCCCCATTTCCAATATTCTTTATTTTGTAGCAAGAGAGGTCTTGAAGAATGCAGAAATAATGAAGCCCTGGTGTCCGTGAGGTCTCCATCACTGGAAATACTAAAAGTAGTCTATAAAACTATTTGAATGGAATAACATAGATGTAGCCAATTTTACCTCTGGATGTTTTTGATAAGTCTGCAGACCTTTGCAACACCATTTTCTATCATTCTGTGACTAGGGAGTAGCCAGCCTTTGGTGCATAAGAAGATTTCAGTCTGAGACATGTTATAACATGAGATCCCAATATCTTACGCTTTAACATGTGTTGTCTAGTATTATTTCATGTAGTATCTTTTAATTTTACTGCCCTGAGCAAATCATCTTGAAAAATGAGTGAAATTAAACCAATTCTTTTATTGTTGAAGGCATAGTGTGACTATTAGCACTAAGATTTGCAAACAAAGACCATTGGATTTATAATGTATAAAAACTGAGGTTTTCCACATGAGCTGGCATGATATATGTGATTTTGAAAGAATTCATTAGTGTCTGTGGGCACTGATCAATTTAAAGCTCATCTAGACTTAATGAAGTTTGTAACATCTACAACCTAATTTGATGTGTAACTGTAACAACATCTGTGTGACATTAATCAGTCCATTATGCAGTTGCTAAATCAGCCTCTACACAGACTAAATCTCCTGCATTGCTGTTCGACTGTGAAGGTAACAGGAATCTCTCCACTGTTGTAATTGTTCTGCATTCTTACAGCTTTGATGTAACATAAATAATGTAATTTATAAAGTTCTTTTCTTCCTTTGTCCTTTAAAAACACTGAAGACATGACTAGTATAATAACAAATAACAAAATCAAAATTCTCAGCATTCAAGAGAAAAGAGAGGTCTATGTGCATGTGAGAAAAATGGGATGACAAGGTTAACCAAGGAAATGATGGGAGGAAGGACAGAGAGGTGGAACGCCATGTAAGTTGAAACTGGATAAATTAGAATCTTTGTCTTAAAATAATGATAATCAGAGGTTCTGCTGTGCTTTCACAGAGCAGATCTTGCTCTTCCATTATGTTGTTTCTAATGTTGACTTTGTTATTTGCTTCTTTTTATGAAAGTTTATTATTCTGTATTGGAATACCTCCCTGAAGACCTGCTGAAATATATGGCAAATGAATCGCCAGTCTTGTTATTTTTATGTAATGTTTTATGTTGAGATATGACGAGAAGTCTCTTTGTTTAATATTTTCTGTAGTATAGAAAATAATCATGAGGTTGTATAATAATAGATGATAATAATAACGAAAATAGTGAAGTCACGGGTGAGTGACGTGGAGTTGACAAATTACAAGTTGTCACTGTTTCTCATACATAGGTATTAGGTGGATCAAGATCATATCCCAAACGGACTGTGATAAATGCCTTCATTACTGTTATCCATTTGAAGGACTTAATTTTAGTGATAACAATTATGGGTAAATGCTTCACAAAGTTTTACTCTTTGAAATTTTGATTGCAAAAAGCACCAACCAACAATTGTTTTCCACTAATGGAACAGAAAAAACCCCCAATGACTGAGTGGCTTCTTTCTGATATGTTTTTGATTGTTAATATTGACGTTATTTCTGTTACAATACCACCCAGAAACAGATACATTCAAACTCTTCTTTTTCAAGGTTCTGCACATTCTCTGGGTGAAGAATTGTCTTTTGCTTTACAGGGCAACTCTGTAAAATGTTATCTTTTCCACCACTGTAATGCTTTAATTTAAATGGATTTAGTTTCCTTTCTGTGTCTGGATTGCTTCGTGCTGCTATAAAACTGAGTTACTGTGGTTTAGCTTGTGCCTGAAAATCTATATTTAAGAATTACACTGTTTTTATATCGTTACAACTCTCTGTGTAGAAAGGGCCTAAATAAGGGAAGGAGGGAAAAGAAGGGGGAGATTTAGGCAGGAGAGTTTGCCTCTTTTTTCACAGATCACTTTTGCTATATTTAGTCTGAAAGGGGAGTGTATGTTGGGTGAAGCAAGCCTGATTGCAGTAGGACTGGAGTGCAGGGCACTAGTGGCTGCTGAGGTCAAGATCCTCACAGGTCCCTCTGACATCATATGCAGCGTATTGAAGTAATGCGAGACCAGGACATGAAGGTTGTAGGTCCAACACTTTGCTTCTGACAAAGCGGTGCTTTGCTGTCTACTGCCCATACACTCCCCCAGCACTTCAGCAAGGGAAGTTGCCATCATTTTTGACTTTTTAACTTCTGCTTTTGCTGAAGCAGCAATTAAGGAGTCAGTCTCACAACAATATTGAGCCTACCTCATGCCAAAAAATAAGTGTGAAAATATTGGATGTTCTAAGAATGCATTTTCTTATTGTTTCTTTTGTCAATCTGTGTCTTAAATGTTTCTTGTTAATTGGCTGTATTCCCAGTCCTTATAAAAATAACAAAAGTCTCATGATACTTAGCATTTCCATAAAGCCACTGCAGCTGGAATTAAAAGATTGCAGGAGATCTTTAATTTAAAAGATAAGCTTCAATTTTTAATGCTTGTTTATAAAACCCTGTCAAAATGAAACAAGTAATCTGCAAGATCTCAGAAAACAAAGGGCTAATAAAACTTTTTTTTACCTTTCTATTTTTAAGTCAATCCTATGATTATCTGGGATTTCACTCACAATTTTGGATGGTTGAAATTGGCAGTGAATTGACAGGAGAAGATTCTCCAGTTTCGAAAGTAGTGATCTCTTTTCCAGAGCGTGTTTCCAGACAATCTGTTTTGATCTTCACTGAAAATGCTTTTTTATTCATTTACTTCACTACAGTGTACAAACAGTAGTAGAATATACCACACATGTCTTCTCATTCCTTAATTTTTGTATATGATCAGGTTACAAGATTCTAATGAGGAGTAATAAGTCCCTTTTCTTAACAGATTGTCGTTACTGCTATATGAGAACAGAAGAGTTTCAAGAGATTTAGATGTTTTGTTAGTGTGAATGTACTTTTGGTTTAGAAGTTGTTGATGTTTTTCATATGATCTCTTGCTCATCTTAACTTTATCTTTGAAATACTTACAAAATTTATCATCCATCCAATAAACTTTGCCTTGTTCTTGATACTCACTAATTTTCTCCTTTTGGTGAAAATATATCATAGTTTAATCACACTACACCAGACCACATATAGATATATGGCATCTGAAGTCAAGAGAGCAATGAGAGGTGAGGTATATTCTTTTCTCTTTCCCTCTCTGTATCCAAGGTACTGAAAGAGATGAGGGAGATGTAAGGGTAACGTAAACAGTGGGTAGGGGCAGCCTTATTGTGTTCTGCTGGCAGTGACAATTACCATGGTGAAGATAATATAACAATCTCAAGAAACTAGGTATTTTACAGCAAAATAAAGCAGATATATTTAAATTACTCCCAGGAATGGTCTATGCACCAGGATATTCAGAGAATGCATAATTAGTGGCTTAGACAGGGATTGCTTATAGCCAAATGCCAAAGATTATATTTTGTATCAGTCTGAGACAGTTAACAGCTGAACAAAGTACAGGACTTTTGCCTTACATTGTCCTGTCATGTTCCCTTTTCTTTAAGCTTATGCTAATTTTTTAGCTACAGCAACAGACAGTCAATTGTTGTACTAGTGCATGTGTGGGAACAAATGGTCATTTCTAAATGCCTGTGAAGTGTCTACTTTGTTAATGACAGTCGTTTGACCGTCAATTTGTTTATTTTATGAAATCAAGAAAAACTGTCCTGTGCAGAGATCTGCAGGATCTCTTCACCATGACTTATAAGACCTCATGGATTTTAATTAATTCAAACCTTATTTTGTTCAATGAAAGTAGTGACAATTACTTAAAAAAACAACCTTGAAATCTTCTGTTCTTGAGCAAATAACAAATGCTTCAGCTCATTAACTGACTTTTCATGCATTTCCCATAATAAATCCTTGCTAGCAGATGTTTTTTAGCCAAAGGATATATTCACGGAATGGACGGTTTGTATTTAAACAAATTGTTATCCACAGATATAGACACATTTAGCTTTTTATAGAAAACGGCAAAGATAAAGTAGATACGGAGTAGAGAAGCAGTGAACTGTTAAGTCTCACTCTGCAGCAAGGGATAACATCAATTGAAAAAAAAAGCATCTCTGTTTGTACTTAATTTGATTGAACTATATGTGACATTAGATAGTTTGCACTACATGGAACCTCATGTTCAATGATATCACTTTCTTGAGAAAAAAAAGCCATAAAAACTCTGTTGTAAAAGAGACTTACAAAGCAAGAGTATCTTAGTTTTGGAAGTATGTATCAGAAAATTGTTAATATTAAAAAAGGAGTTTGATGCTCTATGAAATCAGTACTATATTGTCAAACCTTGGTCTAGTGAACACAGTAAGTTTTAGTTTAAAGTGGTAACGTATTAACAAGGCATGTTATGTCTTCAGTATCCTTCACAATCTAACAAGATAACAGCACCTTGCAGGCATAGTAAGATATAGCAAAAGAATTCTCGTCTAGATTTTACTTCCAGATTTCATTGTAAAACAAAATTACTTTAAAAAAAATATAATAAAAGCAACTTTTGATGGTGGGAGGCTAAAAGCCTAAATAAAAAAAAAAAAAAAAAGAAAAAAAGATATACGATAAAACTTCAAAAAGTTCTAAGATTTGGAGTTATTACATTGTGTTATGTCATAAGGGATGGCTTCTGAGGAGGATAGTTTGAGTAGAAAGTAGACAAAATCTGTCCCAGCTGGTACTTTGATTTGAGTATATTGGTAATAATACAGCTGGTTTTTTGTGTTTTTTTTTTTTTTTTTTTTTTAAGTGAAATACTTTTTCTTTTCAGACCCAGTCTCAGGAGGAGAACACATGGCGCATGTGGATTTTCTTTCTCTTAAAATAAAACACTGGTAGTTATTTTTGCACAGGACTTTCTTGTTGTAAATGTAGTTAATTAGATCTTTATGTTCTATGATCCTTGTATTTCTCTAGCAGTTTCATTATCAAAATCTGATAGACAAAGGCACTTAGTATACATATATATTGTGCTGCTTATCATCTCAGAAGGTGGAAGACAGCTTGGGAATATACAGTGGGCCAGAAAAAACAGAAAACAACATCACCTACTCCTTGTTACAGGTGAAAAATAGGAATTAACAGCATCAACACAGGCTGTTCAAAGTAGGGCATCCTCCAACGTCTTATGACTCTATGTTGTAAAAATGACTTAATTTTTATCCAAAGTGGTAGACCCATACAGGAGCAGAAGAAATCTGAAAGTAGGAAGGAGAAACTGGAAAAAAAAACCAGTGAGAAACAAGGAATGTCAGAAATAAACTACTTTTTGATTACCTTTACTTCCTGCTTTTTGGATTATCGTGCCAAAGGCATTGAAATTTATGACAATGATAAATGGGGAGAAGACCAGGAAGGGGGAAGAGGTGAAGTTGAGCCTGGGAAAGGGAGAAGGAAAGATGTTTTCACACAACCTTTTAATGTTTGTCTTCTTTGTTTCTTAATACTCTAATCAGTAACAACATGTTTTAAATTAAGTCATGTCTTTTTTGCCTGTGACAACAACTGGCAAGTGATTTCCCTGTCTGTGGTGGTCCTAACACTGAATACTACTGAGAAGTTCCTGAATCTGACTTTTTATCCACATGGATATGATCAACCTGAGACTTTACTCTAGTCTGAACAGTCACATCTTTCTCAGTCTTTCCTCATAAGAAAGGTTCTCCAGTCTCTCCAGCTTCTTCATGGCATTCACAGGACTCTCTTCAGTAAATCCACATCTCTACTGTACTGGGGAGACCAGCTCTGACCCACTGCTCCTTATATGGCCTCATCACTGCTGAATAGAGTGGCAAAACCACCTTTCTCAGCTTGGTAGCAACACTCCTACTGGTACAACCCAAGATACCTTTGGTATTCATTGTCAGAAAGACAAATTGTTAGCTCATGATCATCCTGATTACGCCTAGTACTGCTGAACCTAGATCTCTTATACAGGGTACTGTGTGCGAGAAGAACTTCTGTGGGGAACAGTGAAGTTTTGGAAATGTTCCTTAAAGAATTTATGACAATTCCTGCAGTGCCTCACTACAAACGGTTCTGCCTCTGTCTTAGGACAATATGAACAACAGTAGTCACATTTGAAAAATGCTTCTACTTGGAGCTACACTACATCAGTTCAGTGAAAGCATCTTTCATAGATCCCAGAAACTGAGATAAAGGTGCATGCAATGACAGTTTCGAGTGAGGATTTGAATTTTTCTCAAACAACCGAGTTGTTTTTAAGCACCTGAGTCAAATGTGAGTCACTCAACTGGGTACAGTCTGTAGCTTAAGTTAAACTTCTGGGTACTTTTTCACAGACTGCAGAGATTCTAACCAATGCAGTCCATGGAATACAAGGTGTGATTCACCTCATCCTAAATGAGATATCTGTATAGTGGCAGACAGATTGAGCCCATGTTCCTATTTCATTTCACTGGCAATAAGCCAAGCCTAGCCTGCCTTGCTTAAGCATCTTCAGTAGAAAGGAAAATAAAACTGGATTAGATTATTCCAATGTATTTAGTCTCCTTCAAAAACTTCAAGTATGCTGGCCTTTTTTTGTCATTTACACAGGGTTCAACTTTGGACGGAGCTAAACACAGGAATATATTAAAAAAAAAAACCAAAAAAACTTAGTTCCATCATCTGAATGAATTTGTTATCATTAAACTAATCTTTAAGACGGCCACAGTCTACTGAGGTGTTTCATTCAGAAATGGTCTTGTACATAAAAATAAAACACAGTATTATATGCAGGTCAAACACTTGTCAGTTTCACTAGATGAATTACTGAGTTTGGGAGTTGTAAAAAAAATCCACAGGACACTATCACTAAGTGGAACACAGGAGAAAAAAAGCTGTCACATGTCACATATCTTCTTCAACCAGGCCTGGAAAATGTGACCTGTTTGAAAGGTTCATAAAACACTCACAACCATGCTAAATATTCTGTGTGTGCTTCTCTTTCCTCCCTGCATCATCTTCTTTCCAGAGTTTTTCAGAAGTGGAAGACTAGATCCAGGAGTTGTCACAGTCAGAAAAGAAACAAAGAAAAGTTTTTTTAATGAGAAAATAGAAGAGTGGGAAATTTCAAGTAGCTTCTTTCAAAGAGCATGGTGTTAGTCCTCTACAAGGAACTAACACAATAAAAAGGTTTCATTAATGAAAGGCTAATTAGCACCAGAAATAACTATTGAGTCAATTTAACTTGTATATCTATATACTGTATTTGCATCTAATGCACAAAAGCACAAAACCAGAAGCAGAAAAATCAGAATTGGCATTCTTTTTGGAGAAGGAAGGAAGGAAGGAAGGAAGGAAGGAAGGAAGGAAGGAAGGAAGGAAGGAAGGAAGGAAGGAAGGAAGGAAGGAAGGAAGGAAGGAAGGAAGGAAGGAAGGAAGGAAGGAAGGAAGGAAGGAAGGAAGGAAGGAAGGAAGGAAGGAAGGAAGGAAGGAAGGAAGGAAGGAAGGAAGGAAGGAAAAGAGAGAAAGAGAGGGAGAAAGAAAGAGAGAGAGAAAGAAAGAGAGAGAGAAAGAAAGAGAGGGAGAAAGAAAGAGAGAAAGAGAGAGAGAAAGAGAGAAAGAGAGAAAGAGAGAAAGAGAGAAAGAGAGAAAGAAACTCACCCACCTACTTTCCACAACTGTCTCAATCAGAAAGTAAATTAATTATTAGGTTTCAACTATTTCTTTTTCTGTGTAAAATTCAGAAAATAGTGAAGTAATTTCCTGACTTCTCAAAAAAGCATTCTTTCTAATTTATTATAGAAGTGCTGTTGTGCAACCATCAAAAATCTAACCATATGTGTGTAACCACGATTTCCAAGTAATATTTTTTTTACTTCTGATTTAAAAATAATTCCAAATGGATATAAGTATGTTCATAACTGTGTGGAACTGGTTGATCCCAGTGGTAAGTCTTATTACTTACCTTATTATATTTCTGCAGAAACCTTACAACATTACCTATATTCTGGAGCTCCTGGGAATGTTTTAGACATGATGCTTGTAACTCTGAAAGCTGAAAGAAAATTCTTTATGAGTCATGAATGTGGAATTGGATTATATTTGATCAGACTTGTTTTGTTTTGTCTTTTACTACAGAACAATTCAAACTTAAAATGCTATTTGAGGTATAAATACAATTAATTCGTGGAAGACATTGATAAAAAAAATCAAATAAAGATAATTTAAAAACCGAGGATAAATCTAGAATTTGGCTTATAATATTACAGAATAAAAGTGGAATCTTCTCTGTCACTACCTGTTTACTCTCCCTCTGGTATATATAACCTCTGTCTTTGGCTTTATAGACAAAAAGAATGATCAATATCAATTGAAGAGTATGTATTGTTCCACTATCTTTAAACATTTCTTATGCCATATATTAAGAATTAAAACTCCTATTCAGTAGGCACAGGAAATGGAACAGTTCCTCTCTGTAGACATAGGCTTCACATATGCACATAAAAATCAAACTCATCCATATGAATTCAAGGTCATAGAAAACAGAATGTTGAAATTTATGAAATTATGAGTAACAATAGTTTTACAATGAAATGTGACTAAGAATAGTTAAATTTTTATTATTTATTAAAATATGAAAAGGTATTATCTTAATGATAGATTTAAATATTAAGAAAATGTCCCTGAAATATATAGATGTCAAACTATATTTGATAGAATACTCATAAACCCCAGCAGTAGAGAAAAATCAAACAAACATGCCTAAAACCCCTCACAAACCTAGGCTTGAAAACTAAAATTATGCTGACATTGATCACTTCAGCATTTACCAGCATCTGAAAGTTTTAAGCAAGCAGTAAAGCTAGCTTCCTTAAAAATGATCTAATAAACATGCTATCTTGCCCTCCAACTGTTGCTAGATTCTTTAATGTATGTCATAGAAAGAAAATGAGGGCAAAATATAGATGGGTTTTAATATATGTTTTTGATCAAGGGAACTTACTTAACATTCAGACAAATGAAGTACAAATGGGAAAAGAAAAGTCATCATATTAATTTGTTCCATAGCATTCAATACTCTAGATGAAAGATAAAATGCCAGTATTTTCAGAGACACAGATATAAGAAACAATAAAAGCTTTTCCTTTCAGCTGCATATCAGTAATTAAGCAGCAGCTTAGAAAGTTATGAGCTGAATTCAATCAAACACCTTTGGCCTAGAAGAAGAGGTATCAATGCAAATTTGGGAAGCTGTGTTGAAGTAAAAAAAAAAAAATGTTTAGAGCACCACAGCTAGTAGGATCCCAAGCATATCTGAGAAATTTCAGGCTTATATTTAGTTTTTTGAGATAAGAATCTGAGACATTTAGTCAATTTCAGGATCAAAAAAGCACAAGTATTAGACTAAAAGTTAAGCTACTTGAACGTGAATTTACTTCCTCGATCTTTAGTTATCTTACAAAAAAATTTTGGATTCTTTGTATGCTGGTGAAACTGATCTTAGGTGATAGGTTTTTCTTGGACCCAATTTAAATTTCTCTACATCTTAGCATAAAACATAAACTCAGCAGAAAAAAATCTGTCGGACATATTGATTAGATAAAAAAATAAAAAGTTAGAAGGTTCCATTAAGGAAAAATAATCATTTCATATTGAAAAAAAAAGCTATAACATGATGATACATTTTACCATTATGTTGTCACAAAACACTTCCGATATTTCTAGTTCAAGTCAAACCAAAAAGAAAAAATGAAGATTTCTATAGGAGTTTAAAATTCATTTATCTCAAGATAAACTCTGAGCTACTTTTATATCTATGCAGATAACTCCATTAATCTCGAAACTGATCACTAGTCAATTTATAATTCATGATTTCTGTCTTTTCCTATGTACCATTAATCAGGTAAAAGGGTGTAGATCTCAGGCTTAAAATTCTTATCACATGCAAATAACGTACTTTCTACACAGCCACAGTTTTTCAGTCTGATACTTTAATCACCCTTAAACTTAGCAATAAAAAGACCATTTAATCAATATGAGGATCCACAGAACTCCTGTTATGTGGCACACTCTGGTTTGACAGCTAATGACTATATGAGAAAGTGAATGCTTTAGCGATTTCAAAAGTGAGAAAAGTGAAATATTTTTAATAGGTAAAGCAAAATCTGTGCATGCAAACAAAGCAAAATAAATATTTCATTCACTATTTACTATTGGCAGTCAGGTGTTTCTTCATTTCCATAAAAGCAGGGTCTCATCACACGTAACCGTTACCTGGGGTGACAACCTCTGAACATTCCCCCTTTGTCCTTCCTTGTTCTTTCCCACAACTTTTATTTCTGAGCATGACATCATATGATGCGGAATATCCCTTTGGTCACTTTGGGTCATCTGCTTGATTGTGTCCCTTCTCAGCCTGTTGTGCACTCCTAGTTTATTCAGTGGAGGCCAGAGAGAAACAGAGAAGGTCTTGGTGTTGTGTAGACAGTGTTCAGCAATAGCTAGAACCTCTGCGTATCATCGGTATTGTTTTGGTCACAAATCTGAAAAACAGTCCTATATGAGCTATAGTGAAGAAAATTACTTCTGTCATAGCCAGTACACCTACATAGCTAGTCCTGAGGACTGCATCTCTGTTAACCTCTGCAAATACATCTTCAGGTTTAACATCACTGAAAAGAAGTTCCACTTGGGCAACCTGAGACCACTCTACAGTGGGATCCAAAGTATGGCTAAAAGGTTTGTTTCGAGAGTGAATGTTTCAAACTGAAATGTTAATGTGGATGTACCCAATGTGACTACACAGGAACAAATCACTAAGGAAGAACAGAGCCTTACAGAGCTTTGAAAGCTCAATAAATATGTTCTATTTAATGCATGGAGAAGACGGTGGAGGAATTCAGAGATTAAGTAAGTGTCGTGCTTAAGTCTGTGGCCAGGGAAAAATGTTGTGTAGTGAACACAGTGATGATTAATGAAATTTGTCACAACCCTCCAAGGGTTACAAGGATCGAGCCACACAATCCAGACAAAAAAACAGACATGTCCAGTAGCAACAAGAAAAACACTGGCACATCATCATCAGGAATAGCTTATTCCATACATCTATTCTGTTCCCTACAATTTAAGCAAATTACCAGCAAGCATGGAATAAGGCACTTCAAGACCTTGCTTTGCTGAGAATAACAGGTGTTTGATAAGAAAATGGTTACTTCCAGCATCTTAATGACAAACTACAGGAAGGAAAATGAACAATTAAAGATGAAGAGAAATGGCATTTCAATGTAATCCCTAATAAGATCATTAACACGCTCATAAATTTTGCTTGATTTCCAGCAGGATTTTTTACCATCTATTGTTGCAGAAATTAAGTTAATTCTTAAACTGAGACCAAGAGAGTATTTATTTCTTCTATATTTCTCCTAAGCTGAAAATAATAACAATTGAACAGCTATGCCAAAGTCATCCAGATAACTGAAAAATGAGAAGTCTTTATGATTACTGGAAGATCAGAAAATCATCATTCAAGGTCCATTAACATAAGACAAGTAATCTTTCAGAAATTCTCTTGGCAATAATGTGCAAAAACATCTGCATTCTACCAAGTAGGGATAATTTTTTCTAAATACAAGTTGTTTAAAATAGCTCCTTACATTTGTAATTTCTCCCTAAGTTGTTAATCTTGTGATTACGACAGTTCAGATGATGATAAGATACAGATGACAGTACAGACAGGTTCTTTTTGGGTGCTGATTACGTAGCAGACACATCTATACTCCTAAAATCCATTCATTTTGTATCAAAAGAGGTTACAGAAAGACTAGAACATAGGATTTATGCATATTTCTTTCCAGATAAAAATTTTCTTTTCTCTCACAGTAAACCTACATGGCCTTTATAGATAACTTCATCTTGATTTCATACATCCTTCTTATTATTTACATCAAATGAATTATATTCAATAAAGCCACAGAAATCTGATAAATTAACAAAATAATCACAATATGGGAGAAAACATAATTTAACTGGCTTTACACAACAAAATTCAGTATCATTGTGTAAAGACTAATTGGCAGCCAAGTACTGGTGCTGAGCCACTCCAAAGGATTAATGTCTGTCTGGCATATTATACTGCCATTAGGAAGTACTACAGTGCTTGAAATAGAATAAATTTGGAAGTGAAGGGAAATAACTAATGGAATACTGAAAAAAGGCTTCTGCGAGATAAAGGTAGGCAAATTCATTTTTAATTTTTAACCCACTTAAAGTGGGGCTTGAAGTGTCAAATCAGGCTTTAGCAATTTAGTTTGCACTCTTCTAAGGAAAGACTGAGATAAAAAGAAGGAATGACAGCTAAAATGTCAGGAAAAATATGCAGTGAGAGCTGGAAAAGAGAGTAGGCACAGTGAAGTAATGATACGGATGAGTTTTAGAAGTTTTGGAAAGAAAAAAATCTGCATAGAATAGTATTTGTAGTGAAAGCATTAGTTTCCTCCTGGACTAAGATTGCAGTTAGTTCACTTGCTCATCTCTGTCTTACCTTTCCTCCAGCTAAATCAAGGCATTTTTCCAGGCATTTTTGAAGGCAGTATATGGAAGATGTGTTTAAACAGTTTCACACAAAGCAAATGTCCTTCATTGTGTGGCTCTTTCCACTATTGAGTAAAGACATCTGGGCAGTTACTGTTCACTGATTCAACTTATTCTCTTTTTATAAACATTTTCTTTCTGTTCATGTCTTGTCATTTATATTCTTAATCAAAAAATAAATACCACTGTTATGACCTAACGCACGTGCATTAAGTGGACTGTGCAACAGAATCTTCAGCTGTGTTTGGGGAAAGAAGTCACGAGATAGTAATAGTAATTAAATTAAATCTGTAATTCTTAGAATCATAGAATCATAGAATCACCAGGTTGGAAGAGACCCATCAGATCATCAAGTCCAACCATTCCTATCAAACACTAAACCATGTCCCTCAGGACCTCATCCACCTGTGCCTTAAACAACTCCATGGAAGGTGAGTCAACCACCTCCCTGGGCAGCCTATTCCAATACCTAATAACCCTCTGTGTGAAAAACTTTCTCCTAATCTCCAGCCTAAATCTCCCCTGGTGGAGCTTGAGGCCATTCCCTCTTGTCCTGTTCCCTGTCACTTGGGAGAAGAGGCCAGCTCCCTCCTCTCTACAACCTCCCTTCAGGTAGTTGTAGAGAGTAATGAGGTCTCCTCTCAGCCTCCTCTTCTCCAGGCTAAACAACCCCAGCTCTCTCAGCCATTCCTCATAGGGCCTGTTCTCCAGCCCCTTCACCAGCTTCGTGGCATATCTTGCCCATAAGAAGGCAAGGTGCAAGGAATACAAGTGGTTACTGACTATGTATACTCCGTGTGTGCGTGTTTCTTTGTGTTTTTTGCTCTCAAGGGACATCAGCACCTATCTGCTCTCCAGCAGAAGGAGAAGTGGGAGCCAAGGATGACAGCAAGGCAGACAAAGCAGACATCTCCTTGTCAGGGCTGGCATCAAACAGTGCATAAGAAAGATGAACAAAGGAGGCTGAATGACAATAACCCACTTCAGCCACGAATCCAACAACTGCGAGATACGTCTCTGGGAATGACACAGGTATGAAGTTGAGCCAGGATGTCAAGTCAGTGATCTGGATCAGGTAGGCCAAGAATAGGAATACCTAAAGTACACCTCATGCTGTGGGTATGGGATCAGGTGAAAGGATCTGAACTTAAAAAGCAGTTCTCAAATGAAGAAGGCAAAGCTCTGATGAGCCACAAGTCTCACAGTTTTTTCTCACACAACAGTCTGATATACGGTCTCATAGCTGCGCCACCATATGGAGATAGCAGGGAAGAGATTGCGGAGACTGACTTTCTATTAGGCTCTGTGTTACTTGCTTGTGTGGCTGAAAGTGTAAGTTAAAACCCAAGGTTTATTGTATCCACTCCTTTTTACAGTTCCATAGGAAGATAAATCCCTTGAAAGTTAATAATTGTCAGAAATTATTGGACAGAATTTCTGATAAAATGTAGACAGGTTCTCCAACGTTCCTGATGTGTGTATACAAAATAAATCCTAGAACATCTTAGAAAAAAGACCTATTGACAACCACATAGGAAAGCAGAGTAAAGCTGCAATTCACATTTTTCCTACATTTGTGTTATATAGCTTCTAACATGTTGCAGGCTTAGCACTTACTTTGATTTTTGTGTCTCTCTCTGCTCCTAGTATAACATAGAGAGTTCATAAACTATTTAATAGCTTGGGGTTTAATTCTTTCCCTTTTCCCTTAAACAAACAAACAAACAAACAAAACCCCCCAAAACCAACACCAAATGGGGCATTTTAGCTATTTTTCCTTTAATATAAATTTTTATGCATTTCTTATACAGTCAAGGGTAGATAGACACATAGCTGCAGCTTCTGTACATCAAATCTTCACAAAATATTTTCCAAATAAGCTTTGACAGGAATTAGGATCTAACTCACACTGATTAGGTATTTGAGTGAATTAACAAGAGTCTTTTCTTTACACTGAAAAGCTTTAATTATAAATTGGCTCAACTTCCAATTGGATGAAAAGATTTAATACAATAACAGAAGATTATAACTGTTGGTTACAATCTTGGAACTCCCATAATCTTTACTTTGTCAGGTAACATTTTTTTTCTTTTAAGATTCTTTCAGTCTGCATGATCCTCTCTGTCTTATGTCAGCTGCACGATATACTTCAGTATTTTTGGTCTCCTTTGCATCAAGAGATACTAACTGGTCAATGTTCTTCCTAGAGCTGAAATGTTCTGTAACTGTGCTGGTAGAAGAACCTCAGAGAAGTGACTCAGGCACAAAACCAGAGAGGAATAATAGGCTTAGTTAATAGTCAAAGTGTATTTAATATATAAGGCAAAGAACATAATATTTTGCAGCTTTCTAAGTGTATATGCCCATTTCTAAACTCAAGGATCGGTTCCTATCTGACCAAGTTCCTGATCATATACATACAAGCATGTTTTATATACATGCATGTTTACAATTAAAAAAAAATTGTCTGTTACGAAGTTGAGATATAGGACTGTTTTGAGACACATCTGTTAAGTAAAAGCCAGTTTACCCAAACTTCCATCTATTAAATTTCTGGAAAATATTTCCTGTCTTCACTTTAAGTAACAGTCTGTGAAAGGACCATGGCTGGAACTAAGGAAAAAAAGGAGAGTTTAAGACTCTTGGAAGAAAGGCAGGTAATTCAGGAGGACTACAAAAATGTTGTGAGGTTATGCAGGGAGAAAATAAGAAAGGCCAAAGCCCAACTAGGACTTTATCTGATTGCTGCTGTAAGAGACAAGTGTAAAATGAAATGAAAAACGTTTCTCTAAATACATTACCAACAAAAGAAGGGCTAAGGAGAATCTCTATCCTTTATTGGATGCAAGGAAAGCATAGTTACAAAGGATAGGGAAAAGACTGAGACAGTTAATGCCTTCTTTGCTTGACTCGCTTGCTGGGCCCAAAGAGTGGTAGTGAAGGGAATTAAATCCAGTTGGCAACCAGTGACAAGTGGTGTTCCCAGGGCTTGGTTTTGGGTCTGATTCTGCTCAGTTAGTTATTAATGATCCAGATGAAGGGGTTGAGTGCTCACTCAGTAAGTTTGCAGATGACACCAAGTTAGGCAGGAGTGTTGCTCTACTTGAAGGAAGGAAGGAAGGAAGGAAGGAAGGAAGGAAGGAAGGAAGGAAGGAAGGAAGGGAGGAAGGAAGGAAGGGAGGAAGGAAGGAAGGAAGGCTCGGTAGAGGGACCTGAACAGTCTGGATCAATGTTTCAAAGCAAATTCTATGAGTTTCAACAAGGCCAAGGGCCGAGTCTTGCACTTGCGACATAACCACCCCATGCTTAAGGAAGAATGTCCAGAACCCTGCCTGGTGGAATAGGATCTGGGGATATTGGTCAATAGTTGGCTGAAAATGACCCAACGGTTTGTCTAAGTGGTGCTGGAATGTGTTCAAAGCAGAACAATGAAGCTGGTGAAGGGTCTAAGGCACAAGACTTGTGACGGGCGACTGAGGAAACTGGAATTTTTTAGCCTAGAGAAAAGGGGGCTGTGGGGAGATTGTATGTTTCTCTTAACTACCTGAAAGGAGGTTTTAGCAAAAGAGATGTTGGTATCTTTTTCCAAGTAACAAGTGTTAGGATAATAGGAAACAGCCTCAAGTTGCACCAGAGAAGATTTAGATTAGATTTACAAAAGATTTCTTCTCCAAAAGGGTTGTCAAGCATTGGAACACACTACCCAGGGAAGGTGTTGAGTCACCATCCTTGGCAATATTTAAAAGTGTATGTGGAGAGGTGACTCTCAGGGACATGTTTTAATGGTGAACTTGGCAGTGCTAGGTTAATAGTTGGATTTGCTGGTCTTGCAGATTTTTTTCAAGCTAAACAAATACATGATTCTATCATTCTATGTGCAGTGTGAGTTCATGCTGGGGGAGTTCAGATTCAATACAGGAAGAGATCTATGTGGGAAAAGTTTTAACTGAAGTTCATACTTTATTAAAATCTCACAAAGTTAATTCATCTCAAGATAATTAATATTCTTATCCAAGGAAAAGTCTTATTCAAGGAAAGATTTGCATTATATGTTTTTGACTCAGATAGTATTTGATTTGTTGTACTGATGCCTTTTATCAGTTTATTATCTGAATATATTTAATTGTTAACATCCAAAGATTTTTTTGTTTCCCTTCATTATTCTCCATTTCTACCCAACTGCACCACTGCACAGTCTAGAGTGTTGGGGTCACTGTGACTCCCAGCTCAACTCTGTCTGACAGAAGCCCTACTCCTGTTACTCCCTCATAGCTGGGATGGCTTTCCTGGGAAAATTATTTTTAAAGAAAACATATAAATTAAATACACAAACATTCTTTTAAAATCTGTTAATGGTAGTGACATATGCACTGAAATATTTAAGAAACGCTTAGGTATTAAAAGAACTAAGTAGTGGGTACATATTGTGGGACTTCAGTATCTTATATTATTGGAATACTCTGACTGACAGCAACAAAGCAAAATGCAGTTGTTCAAACTATGAACTTTTTCTGTATTTGTAATGAAGCTTTTAAAGCAGCCAGCCAGATTACTTGCATAAGTGTTTTGAACAAAATCATCAGTACCTGCTAGGATAAGCCTCAGATTAAGTTTCTCTTAACATCTGGCCAAGAAACAGTACAACATCCTTTAGAGAGAAAGCGCTAACCTAATGCAGCGTTTACTTTCACAGGGCATCTGATGCATAGTTCTGTCATCAAAAAAAGGATATTAAAATATCAGAATTTAGATAACACTTGTTGCTTTATTTAAAGTTCAGATTGATTAGTGTGGGAATGTTAAAATGAGATATGCAAAGTGACTGATGTAGTGTGTTCCACCAAAAAGTCAACAGCTGTTCCCTCAGGAGTCACATTATTTATCAACTGTAAGAAGAATATAATCCTTAGTAACAATGGTGATTAAAGGTTCAGCATTCTTCTCTTTTAGTTTCAGGGAAACTAATATGAAATCAAGACTAGATCTCATTTCTGTCATGGTTATGGCATCATTAGGAGTCTATTTATGAGTTCCATGATCACTGACTCACATGTCCTGCTGTCTGTATCAGAACAAAGCATGTGGCTGAGATATAAATTAATATTCTGTGGCTGCTGTAAGTGAGAAACAAAGAAAATGTTGTGTGGTCTAGGGCTAGAGTGACTGGAAGACATATATTAGGAACAAAATTTTACTGGATTCTTAAATAAACAGGTAAAATTTGAAAATCTTCTTCATATTTAAGGCTTGCTACTTGTCTTTGTTTTGTATCTCCCCCTTCTTCCCCTCACTTTTCAAATCTAAACTATCTCCACTTGCTTAGAATGGGAAGCAAAAGTGCTGAAATATCTAATTCTGCAAGACTTCCAGCCCAGCTGTGGAGAATCAAGTAGCTTTAGACAGTTGAAATATAGTTCAAAAGAGCATCCAGATTTTTTGGTCTTAGTCCAGGCACTGAGACACTTTGTGGTTTACCCATCACTTTTTGTAATGTATTAGAAAGCAAAGATACTCTATCAATGCCTAAAAATTATATGAAAAAAAATCTGCTCCTGACCTCTCTGTCCACTTGCGGGCGGGACTCTGAATAACTTCAAAAAGGGTTTCACATTGGGAATGGCTTCATGATTAGACATCTGTACTGCAAACATGGTGATATGTATTAATGTGTGTGTTTTCTCTCTGGAATCAATTACAAGTGAGAAAAGAAAACTGTGAGTATAACT
The DNA here is from genome assembly GCA_033558105.1 of Coccyzus lansbergi. Lineage (NCBI taxonomy): Eukaryota > Metazoa > Chordata > Aves > Cuculiformes > Coccyzidae > Coccyzus > Coccyzus lansbergi. Next base: position 1,450,012 of record JAUMJK010000594.1, read on the forward strand.
TTCCCATGGACTGAGATTTTGTAGCTGCTACTATTCATCTGTGCAATGATGTTCTATAGATAATGTAGGAGATAAAAGTACAAAATTAAAATTAATGACCAAGATAAATGTGCACTCTTTCATCTTAAATTTGAAACTAGAGGAAGGGGCAAGGGATGCCAAAGCTTTTTCTTCCCTCAGTCTCAGAACCTTTTAGAAGGGTTGAGAGAACACTGTCAGAATATCCTAAAGACAACCTGTTAGCAACAACAACTACAGAACTGGTTAAAAACACTGAGACAGCCTTCCCCTGATTGTTGCAGTGGAACACATGACTTCTTTCATATTCATTATGTGCATATAAAGAAAACTTAGCACCGAGAAAGGTCATTCCTATGGGTATTATAGCTCTATGATACTGTGCAATAGTGGCCCCAAGATTAAGTTAAACAATTACTTCCCCTTAAGGGTTCAACTACTGCATTTTAAATGAACAAATTTTTACTTCCACAGAGGAAACTCTTGGATAATTGTAGGCTTCACAGATCACTGAACGGTGCAATCCCATGCTGTGTGCTTCTCCCAGTACTCTGCACAAAGACTTTCATTTCCTCTGTGCTTCCCAGTCTGAAAGAGATGTCTTCCTCACTAGTTTGCTGGACTGGAAATGAATGCCAGATGGGGCTGAAAAGCAGGGATGCAACTCTATGGCCGCTAGTGCTGGTTTCCCTTTAAGAATCTATGCATCCTACTGGCTCTAGAGCAGCAGAAGGAACCTGGGGATATGTGTGAATTTCCATTTATCTTGCCTTTTCTAATCCTTGATCAAACTGAAGTCTTTGAGCAGAAGGATGCAGTGAAAAGAGCTGATCAGCATGTGAAGCATGTTGCTCTTGATGCTTCTGGTGGCTCCTGAGCATAAAAGACTTAGTCAAGTACAAGATAAAAAAATAGGTTTGGTTCTTTTACCAAATTAATTCCTTATCTGAAAAGGACAGTTGTGAACTGGAATAGAGACATACAGTTTGACTACTTTATCATGTTTGGAAAGTCATAATTTCTCCCCACTCCCCAATGGAGAGTAAAATAGTTGTTCTTTATTGAACTTCCCAAAATGCCAAATATTTCTATGAACTTTACTAAAAAAAAAGTGACACAGATTTAGGACTGGAGGTGAGCTTAAAAGCTGAGTTGAATCCTAGAGAAAGAAGACAGAATGAGTAGTGGATGACTATTTAAGTATAGCAGGTGGAACACTGCTTTAGAATGAGGTATTTTGGTGGAAATAATGTAATTATACAGAACTAGAAAAAGTTGGTTTCAGAAAGGTGAATTTAAACTCAGGAAGAATAAAGAGGTATTTCTTTGTGTGTTTCATCATAAGGAGGCATACACTACCTGTCATAACCTTGATAAAAAAATTGTGCTTTTGATAACATTAGGAAAAAAAATTTCACAGAAAGGGTCATTGGGCACTGGAATAGGCTACCCAGGGAGGTGGTTGAGTCACCTTCCCTGGAAGTGTTTAAGGCATGGGCGGATGAGGTGCTGAGGGCCAGAGTTTAGTGTTTCATAGGAATGGTTGGACCCGATGATCCGGTGAGTCTCTTCCAACCTGGTGATTCTATGATTCTATAATTCTATGATAATATCTGTTCCCAGTAAGGAACTTCATAATTCCCCACACGGATACCATGTGGAACAGTCTAAGAAATATGTGGAAGTTGTGGAGATCTTTTAGAATAAGTTATATCTACTAAAAATAATAAAATCAGTCATTTACTGGAAAATTTGACTTTTGTTGTTGTTAAGGGTTTTTTTTCACTACTTCCTAAATCCCTTCAATTTCACAGCTTTGTTAATTCAGAAAGCTCATGAGCAACCATAAAACCTGCCTCCAGGAAAGATCATTCATGTGTATAAGTTTTGTCTCACAAGAGACCTAATATACCTGTTCACTCATTGTGTGTTTACAAACCCCTGGAGCTAGCATATCGTAGCTTTCAAAATTTTTATTATAGAATGAGATGGAGATGTGAAAGAGATTTGCGTGACAGTATTTGGAGGCTGAGTAGCAAGTGTCTCCTTTCGGTCTTCAGGAGAACTGTTGTGACCTTGAGCTTGAACGTTATATGGTCACCACCATAGTAATAGGGCAATCTTCCACTTCTGTTATGCACACATATATAACGAGGCATGCCTTGCATATATTTTCACAATTTTCATATATGCAGTCTCTTTTTAATCATATCACATTGCCTCAGGCTTACATTCTGAAAAAAGACTTGATCCTCTTAGCACTCTCTGATTTGCCTGCACATAGGAACTGAAGAGGGAATTAGAAGTAGGTTGTAGTGACCCAGAGATACTGTTTTCAAGCATTTCTATTTAAAACTAATTCAGAATATCATCACCCAATCTTACTAAATACAAAGCATGCAAGTCATAGCACGGACTTTCTGAGCAATGTAATAAGTTTTACTATCAATAGTAATTAAAACCGTGAACCATGTTAGTTTAAAAATATCCTACTCTGCTCATTACGCTGCAGCTTGAGTCACAGCTGGAAATACTTTTTTTTTCCTAAACCATAAAATTTCTAAAGCATAACATTTTCTAAAGCATAAGATTTCTAAAATTTTTTTCTTGTTATTAAATTTATCTTTCTTTCCACTTAAAATATGTTCATAATTCATATATTTCTCATCCATGAGGCAACTGAAAGAACTTTACCACAGCTCAATTCTGATCAAGGTCAGAATTAAATATAGATAACAAAACTTTTTGCAAGAGTTTATGTCGAAAATAAACCCAATTGCAGTAACAATCATCACTTAACTCTCAAAAATTAAATCATGTATATACAATGGATAGCTGATAATTCAATCAAAGGTTGGAAAAAATGTTGAATGCTATTCACAAAGTTATTTCCGTGTTATAAGTGCAAAGTTAGATGTTATTCCAATTTTTTTTATCCTCAACTTTTTAGACTACAGCTTACTACTAAACAGATACCAGTAGGTAAAAACAACAGTAATATATAAGATATTTTACAAAGATGCTTGGATTGTCATAACGTATTAGTACTGAATTGAAACAATATCATTAAATGGATCAGGAAGCTAAGCTGGTGGGGAGGGAGGGAGGTTGGCATGGAATGTTATTTTGATTCCATTTTATTGAAATATTTTATGGAATCAGCAAATAAAGTTTATAAAAAATGACAAATTTACTGACTGAAGGTCTCATTTTTTAATGTATTGATTACATTTCATTTGTATATATTTGCAGCTTGAACATTATTCACTAGCCTGGACCATTGATTAAAATGACAAGACACTTCAAAGTCATCCATCTTATTTACACAGTTGAAAGATTTATAGAACATTGAGACATCATGATGACTTAGCGGGTCTGTGGTTAATACTTCGTAGTTAACCACCTATAGAGGGCAACTCTGTTCAGTGGTCACACTTCACAATGACACCTACCAGCCTCCCCTGGCTACTAGGAGTCAGTTTTGTTCTACTTTTCATCCAAATCAGCTTAATGTTTCTGCCTTGCATAACCAAAACATCTTTGCATCTGAAAAAATAGTTTGTTTCCACATTGCATTCTTAATTTGAACTCCTCTTATATATAGCCAAGAAATTAAGACTGTGAAAACTGTTCTGTTTCTCTGCTCTGCTCTGTGTGTATGCCTGTCTAAGTGATTACTTACCTCAGACTCACTGAAGACGAAACATCCGGAACTGTTAGCTTCAGCCATGGCTTTGCAATCCTTAATTAGACATACTACATTAATTCAACCAGGAAAATGGAGAGCCTAGCCTGTGCAACTGAATTGCATTTTATTCATTTCTTATATTCTCATGTATCATTTTATATTTTACATGAATTTCAAGTTTATTTATATATATATGTGCATATTATAGAATCACCAGGTTGGAAGACACCCACCAGATCATGGAGTCCAACCATTCCTATCAAACACTAAATCATGTCCCTCAGGACCTTGTCCACCCGTGCCTTAAACACCTCCAGGGAAGGTGAGTCAACCACCACCCTGAGACCCCTGTTCCAATGCCCAATGACCCTTTCTGGGAAAAACTTCCTCCTAATCTCTAGCCTAAATCTCCCCTAGTGGAGCTTGAGGCCATTCCCTCTTGTCCTGTCCCATGTCATTTGGCACAAGAGGTCAGCTCCCTCCTCTCTATAACCTCCTTTCATGTAGTTATAGAGAGCAATGAGGTCTCCTTTCAGCCTCCTCTTCTCCAGGCTAAACAACCCCAACTCTCTCAGCCACTCCTCATAAGGTCTGTTCTCCAGACCCTTCACCAGCTTTGTTGCTCTCCTCTGGACTCACTCCACAGCCTCAACATCCTTCTTGTGGTGAGGGGTCCAGAAATGAACACAGGATTCAAGGAGTGGTCTCAACAGTGCTGAGTACAGAGGGAGAAGAACCTCCCTGGACCTGCTGGTCACAATGCTTCTGATACAAGCCAAGCTGCCATTGGCCTTCTTGGCCACCTGGGTACACTGCTTGTTCATATTCAGTCGGCTGTCAACCAACATCCCCTGGACCTTCTCCTCCAGGCAGCTTTCTAGACAGACCTCTGCTAGTCTGTAGCTCTGCATAGGGTTGTTGTGCCCCAAGTGCAGGACCCAGCGTTTGGCCTTGTTGAACCTTATCCCACTGGTCTCTGTCCAGTGATCCAGCCTGTTCAGATCCCTTTGCAGAGCCTCCTCACTGCCTTCATCCAGGTCATTGATGAAGACATTGAAGAGGGCTAGACCCAGCACTGAGCCCTGGGGAACCCCACTTGTAACTGGCCTCCAGTTGGATTTAACACCATTTTCCACCACTCTCTGGGCCCGGCCATCCAACCAGTTTTCTACCCAGGAGAGTGTGCTCCTGTCCAGGCCAGAGGCTGACAGTTTCCGTAGCAGAATGCTGTGAGAAACTGTGTCAGAGGCTTTGGTGACGTCCAGGAAGACCACATCCACAGCCTTTCCCTCATCCAGCAGCCAAGTCACTTTGTCATAGAAGGTGATCAGGTTAGTTTTGCAAGACCTGCCTTTGGTAAACCTGTGTTGTCTGGGCCTGATCACCCGGTTCTCTTGCATGTGCTTCATGATAGCACTCAAGATCCACCCATTCCCTGGCTTTCCCTGGCACTGAGGTCAGACTGGTAAGCCTGTAGTTCCCCATGACCCTTCTTGTAGATGGGCACTACATCAGCCAGCCTCCAGTCCAGTGAAACTTCCCCAGTCTTCCAGGATGTTGGAAGATGATGGAAAGGGGTTTGGCCAGCATACCCGCCAGCTCCCTCAATACCCTAGGGTGAATCCCGTCTAGCCCCATAGTCTTGTGGGTGTCTAGTTGGGCTATCAAGGCTCTGACCACCTCCTCTTGGATCATGGGAGCCTCGTATTGCTCCTCTAGTTCCAGGGTTTGTACACAAAGGGAACAACTTTCTTTACAATTAAAGACTGAGGCAAAGAATCATAGAATCATAGAATCATAGAACAACCAGGTTGGAAGAGACCCACAGGATCATCCAGTCCAACCATTCCCATCAAATACTAACCCATATCCCTCAGCACTCTGTCCACTGCCCCTTAAACCCCTTCAGGGAAGGTGAGTCAACCCCCTCCCAGTTAAGTGCTCAATCACGCTTTCCGTGAAAAATGTTTTCCTGATGTCCAGCCTGACCCTCCCATGGTGGACCTTGAGGCCATTCCCTCAAAACTCTCCTGTGTGGATGCGCTGGTGCCTGATCAGGTGGAGCTTGTCTGTGAAGCTGTTGCTGCAGTGGTTGCACACAAAGGGACGCTCGCCCGTGTGGATGCGCTGGTGCCTGATGAGGGTTCTCTTCTGGCTGAAGCTTTTGCCACAGTCAGTGTAGACGAGGGGATCGTCGGCCGTGTGGATGTGCTGGTGGGTGATCAGGTGTTTCTTCGTGCTAAAGCTGTTGCCACACTCCCTGCAGACAAAGGGACACTCCCAAGTGTGGATGCGCTGGTGCCTGATCAGGCTGCTCTTGACACAGAAGCTCTTGCTACAGTTGGTGCAGGTAAAGGGTTGCTCACCTGTGTGGATGCGCTGGTGAGTGATCAGGTGGCATTTCTGGCTGAAGCTGTTGCCGCACTCCTTGCAGACAAAGGGACGCTCCCCAGTGTGGGTGCGCTGGTGGGTGATGAGGCTGCTCTTCAGTCTGAAGATCCTCCCACGCTCCCTGCAGGTGAACGGCCGCTCTCCTGTGTGGATGTGCTGGTGGGTGATGAGGTGGCTCTTCTGGCTGAAGCTGTTGCCACAGTTAGTGCAGACGAAGGGTCGCTCACCTGTGTGGATGCACTGGTGTACAACCAGCTGATTCTTCACACTAAAGCTCTTGCCACATTCCCTGCAGACAAAGGGATGCTGACCCATGTGGATGCCCTGGTGTCTGATCAGGTTGCTCTGAACGCAAGAAGAAGGCATCAAGTACATCAGTCTTCTCCTCATCCCCTGTCAGTGTTGTTCCTTCTGCATCCAACAGGGACTGTATGGTCTCCCTAGTCCTCCTTTTATTATTTATATACTTATAGAAAGATTTTTTGTTATCTTTCACAGACTTAGCCAACCTGATTTCTAGTCGAGCCTTAGCCCCTCTGATTTTTAATCTACACAATCTCACTTCCCTTCTGTAGGGAGGCCCAAGAGGCCTGCGCCCTCTATCAGAGCCCATGAGCATTCCTTTTCTTGATGTCACGCAGGATCTCTCTGTTCAACCAAGATATTTTTTTCCCCCGCTGGACAGACTCCCATCACAAAATCTACCTTCTTATGGACTCCTCTGATTTTAACCCACAGGCACTCAATCTCATCAACAACATAGGCTCCTTGACCTACGACAGCTTCCAGCTCTTCCTTCTTATTCCCCATGCTGTGTGCATTGGTGTAAATGCACTTCAGCTGAGTAGCCGAGCCTTCAGTCCTCTTAGAGGGAACAGTGTTTGTTCCAAATTGCCAGGTAAGTATAGTAGCTTGTACCAGAATGCCTATATCTCCTTTACTGCCCCACTTTCTGTATGGTGATGTGCTGGTGGTCCTCACTAGCACACCCTCTCTGAATCCCTAGTGCCCCACATCCAGGCTCACTCCTGCCTAGCCTGGTCTCAATCCCCTCCCCCTCCACATCTAGTTTAAAGCTCGATTTATGAGCTTAGCTAGGTTTTTAGCAAGGGCCTTAGCCCTGCTAGAAGACCCACGTGTCCCAACCTTAGCAACAATGTCAGGGGGTGCATGAGCCACCCCATGATCAAAGAAGGCAAAACCCCTTTCCTCACACCAGGCTTGGAACCAGGCATTAATCGAGGTCTTCTTTGTAACTTCTGGGTTCACTCTATCTAGCCTTGGGATGGAGCAGAACACTACCTGTGCCCCAGAGTCCTCCATCATTTTTCCAATGGTCCCAAAGTCTTTTTTGATGACTTTGGTCTTTCTTTTTACTAGGTCATCATTGCCAGCTTGGACTACAATCAGAGGACAGTAGTCTGTCTCATGGACCAGGGAAGGAAGTTTTCTAGCTGCCTCCTTCACTGATGCTGCTGGTAAGCAGCAGACCTCTCTGTGGAGTGGGTCAGGTCTGCAAATGGGTCCCTCCATTCCTTTGAGGAGGGAGTCCCCTACAACAATCACCCTCCTCTTCTTCTTAATGGAGGATATTTTTATCTTTTTTTCTGAGGGTGGTGTGGCCTAGGGAAAGATTCTAGGCTGTGGGAGCCATCATCCTCGGGATTAGATTCCACCTGCAGCACCAGGTACACGTTCACCAGGGGGATCTCAGGTTTTGCTGTCTACTTGAGGGGAGCAGGCTTCCTTCGTCTGGAGGGAACTTGCTGCCATTCCCCATCTCTTATAACCCCAACCCTGCACTTTGCAGATGGATGGTGATAGGGCGTACTAGGTCCAGCAGGCTGCTGAGTAAGTGAGAGGGCACTGCTCCACTGGTCTATCTCCCTCTCACATTCCCTGATAGTCCTCAGTCTCTTTACCTCCTCCCTGAACTCTTCCACCATGCGAAGGAGTTCACCCACTCAAGCACAGCTTTCACAAGTGGAGCCAGTAACAGTAACAGAGGCATGGGCTGGTTTGGGAGGGTATGTGCTGGGGGCACCACTTGCAGCTCAGGGTCTGGGTAGTTGCTTGCACTCACTGTGGCTCCGTCTGGTTGGTAGTATCCATCCTGCCTGCTGCAGCACTCGGAGCAGCTTTAACCTTCTGCCAGGTAGCCACCATGATCTTTTCTGTCTTCTAGTCATTCTGTCATTCTATGATTCTAGGATAAATGAGTACATAAGATGGGACAGTCATTTTCAAACTGACTTTAAAAGATCTTTAGAATCCGTAGTTATATCTTGGAATCCCATTGAGCTATTTTAAAGATGTTTGCCAGGTTTGAATTAAGATTTTAAACCCAAATACAATTATGCAAAAAATGTTTCCTATATTAATGTTCACTGCAGAAGCTAAGAAAATATTCTAATAAAACTGGAAAATATATTTTTTTAGAAACTGATCAGTTTTGCAATGTAATTTGTTCAATTTAATGATTAAAACTGGGCTTTAAAAATTGTTTACAATGAATAGCAACAAATTCCTTACTAGGGCAGTCTATGAGCTCCTTATGGTCAAAATTTCTACCCTATAAGAGCATATGAAATAGACCAGTATTCTATTCTCAAACAAAAAGATTAAGGTATATCGATTACAATCTGGCACAAAGTAACGTGTATTTCTGTCATGATAGACTGAATTTTCCTTAATCTAAAATGAAAATGAAATTAAATATTTCTCTGTTTGTGTATGATATGTAACAGTTTGCCCAGTTCTTCTGAATGCACCTTATAGATCTAAAAGTGGATGCATCAAGGCACAGAAATATTACCAGTCTTGTATTTTTTAAGAGCCCATTGGAAATGTGAAGTAAACCAAATACCAGTGGAAGTGAAAAACTTACAATTCACTTTCCAGAAGAAATAAATTCAGGTAGTTGTGAGTCTTTAATGAAAAATATGAGTCCGTCTATACTAGTCAATTACCTGGAAACATAGCTCTCATATTTATTTTTTCACTTAAAAGAATTATGTTATAGCATGTGGTAGGCACTATAGGATAGTCGGTAACCTATCGATTGTGTTGCTGTCTGGGGATGTACACACAAACTTCTTGAACCTGCATCTCTAACCCTGTGCATCTTCCTGAATCTCTCACATTCTCCTACCATTCTGTTAATTCTAGGATCAGCTTTTATGAATGTTTCCTATTGAAGCATTTTTTTTCCTGATCTTAATAATTAAATGTTCAGTAGACCTAAGAATGATTGCAAATGACTTTTGGCTGGTGTAATGAGTATTTCATTATCTTCTTTCTACACAGAACATAAAAAAATATTTTATAAGTCTCAGGAATATTGTGCCTGATAGTAAGATAATTTCCCACATGGATTCAGAATCATAGATTTAAGAAATGTGAAATTATAAGCATATTGTTAATATTTCATTCTGCTCATGTTTATGAAGTCATTTATGGATGGACAGGATAGCAGTATTTCTCACATATTGGCTCTGCATAATTTGCCAGATTTAAACACAGTATCCGTCTTTTTTATCTCCTGACTTTTTCCCACCTCTGGGTTTTTCTACACTGTTTGCTCTTTTTCACCTGAGTAAACCTTTTGCTTTTTCTACCTTCGAAAAATTCTTCTCAAATATGGGAAGTAGGAGGTTAATCTCAGCATGAGCTGTATTTTCATCTTTTTTACATAAACTAAGATTCAGACCTTTTTAACAGTCTTACAGGATTAAAAACCCACAACTTTGTAAACTGGTCAGAGAGTGAGCTAAATGAGGAAACAACACAAAGTGACTCAGCGGATTTGTCTAAACAGCTTTCTCCTTTGAAAAGATTTGATCTTACTTCAAGCATATATGAGAGATGTTTGAGATATCCATGGTTCCAGGAGGGCAGAAAACTACAGAATAAAACTTACTTATAACTTATCATTTTACACCATCGTCAATGTCTGCAATAATAATACCAGTGATGATTATATTTGGAGACTGAATCAAACTTCCACAGGAAGGGCTTAGAATTTCTTGGTGTTGTGCTGTTACAGAGTAACAGCTAAAAACTATAACATCATATAATACTTAGTCAAGGAATAAAGTAAAGACTTTTCTTCTAATGGTATCAGTCTATCATTTTTCATATGCTTTCATTTGAAGAAAACCTCATTTGTTAAATTTAAATTAATAAATTAAATAATGGGTTACTACTGCGCTTAATTACTTCTCATTGTAAAGCAGGACAGGTACATCCCATCTTATTCTTAAAAGTAAAAACTACATTGTGTAATAAAACAGACTTGGTTTTTATTCTATGACATATTTTATTCATAGGTTCATAAGGCTAGTGCTGTATTACTTCCCCAGAAGATAAGACTTGCTTTTTAAAGTGTATCTTTTTATTATTATAAATTAATGTAAGAAAGTCCTTTAAAAGAGGAAATGTCTGAGAACATTGTAGAAGGTGTTGGTGAGGTCTCACAGACAGAAATTTGGAGATTCCCAAAGCAGTTAACAGTGATATTACTTAATAGTCTTTTAACAGGAATAGTAGAAGCAAGCTAGGTTTTATTTAGGATGGAGCTTAATTAATTTATAAATGAGTTTACTTGGAGGAAGTCTAAGCTACACTTCTTGTCAGCTCCTTTACTAACCCATGTGAAAAAGACTGCAAGGCTACTAGATCAAGCCTGGATCACGTCTGCCAAACTTTTTAGAAAAGCAACTGACCATGAGTGTCTCTGCATCCTTGTTATCAGACACTCCTCAGTAACTCCACATATATCTGATTTTTATTTTTAAAATTTATTTAAACTAGTAGACTTTGGGCTAGATTTACAAGAAAATCTAAGTAGATAAGGATGAATTCAGAAGACTACTGGAAAGTACCAAATATGTACCAAGATGTTTAACAAACTGGCTATTAACCACAGCAGTCAAGATCGTCTACATGGTTGGACTCAATGATCTGATGGGTCTCTTCCAACCTGGTTGTTCTATGATTCTATGATTCTATGTTAACCACTCTTCTCCATGCCTAGGCTTGTCCACTATGGCCAGGTACGTGCTTGGTGGTTTTATTTTTTATGGAAAACTTTCATTAATTTTATGCAGTGAGTAAGGAAGAATTGCAGACAGTAGCACAGTTGGACAGATTTTTTTAAAGGAGCAGTTTTAAAATTATTGCAAGCCATGTGTGATTCACAATAGTGAGAGCCAAAATTGATTACATATTGGCTTACTATCTCACTTGCCAAAAACTTACAGAGCTTTATTTGATGAAAAGTTATTCCTCTCAAAGCATTGGGGAATTAATTTACAAAATCACGCTGTTCCAATTTCACCTATAATACAAAACCTGGTAGCACTTGACATCTTTGGATTATCAATACGATTAATAAAAAACTCTGTCTTACTGATACAGTTTTGGTTCTTACAACTCTGGTCAAAAAGACAGTTTCAGTTCAAAATGGAAAACATTAATTATTACGTGTTCCACATTTCTGAACAGATAATGATGAGTAACTAAAAAAATAAGAATCATAGACCAATACCGGCAATTTCAATATTTTTTTAATAATCTTTTTTTTCTATTTTATCTCAGTTGTTGCTTCCAGACAACAATTGCTCTTATATGTCAGTTATTTTTCTTCCTCTCTTACAGCTTATCAGGGTTCATTTTGCTGGATTTGGGAAGACCTGTCCTTATGATCCAACTAATTACTTTTATACTTTACATCACTGTCTTTTAATTGACTGTATACCATTGTCTGGTATGATACAGGTTTTGTGATGCTACAGCTGTGGGATCTGGGGATTTGGCATGCCAGTTGATGACTCTCAGAACTGAGGCCTGTGAAAATCCGTTACAGACGCTTTAGTTACTGAAACAGTCACACTTGTGGAAACTGAGTACATGCTTGCTCAGAGCATAAGAAAGTTGAGCTGAAATTGAAATGCATTTCAGGAATCAGACAAGTGCCTTCTGTCCAAAATTCTGATGTTGGAGCTTTCTAGCAAACATTTTATTTTGCAAAGATATTAAAGAGTGAGGAATTTATTTTTCATTTTCCTTTTCCTATATCTAGCTATAGTCCCAGTATGAACTGAAATTAAAAATGGCTTAGTGACAGATATGCCAACCCAGAACTTTTAAAATCAAATTTTCCATTCTTTCCCAGCTGCATATCTTGGATTATGCTGCATTTTTTTGTCTTTGCTGCATTCTTAATGACCAAGAATAGCCCCTCTACTTTGCATACATTATGTTCATAAAATCATAGAATTACAGAATTGTAGAAGAGTTTGTATTGAGAAAGGCATCTTTAAAGGTCATCTAGACTACTTCCCCTGCAATAAGCAGGGACACCTTCAACTTAACCAGATTGATCAGGGACCCGTCCAACTTAACCTTGAATACTCCCAGGCATGGGCCTTCTACCATTTCTCTGTGTAACCTGTTCCAGTGTTTCATCACTCTCAGTTAAAAATAATAATAATAAAAAAAATCTTCCTTCTATCTAGTCTTAATCTATCCTCTTTTAGTTTAAAACTAATCATAGAACCCCAGAATCCCAGAATCACTAGGTTGGAAAGGACCCACTGGATCATCTAGTCCAACCATTCATATTAGTCACTAAACTATGCCTCTTAGCACCTCATCCACCTTCAGGGAAGGTAACTCCATCACCTCCCTGAGTCGCCTGTTCCAGTGCCCAATTACCCTTTCCATGAAAAATGTTTTCTTGATGTCAAGCCTGAACCTCCTCTGACAGAGTTTGAGGCCATTCCCTCTCGTCCTGTCTGCTGTCACTTGGGAGAAGAGGGCAGATCTCTACTTTCCTCAATCTCCTTTCAGGTACTTCTACTTCACCCAGCTTAGTGTCATCTGCAAATTTATTTAGGGTGCAAATCCTCCAAATTCCCCCATAATCCCCAATATTTTATCACAATGGGTCCTTTGTTCCCATCATTCTTTTAGGCCTCTTTTAACTAAAGCCACAGTAAGTTGTCCCCAGACTTCTTGTCTCCAGGCTAGATGACTCCAGCTCTTTCCACCTTTCCTTTATAGGCTGATCATTTTTGTGGCTTTCCTCTGGACCAGCTCAAACAGGTCCATGTCTTTCCTGTACTGAGGACTCCAGACATGGATAAAGTGCTTCAGTGCTTCAGATGGGGTCTCATCAGAACAAAACAGAGGGCAGAAACACCTTTCTCAACCTCCTGGTCACACTTCTTTTGATGCAACCCAGGTAGTGGTAGGCTTTCTGGGCTGAAAACACACATTATCTCACATCCAGTTTTCCATTCAAGATATCAGGACACAGAAAGAAAATCTTTCCCAGTGTATTCTTGAAGAAATGCTCTCTGGCACTGATAATAGCAGAGGTGAAGAACATAACCTGATTCGGAAATGAGGAAGGCTTATTTACAGCATTTAGCTACTAAAATCTAATATTTCTTGTGTGCTGCCATCTATTACTTACTACTTCACATAACATATTCCTTTCACTTACAGCCTACTACCAAATTATATTCATATAAATTCCAATGTATTTGCCAAGATCTTAGTGTTTTTCTTATGGATGGTTAGTTCCGGCTGGGGTCCAGCTTAGTATTTTATAATTTGCTACATCCTTATTCTATAACTTAACTTTCTTCAGCTATAGAAGCTATAGATATGTAATTTTTTTTATCTGGTATGCTGAATCCAACTTTAACTAAACTAGTATATAGAAGATCCATGAACAGTCTTGTTTCAAACTACCTAATTACTTACATGAAAAATTAGAGTTTATACTGAAATTTTACCTTCATCCTATTGTGGTAAACAGATATTAATTTATAAGATTTTGGATTAGTACACTTTTAGCATTGTCATGCTTAACTAAAGTATAGATGACTAAAGGCTAAAGGTTCGGGTCTAACTACAAATGTATGGCAGCTGAGGCTTCTAAACTTTTTAAAAAATATTAGGGAGGGAAGACATTTTTCTCTTGGGTAGAATCTTTCATTGAAGGGAAAATATCAGACAATTGACTTGCATTGAACTAAATACACTAACAAACATTTACAGCAGTTGTCATGTACTTGGGTGGTCAGAAGCTGGCTCATTTAAGAGAACACATGTTGTATCAAGAAGCTTAGTCTATATGTACATATATGTACTTGTATTCAAGACATGGAATGGAAACAAGAATTACAAGTATTTCTCCATCATCAAGTGCAAAATTTTATTAATTAAATCATACATAGTTAGACATGGTTTTATTGCAGCTAAATGTACCAAGTACTACCTTCTACAGGGAAAGATTTATTACTTGCTTTCTCTGTACAATACTGTAGGGAGGCCTCATTCTAGACTTCTGTGAAGTTCTAGGAAGGTACATGAATTATTTCTGTTCTTACTTGGCTGCCATAACAGAAATCTGCAGAATATAATAATTTTATATGAAAACATACAGACAATAGCTTTCAGCAGTCAGTAGCTTTTAAGATTGCTTCCTCAAAGCCAGTATCAAATGTATAAGGTTTTGAAACATTGCTCTTACTAGCATGTTCCCTAATCACAAGTGCATCAGTAAATACTTATGAATGCATTTAAATAGAGTTTTGTAAAGAAATTTGAATGAATAAAGAGTAAGCATTATGTTATTGCAGTGGAGATGAATTACAAATCAGAATGAGAGACTATTGCAATCACTTAATTTGGAAGTATTTGGTGTCCATACCTTTTCCTGCTGCAAGGTAAGAAGTTGTTTTGGCATAAACCTTTGATTAAGTGGCCAACAGAGAACTCCTATCCAGATGTCTCAGATTTCTTAGGGACATATGAAGTTATTTAAAATTTACATTGTGTTTCAATAGTATTAGTGTAGCAGAAACTTTAAGTTTCTACCTAATAAACTTTAAGAGGTCACTAAGGTAGAAGACACGTACTACTGAAATTTAATTGACACTTAGATTCAGCCTGCAGGTTTCTACACAGTATTGATTTTTTTAATAAGTAGTTTTAAATCAAAATAGTCTAATTAGGCTAATTAGTTAGATTTCCTTTACTCTTAATATTTCCTTTAGTCCTTAACATTTGATAAAATGCTCCAGAACATGTAAACCACAAAGCTGCTATCAAGAATATTGTGAAATAATTCTTTCACCTTTTTGTTGACTACAGTGGCTTCAGACACTTTTATTCAGCTGTTCTACAGATAGAGACAGGGAACAGGTAAAAACTCACAGCAAATATACTGTACTGAATAACACCAAAATAGTCCAGTTACATCTCATACAAAATATGACTGTGTCTCACAGTGCTAGCCTATCAAACCGAACCCTTATCCAGAAGGGTTTCTCATCTTTAGGTCATAATACCTAGAGAAAGGAAAGATATTCTCATGACAGTCTATGATGCAAAATCAACTTGGAGTTTAGACGTGGATTACTGATTTTGAAACCACAAAGTTCAGCAAAATAAGGATTTGGAGACGGGTGTCATTTTGACCTCCTTACCTCCTGACCAGTGCATGCACAGTTGACTCTATCTACAGAAGAAATAGAAAATAACAAGTAATAGGGCAAGAGTCTTGCTCTCTTGAAGGTGAGGGAAGATACATTATTATGGTGTTTCCTTCCAGCTTTGGAAGGTGTCTTAAACTTCTATGACTTCCCTCCCTGAAGTAGGAAACTTTACTGAGGTGAATCCTTTAAAAATAATAATCCTAATTTAGAAAATATAGACTTTACTTCGCTCTCAAAAGCTACTGTAACAGATAGCAAAACAATTGAATTAATCATGTTCGGATTGTACAACCTGGTCCTTCTAGCAATGTACCAAAATTAAGTGGGCAATTTTTGAATAGAAAAAGGTAGTAAACATTTGTTACAAATCAAGAGGCAGTGGAAGTTCAAATAAAGGTTGGGAAGCAAGCTGTAATTTTAAACTAATGCATAATTTATGTTAGTATTCAAAATTAATGAAAAAAAAAAGACAGGGGTAATAGTTAACTTTATGGGTAATACCTCAACCTTGGTAAATGGCATAATTTTCCTATGTATCTTTGCTTAGATGTATTGGCTTTTAGGTAATAATGGAAATAGAAATAATTATTTTGCTTATGTGATAAACTGAGTTCAGTCATCTAAAAAACTTTTATCTTAGGGAAGTACAGGTAAAATGTTTTGTGCACCTAACACAAAGAAACCTTACTTCTGATTTTGGATCTGCGCAATTCAAACAATAAATCATAGCATATGTGCTTCAGGTAGATTGGATGGTCTGTCCCTGTGCCTATACTTCAATTTGAATCAGAAAATGTCAATTCCAAGACAACAAATCTTATAAAATCATTCAAACATGGATTTGGTTTTTGTTTGTTTCTGAAAATTTCTTCAATCGATGATGGATTTATTTTATTGCATTTTTAAGCAAGCAAGACATCAATATATAAATTGTTAGGTCCCTTACATAGAAGACCAGCATTTTAAGTTCTTCTGTATCCTCATTTGAACTTGACTTCTCTCACTTGCCAGGTTATGTGATAGCCAACAGGCTGCTGGCTGTTGAAGCTGCATACGAAACCCGCTCTAGATATAGGTATCAGAATTGGTCTGAAAGGGGTAGATATAGAAACTTTAGGAAGCTTTACTGTTGCCCCTAGTCAGAGTTGGAAAACAAAATATCTAGTGGGTCATTAGCTAGAACTTACTACGAGCTTTTTCTCTCTGTCATTTGCTGTTGTTAAAGATTATGGTACGACTAATTTTCCACATTCCTCTTTTAGTAAAAACTTTCATCCTTCCTGAAGGATACAATATGGTCTTTAGGTTTTGATTCACATAGCGTATTTTGAGTGTCTAATAAAGACATGCACTCTCTTTGTCATGTGCTCTATTTAGATAGTGGCAGTTCTTTAAACTGATGCAGAGAAAATCTGTGCCATTGGGACCCTTTTCTATTCCTGAGCAGGGATTTAGTACCTGCTGACAATTTTTCTGTTAATTAAGATCCGTATCTAAGCCTGAATGAACAGTTAACAGAGAACAGCTTACTCAGTATGAGAAGGAAAAGGGAAAGAAGAGAAAGAAAAAGAATATTGTTGGATCAAAGCAAATTGCCTTTATCTATACAAAACCTGCAGTTTGTTTAAAATACGAAAAAAAATGAGCAAATCAACTTGCATTAAACAAGGTCTGACAAATATTTGTCTTCTGACATCTAGATATGTGCCTCTGAATGCTGAAAAGCTGGCCTCCTTGCTTTACTTGCATCTATTAGAAATTTAGTTCTTTTGGATTTAAAATGAATAAATAAATAAAAAAGGGAGAAAGAAAATAATAAATATTTATTAACATTTCAGCTGGATGTCATGAAACTGACATATCTGGACCTTTCGTTTGTTTAAGAGCAACAGTTCTGTTACTATCTTCTTGTAGATATTTTTTTTCGTTAATTTAAATGTGGACGTGTTAAAACAAAATAATTTGGATCTTTTGGAACCTTTTTGGAATTGGGTTCCTATTGGAACTTCCTGATTTGATTATACAAAACAAAGTAAATTCTGACTACTGCCTTTTATTCAAGAAAATGCATGTAGATTTATTTTTCTTATCCCTTCATTGATTCTTCCATAGTGGCCATTTTCTCTATCATCCCTATTTAGGGACTTTTATGCTTCATATTTTTGTCTTTTAATTACCTTACAGTATCACTTAAAGATCTCATTATAATGAATATTGCATTTTCTGTCTATTACTTCTGTTCTGATTATTTGTCTGAAAATCCTCTCGTGTATGAAATTCTAAGATTACCTCAATCCTACATATTGCAGTTTCTAAATTAGCGGTTGGAATGATTTCACTGACTACAAATGAATCATTAAGCTTTCTGGTTTGCAATTGTTTTTTTATCACAGTCTCATGATGGACATATAGAAAATATATTTTCTTATCTAGAATAAAACTAATGTGATCACTTCAGGTGAATTCCACATTTTATCTATCTATCTATCTATCTATCTATCTATCTATCTATCTATCTATCTATCTATCTAATCTATTTATTTCCCTACTTATTAGTTTATTTATGAAAATGTATTTCTTTTCCAAATATAACACTATCCCAAGTCAAGATTTTGAAATCTGTTAAGCAGCTGTTAAATTACTAAGAATCATAGAATCATCACCTTGGAAAAGACCTTTTGGATCACCAAGTCCAAGCATTCCTACCACTAAACCATGTCCTTGAACATCTCGTCTACCTATCTTTTAAATACATCCAGGGGTAGTGTCTCAACCAGCAACCTGGTCAGCCTGTTCCAGTGTCCAATGACCCTTTCAGTGATTTTTTTTTTGCCAGAAATCTAGTATAAACCTCCACTGGGGCAGTTTAAGGCCATTTCCCCCATCACTTGGGAGAATACACCAGCACCCTTCTCTCTATAAGCTCCTTTCTAATAGTTGTAGAGAGCAATAAGGTCTCCCCTCAGCATCCTCTTCTCCAGGCTGAACAAACCCAGTTCCCTCAGATGCTCCTCACAAGACTTGTTCTCTAGGTCCCTTACTAGCTTTGTTACTCTTCTCTGAACTCACATCAGAGCCTCAACATCCTTCTTGTGGTGAGGGGCACAGAACTGAACACAGGATTTGAGGAGTGGTCTCACCAGTGCTGAGTACAGAGGGAGAATAACCTCCCTGGACCTGCTGGCCACACTATTTATGATACAAACCAAGATGCCATTGGTCTTCTTGGCCACCTGGACACACTGCTGGCTCATTTTCAGTCTCCTGTCAATCAACATCCCAAGGTCCTTCTCCTCCAGGCAACTTTCTAGCCAGACTTCTCCTAATCTGTAGGACTGCATAGGGTTGTTGTGCACCAAGTGCAGGACCCTGCATCTGACTGTGTTAAACCTCATGCCATTGTTCTCAGCCCATTGGTCCAACATGTTTAGATCCCTTTGGAGAGCCTCCTTACTCTCCAGCAGATCCACACTACCTCCCAGCTTAGAATGAAAACTTGTGTTACCAGCTTTGCAGAGATGCTGTGGACAAACACTTTGGGGGAAAAAAAATCCTTCAAACTGCTGAAAACCAAATCCATAGTCCACTAAGAAGTTAAAATTTCACGGGATAAGTGCTGAAATAGTAGATGTAAGCAGTTAGTGAAACAGAGATAAATAGACTGTTATATTACTCTTTTCTATTGACTTCTAAAATCTTTGTTTTGATCCCCTCTTTCTGAAATATCCCACTGACTAACAAAATAATCAGATATCTTTAGTAGACAGTAGGCTGAATTCCAAGTTGCAAATCTATGCTAACTCTGCATGTATTGTTTACCTATTCTTTTTTTCCTCCCAAGTCCATGACCTGTTCTAGAAAGGAGCTGTTAATTCAAATTGTAGTCACTGATGTGTGTATCTGTCTGCTACAGAACTTTATCTATGCAACTCATTGCTCCTGGAACAAGAGCTCTCCACTTTAGCAGATGGGCAATCTCTCTGCAAAGATGACATACTGTTCTACCACAGTTAAGTCCCCCATATTTGAAGAGGGCAAGAAACATGAACCATAGGTTTAGTATTGTGTGACCAATGTCCAATGAAATCGTTGAGTGCAATACAAAATTAACGTGTTATAGCATCCTGTGCAGACTGTATCTTGAAATTTTATGGTTTACTATAGTCTTAAGAGAAAACAAATGTATCTTCCTAAAGAAAAAAAATGATTTATTGTGTGAAACAGATCAAGGACCCTGAAAAATTCTGAATCTATGCAAGGTTCTAAATAGAAACCTATTTCACTTGCTCTTTACTGCAATGTTTTACTGATAGTGTACTTTGAATATGGACATGTAATAATCATGTGAACATTTTGCATGCAATTCTGATACTGATATATTTGGCTGTTTGTAAACTAGAATGTGAAACAGATATTGCAAGCAATTTGACTTACAAAATTTAAAGTAAAGAATTTCTAAGGAAAACAGAGAAAATGTGCATCAAAAAAAGAAAATGTGAGCAAAGCAATAAATAAGGGAAAAAGAGGTCAGCTCAGCTTTCTATGAATTAATCTTGAATTTCATAAATATTTTAAAACTATTTTTTAATAAAAAAAGTGGATGAAAAGACAGTCAATGGGAACAGTCCTTGGGAAAAGACGTCATTGCTTTTAAACTCTATGAAGACTTGTAAGGCTATATTGGCTTTACAAACTAACCTCATCTGTCAAGAGAGCTTGTAGTCTGTCCAATAGCATGGGTATAGCCTGTGGTGCAAGGTGTACAGAGAGTGAATTCTTAATGTCAACAACCTTACATCAACCCAGCTTGAGTTAAGTATTACAGGAAAGGGCAGCTCAGAAGCCGAGCTATAGGAGTACTTTAAAAGGGAAAGATGCACAGACCATTTTTGCAGAGGATGTAAATAACAGATTACGTTTCTACTTCAGTTGTTAGGACTCAAACAGGGAGCTGGTATGACCAGTGTCTCTCTGATATCAGGAGTGACATGTCACATAGAGACTGGTTATAATTAGCAAGGCTCTATCTTAGATGTCTAATGATGGGAAATGTGTTTGAAAGGTGAGGTTGACAGGGAACGTAGTTCATTTCTTTTTCAGGGTGAATATAAAGACCTTCATTTTACCTTGAAAAGTACATAAGGTCGTTTTAAAAACAGAAATCTTCTAGGATTCTAGCTTTCCATTTACTAGTAAAAGAGATTATATTTATCGACAAAATAAATTTATGTTTACTCATAAATTCAATTAAAATCCTGGATTTTTCAACAGGTCAGACTTATGGCATTCTTATACCAATACTGCAGTTTTATGTATTATCCTCTCTGGTGGTCAGTGGCAAAAATTGTGTTCTGAAGCATTTAGAAATCAGTGACACTGCAAATTTTTGACTTTAATCCACAATTAAGCCTCTGAGCCACAGCCAGATCAATTACAAGGTTCATGGCACTCATGTCTCATATTAAACACAACTTGCCATAGGGAAAAAAACAGGAAAAAGGAGGTCAGAACTAACATTTTGGGCTAGTTTGTTGGTTTGTGGTTTTGTGTGTATGTTTGTTTTTTTCTTTTTTTCATGTGATGACTGTGATCACACCAAGTATTGTTTCAGGTAACCGTTCAAAGAAATAAAACTCAGGCAGATGGAACATATTTAACCCATTATGGATTTCCTCAGTATATTTCTGTCAGAACACAGTGATGAATAGGCTCATGACTGGACACAATCAGCTTTACGTTGCAAGATAAAATGTTTAAAATTTTCATATATTTGCATAATTTCCTGTGAGTACAATTTATAAGCACCTTCTCTAGTCTCCTCTATAACTGGAAGCATAGAGATTTGATATAAGGATTTTCCTGACTGATAGCTACTTTTGAATTCAAAACTCTGTATCCTACTCTACAATGCTACCAAATTAATGTTTGCAGTTTTTATTGCGTTGAATCTGATGTTGGCTGGTGTGCACTGCCCTAGAATGGAGTGTATGCCAAGTATGCGCTATACTGAAAGATTTCTTCTGTTAGCCTTGGGCATTGTGCCCTTATTGACACAGTAGATGTGCTGTATATAAGGGATCCTCCCTTTTACTGAGTAGAAAATAATTTATACATTACCATTCTAACCAAGAGACATTCTTGCTTTTACTCCAAAGCTAGAGCAGATGCACCCGAAATATAACATTCCCTGCTTGCAACAGCTCCCTTGAAGCCTCATCAGAAACAATGTAGGGTACTTGTATGTATTACACTTGGAGTCCCATGACCATGATATTGCAATTAATAAAATATAATGCACATCTAGATAGCCGCTGGGGATAATCTATTCCACATGTGAGTATTTTGTTATGTTATTAAAGGCAAAGTTTTCAGGTCAAATTTGAGACAGACAAAAAAAAATCCTAGTAATTTTTCTTCAGTTTGAAACAATTTCATAGCCCTGATTTTTAAAAGATGCCAACTAGACAGGCCTCACAGTACTCATAGTTCATAAAAATGAGCACCTAAAGCCACTTGAGAAAAATCTCATATTGATCCCTACACTGCAAATTCCCATTGAATTTAAATTACTAATTAAAACACACTAAAACCTCTTGGGCTCTAAGAACTATTTTACCACATATTTAATTTTTCAGATATTTCAAAGCCATGCCTGAGTGTTGATATTTCTATTGTGTAAAGTATCTTTGAAAGTGGTGTGAAAAATACAATAATGTTACAATCAACTTTAATACATGTAAATGCTGATTCACTATTATTCTTTCAATTTACCTCTTCATGTTCTCCTTACTTTCTGATAATATATGCTTTCACACTGATTTTTCTCTCACTTCAATAGGCTTTGGTTCATTTTCAAAGGGTAGAATTTTGGAGAAGAGAAAAATTCTAAGGTGGAGAGCAAATATGCAAAACCATTCCTGAATTATTAATAATAACTGTTAGGGGCTTCTGGAGGGACTTGGGAAAAAAGCCTTTAATCCCAACTAAATAATGACATTATTGAAACAATATTACAAAAACTGCTTTAAATCTCTTTATGGCTCCTTCACATTTAGAATAAAAGCACATTCAATGTAATTTAATTTCTAGGAGTCATTTCTCTCCTGCTAGCTGTGAAGGTCTTGACCACAAGTACAAGTCCCTCTATGATTCCTATTGTAATCTAATATGTATCAAAAATATTAATATTTACCTGTAGATCTTCATTAAAAGGGAATTAAGCTAAATTGCATTTAAAGAACTTTAAAGCTGAATAAAAATATGGCATGGTTAATTGAGTTTAAATAACCCAAGGTGAAATTAATTAATTTTTATGACTAATTCTATTTAAACATTCCTGAGGATGCAGCTAACACTGGCGTTTCCTTTGAATTTTAGTGATTTCAGTGATCACATGAGGAAAAATATAAATTGCTGCCAGAACGAAACTTTGCAGTGGGTAGGTCTGCAGTCATAAAACGTATAGTACATATTGAAAAGCTAATAAAGGGTATTTTGACTCTTAAGAATGTCACACATTCCTGATAATCTCATATATACGTATTTTTAATTTTTAGAACATTTAAGAATCACTATAACCAGCTAACAGACTACACGGTAAAGGTCACAGCGGTTTTCATTTTCAAAGAACTGAGTGACACCAGTGGTGAAAACATGATGATTCCCTAGGAATGCACTTTATGAGCCTGTGGTACATAAGTTGTAAGAGCAGTAGATTCAGCTGTTATCTGGAAAGATTTAGTCCCAGAGAAGGACAAGTGGCATCTGACCTCCCATTCTTTGATAGGTCGTGCTTGAAAAGGATAATTTTCAGTTGTTCCTACCTATAGGATCTAATTCAAAGACATGCTGAGCTGCTGTATTACCTGATGGATGCTGTTCATATTTCCTTTTTTATCCCTTTTGACTTAGTGTTGCGGGTATTTTCAGATTTTTTTTTTTTCTGATTATATTTCTTGGTTCAAGAAGGAAGTGTCTTTCTACAATGACCAGGCATGGAGTATATGAACTTCATAGGAGTCCAATTTACACTACAACAAGAGGTAATACACCTGGGAAAAAACACAGAAGGCACTGCATATTTTACTGAAACTGTAGGAAAAGAAGACTTCTCATCACAATAGATTCGCGCATAAACGGAATCAAGGCAAACATCATTACTCTAATCACTTCCAAAGCACAGAGGGGATGAGAAGGAAGCACTTGTCCTAACCCCAGAGCTGATTCACCTTGTAGAATGCTCTAATACATGTAGTATTGGGCTACAAACAATATCCCTGTGCTGTGCTCCTCCATGACCAATTCAGTTTAGAGCTGCAAACTCAACTGTATCTATGTGAGAGACATGTAAAAATGTTGATTATGATGAAAGCTGTTTTCCTACACAGAGCATTACAGCTGTACTTCTAAGAAAGAAAATAGAAGGGAAAAGCAGAATAAGGGAGACAAAATATATAAGGATCCTACTACATGCTTGCTTTAATTAATTCTTTCATTTACAGATTGCCTGGGATTATTATATGAGAGCAGATATGAAATGTCTGATGTTATATGCACAGATTTTTTTTTATCTGATGTCTTACCTATCATGCAAGAAAAGTCACTATGAACTCAAATATTAAAAAAATATATTAATGAAAATGATACATCAGGAAATGGGAAGAAAGGATGAAGTAATATTACACTTTTATTTTTCAAAACCAACACAAAAAATCTACAAATGACCTGACAGCTTTTAAGTGGTGCGTCCTTTTCTTGTTAACCACTTAAAGCATGCTAGCAGAAAAAAAAAACCAAAAAAACAAAAAACCAAAAAAAACAATCAATCAGCTTCAAAAGCAACATCCAGGCTCATTTCCTGAAAAAATAGTTGCACAGTCAGATTGTATACTGAGTTGTCTAAAACTGTAATGGGTTGAGTACATAGAACAGGATGAAGCTCTGGTCCAAATTTTCTGGTATTTAGATCTTTTCTGTGCTTTCTCAATAAGTTCATATATTTAATAATCAATATTTAATTTTGCTTTTTAAGTAGTTGCTGCTTACAGAGTTAAAAAAATTATCTCAAAGAGAGAGACAGATATTTACCAGACATAATACACTTAAAAAGACAAGAATCTCTGAAGACTCAGAACATGGTGGTCAAAAATAAAATCCTTCTATCTGCCCTCATTTATTGCACGTAATTGATAAATGATAGTATTTGACTGATGAAAACATATTGTGTGTCCTTTTGACCACAGATAAAAAGGTCAGAAACAGATGTTACCTTGGACTGTGAGTACACACCTACTGTAAGAGGCACCTGGTGTGCCCAGGAATGCTCATTTGAGGCCATTTGGCCAAGAGTAGCCAATCATGGTGTTAACAAACTATCTTGACATTTAAAACAGTGTAAGTGCATCCAGACTGCCTCTTGGGAATGACCTCTACAATGCTGCAGCTGCTTTTAAAACTGCATAGAGAATAACAGCAAACATGGGCCAGAATTCTGCTACAGACCGTACTATTTATTTAAAACTACAGATGATCAGATTCCAGTCCTAGATGACCTTACTGCTTGCTATTTAATTTATTAGTACAGATGCAGCCTCTAGGTCCCTACCAACAATCCACTGCTCCTAAATAATAAAGGAACCTTCAATGAAGCTAGCTATAGAGAAGAGATGCTGGGTTCATGAAGTTATTTCTATAAAACAATATCTTTGCCTTGAAAAGCAAAAGAATGTGCAGATGTCAACCATTCAGAATCTAATATACCATAAAGAACATATTTGGACACTCTACTGTTTAGGCAAAGATTATTGTATGTTTCTGTTTTCCAGTTTATGCCTCTTTTCTTACAATCCCAAGCATCTTTTTCTCTGTATACAATGGAAGGTAAGAATCTCTGTAAAAAAGGCATACATCTCATGTGTATATATGTGAAACATTAAATTCAAACACACACCAATTTATACACATAGCCACACATATACTCTCTAAGTCAAAAAATAACTTCTATTATTGTCAATAATTTGAGATATTTTGCATTTCTGTGTTTGGGGTTTTTTTTGCTCAGAAAATGGGAACTCTGATAAAACATGCACTCTTCAGATCCCTCTAACTCCAAAAAACCATGTAGCCACAATCTCAGGAATTACTGTGCAACTTCAGGGAAATTTTTCAATAATGTTTAATTTTTTGTCAGGCAGACTAACAACTTAAAACATACTGCAGTTTAAAAGGATTGTGTTTATTTCATTAGAGACAAATTTTAAAGGGGCAAAAAACCCTATTTCTGTTTTAGATCTAACAAACTCAATAGTGATGATAGACAATAAAATATGTTTTAAAGTTAATTCTAGAAACTAATAAAATTATATGAGAAAAAATTAGGAGGTATGGCTCTACTACTATTTTTTTTATGAAAGTATTTTATTCTAAATTTACTGCAATAATTTCCTTTGTCCAGTCTTAAAAGTTTTTATATACTTAACTTCTATCACAACTGGTATTAACATCTCCGAATCTTGACTATTTATGATGCTACTTTAGTTCTGGTGAATAGAAATGTTAATATTTCTGTTTCTGTCATGGATGTAAGGACAACAAAATTAATCAAATTCCAACAACATAAGATTACAACAATGCTGTAGATCTTACTTTTGTATTTCAATAATGTGAGAACAGGGTTTTTGATGATTAACACAGCTTTCTGGTTTTTCACCTATATAAAGAATGCACTTTAGTGCTTGTTCTGCTTAAGTTTCTGGAATGCTTTCCTAGCTATAAAGTCTAGTACAGAATTTTGAGCTGACGTGTGTCACATTGGCTAGTCAAATAAGTCAGAATTCAATAAACACCGCACAGAGTCTGAAACAGTCTTAAATTGGCTTGTGTGAGCAAAGTAATTATTTTTCAAATTTTAACATATGTTGCTTTTGAAAAACTTCTAAACATTCAAGCTGAAGTGTGACAGTATCATCCATAGGAATTATATGGTAAAGTATACTAACATTAAGCAATGAATGGCACATTATTCTGTGTGTATCTAAAATAACAATCTTTAGTTCTGACTTAAACCTATATGAATACGATGGATAATTGTCAATATGGCATTTCCAAATATTTCTGTACTGTCTTTAACCTATATTTAATTAGATAGAAGAATTCATTTACTTCATATTCTTCTAAAACAGCAAAACATTATAACTGTTCCAGTTATTATTTACTCTTTGACTCTTTGTCATTATTTTTCTATTGTTAGAATCTTACACAATGGAAACACGTCGAAATAAAGGAACAGAGTATCGGAGTACAACAACACTATTTAAAATAAGAAACAGAACGAGATCCAAGCCAAATATCTCATGATAGTTAGCATAGAAGTTCTTAACCTTTTAAGTCTGAAAATATGACAGTTAACATTTTAGGGGAGGTTTCTTAATATATATTTGGGGACAGAGCAGCCTATTTTCATGGCCTCCCTAGTGCAAAATATATGCCTGTGGTGTTTTTGGTATGAATCCAGACTGCAGATTTCATGACTCGACTTTCAACACCTCTCACTGTAATAAATCATAATATGCATTCAGGAGTTTACTTACAATGCATGAAACCAAGACACTGAGTCATGGAGACACAACAGAAGTATGGAGTTTCCACAACTGAGGAGCAAACTAAATGGTTTTGAGATTGCAAATTCATGTTAGCAAACGGTGGGCTAGTAACACGGCAACAAAACATCCCTGTTGTACAATGAAGTCCATTGTGCTCTTTTCACCATGGATAAATTTGGCTAGTTAACATGGAATAGTGAAGATTCAAAGTGAAAACATCTCAAAGGACTCAAAATTTCAAAATCACTAAGTATATGTACCACAGGGCTGCTTTGGGAAATTATAATTAATTTTTAAAGATTTAACTACCTGGAAGTTATAATGTGGAAAAAAAGTATTTTAACACACAAGTAGTGCATCCTGTTAAGGAATCTTATTCTCGTGCAACTGAAACACACTTCAAACCTCTGCCACATCTACAGTACTGAAGATAGATTGAATAACTGAATACATGATGTCAGAGATAACAAAAGGTATGGAATTAAGTTGATGAATGTGGTAGCTCTCAAAACCTTTATATGGTTTAATAAGTTTTATGCACGTTTCCCAGAGACTGGTATTGACTTTTAATGTTTTGTTCAGGAGCAGGTGAGAGGGCAAGGGAAAAAATAAAAAAAACCCCAAACCCTCAACTGAAATCCCAAACTGAAATATAAAGTAAAATAAATTCAAATAAATAGGAAGTGAATCGTACTTTATAAGGGGGGGGGGGAGCGTCACACACAGAGATAGCATTTTTCTTCCAATTAATTGAAAAATATTAAAATAAACCACCTTCTTTTCTCACAAAAGGGAGGTGGGGAAATTAAGCTAAAAATCCAGATATTTATTGCAGAATATGAAAATACAGATGAAGCAGTATGCAGAATCTTCTTGCCCTAGTTTAGACAGTGAAGGAGGATGTTACTGTTGTGAAAGCAATTTGTACTGTTTTGACTGTACAAATCATTTTGATGACTGAGGAAAAAAAGGACATAGAAAACCTTTTTACCATTAAAGGCTTATTCCTCAGAGGATATTTTCTATACCAGTAGGAGAGATAAAATAGAGGAAATAAAATATTGTATATAGGATCTCTGAAGAAACACAGCCAGAATTTTCCTAACATTAGGAAAATCTATGATTCTTGCAATGTTAGGGACTTCATACAGTGCAAGAGAAACAGGGTCATTTTGTAGTGAGTCCAGCAAAGGGTCACATGATTGTGACCACATGATCATAATCATGGTCATGATCATCACATCATGATCATGTGATGATTGTGGCATCAGAGCACCTGACACACAAAGAAAGGCGGAGAGCTGAGACTGACGATCCTGGAGAAGAAAAGGCTCAGAAAGACCTTTCACTGTGTATGGATGCCTTATAGAAAGAACTTTTTTACTGTGAGGGTGGCAAGGCACTGGAACAAATTGCCCAGAGAAGCTGTGGATGTCCCATCCCTGTGGAGGTTTTTCAAGACCAAGCTGGATGACGCTTTCAGCAACCTAATATAGTGGAATGTGTTGCTGCCCATAGTATGGAGCTAGTGGAACTAAGTAATCTTTCTGATCTCTTTAGATCCAGGCTATTCTATGATTCTATGAAATTAAAGAAGATGGAGCTAGCTATGCTATTCTCAGTGACGCCCAGTGAATGGAAAAGAG
Source organism: Coccyzus lansbergi (assembly GCA_033558105.1). NCBI lineage: Eukaryota > Metazoa > Chordata > Aves > Cuculiformes > Coccyzidae > Coccyzus > Coccyzus lansbergi. The sequence continues at coordinate 1,478,867 of JAUMJK010000594.1, forward strand.
GTAATGGGCACAAACTGAAACACAGGAAATTCTTTTGAAACAGAAGAAGAAAACTTTCTACTCCAATGATGATCACACCCTGGTAATGAAAAGCTGTGCATCTCTATCCTAGGAGTTAATCATAACCCAGGTGGTCATGACCCTAAGTAATCTGCTCTAGATGACCCTGCTTTGAGCAGAGGGGTAGATGAGACAATCTCTAGGAGTCCCTACAAACCTCACCTATTCTGTGATTCTGTGTGAATTTTTTCCCTTACTACAAATCAAAAGAATGATGACAGCAAAAATATTTCACTCCTGAGTAACTTCTTTTGACAATCAATGTTCGAAAAAAACCCTAAACCAAGAAATCAAATAAATCTTTTACAACTGAAATGTTTTCGTTTGTCATTTTACAGGTATTCTTCACTAAAAGTGAGCTTTCTTGAAACATAATAGATGAGTAAACAAAAGACACTGTAAAAAGTTTGATCAGCTGTATATCTACATTTGATCTTCTTTATTTTCCTTTTATTTTTGAAGAAAAGGATTTTTTTATAAACAATATTAGCTCAGAGATTTCTTCCTTTATTTCCCCTTCAAACAGCTTCATTGTTGATTAAGTGGATATTCATGATCCAGATATAAACTATTAAATATTTCATTTAGAAAGTCTTTTTGAGAAGAGGTCTGAAAGATACAGTCGAACTTAGAAACCGTAACTTGGCATTTGACATTAGAAGCAATATTTTTTTAGGTTGTAAAGAGGTAGTTTTCTGGTACTAATGGGAATCTAAAGAGATAGAGAATAAATAGTAAATTATTTTTACTGGATTTTTGGCAAAGAAATAGTTGGAGCAAACAGAGATGCTGTGAAAAAAATTATTAAATGGAGAAGGCTGAATTAAATAAATAGGGAACAATATACATTATGCAACATAGAAAGTAGTAAAGGAAAGCCAGGAAATACCTTCTTTATTTAAAATAGAAGGCAAATCAACCAACGAAAACTAGCTGTCACAGTATTCAGTAGAAAAAAAACTCTCCATATGTTACTATGAAAATATATGTGAAAGCTATTTTCACAGTAACATATTGTTTATTCTTACGCATAATTACATTTCTCATATTTGTAAGACAGTAGGTATCAGAAAGGTGCCTGTGTTGGTGTTTTGGGTTTGCGGAACAAGGTATTGGTAGCAGGGAGAGCTACAGGTGTGGATTATGTGAGACACTGCTAGATGATTCCCCTGTGTCAGAGCCAGCCCCAGACTGCTCTGAGATGGACCTACCACTGTCCAAGATGATGGGGGTAGTGTTTCTGTGACAACGTATTTAAGAAAAGGGAGAAAAAATGCTGGACAACTGCAGACAGACAGAGGACTGAGAATACAAGAGACTCTGCAAACACCAAGGTCATCAAGAAAGGAGGAGGAGCAGGTGCTTCAGGTGCCAGAGGAGATATTCCTCTGCAGCCCATGATGGAGACCATGGTGAGGCAGCCAGTCATCCTGTGGTCCATGGAGGTCCATGATGGAGCCAATATCCATTTGCAGTCTGTGGAGGACCCCATGCCAGAGCAGGTGGATGTGCCTCCATAGGAAGCCCATGTTGGACCATTGATCCCATGGAGAGAGGACCCCATGCTGGCATAGATTTGCTGGCAGGACTCATGACTTCATAACTTACTTAGTGAGCGGTCTGATCCTGAAGGACTGCATGGGGTTGAAGAGACCCACGCTGGAGCAGTTTGTGGAGAACTAGCCTGTGGAAGAGACTCGCATTTGAGAAAGGAAGGGACATCCTTTATAAAACAAAGTGAGGAGGCACATTTACTTCAACTGTACATTAACTTCCATGTATGTGTAAACTCGAAAATAACAAAGCTGTCAAGTGGAAGTACCATATAGTTAGACTTCCTCTCCCCATAAAATTTCTCCACTACTATCCCTTACATCCTGAATAAAACCTTTTTGTGAGGGTTCAAAATAAATCTCAGAAAGGACCGAACAGGCTGAAAAAGCTTTTGCTTGTTAGAAAGTCATCTTACAATTTTTCATAGTAAAAAAAAAAGCATAATAATTTTACTTAAGGTGTTACGTCAAGGAAATGCTTTTGAATATGATATGAGAATGCTTATGTGTTTATGTATTTCAAGATGCAATCTTGTGCCCTATTTAACCTCATCTGAGAGTCTCTTTCCTAAGGCTGTATAAGTAGAAATCAGAAAAAAAGCGAGACAATATTAACAAGATTATCATAATAATGCATAGTTAACTATGAAAAGAGGTAAAAATTATATTTAACTAGTCAAGGCACTGAACAATCTAGTAAAAATTCAAAGTCGGACCCAGCTCTGAAGTTGTCCCTGCTTTAAGGAAATGCCTGGGATAGGTGAACCCAAAGGACCTTTGACTTGATCTACATGATTGGGAAAAAAATGAAAAAGGATACGTTTTGTACTCATAGAAAGATCTATTGCTAGAGCTTTTCTTGCTGCTTTTGTAGTTCATAAATAACTGAAGAATTTATCCTTTGTTTTACAAGTATTGTTTTTCTTAGATTTTCATGAAACTACAATTTTAGTTTAATAAAAGATGTGGAATGGTTGAAATTAAATTTCCTGGCATCTTTTGATGTGGATATCAGCAAAAATTAAAGGGTGTTATTTTTATAGCTTCATAAAAAAAAAAAAACCAGCTATTTTCTCTGTACAAACAAAATGACTGATGTCTTAGCATATACTGGAAAGGTCTTTATATAAATTTCACAAAAAATTACACAAAGAATTTACAAGAGAGGGGTGTAACTCCCAGAGAAGTTTTGTTAAATATTATACCATCCCAGTGTAATTGATAGGGGAATAATTTTTGCTTGCATTTATTTTCAATAAATATGGCTGTAAGGTGTCTCATGTAATGGTTTGTTCAAGAAAAAGATCTCACAGGATTTTCTTGGTATTTTGTTTTAACCTTGTGAAATAAGACTTTTTTTCTACCTCTTCTTATCATAATAATTTGATCAATTTAGAATGTGTTATTTCAGTTTTTATTAAAATAAACATAAGCAATTCGAGGATATTCACTGATGCAATGATTTCAGTCTTGCCTTACAGAAGACTGAAAATATAACCTTAGAATCTCTAGCCGATAAGAGTGAGAGTCAGTTTTTCAACCACATTTACAAGTCTGTTTTGCATATATGAGCGAGTTCTCACTATATTATTGCTACATGTCCCAAAACACAATATTATTTTGCCTTTGATTAAATATGATAAATATTTATATAGCATGTGATAAGAACTTTGTATGATACCAAACAAATTTTAACCTATGACTTAAATTAATGTTTGAGTATGCTCTGAACCAGCAACTTTATAGCTAATTTTTCATTATATAAAGTAATAATCATGACATATATTACTTTTTCAGTGTGGATATAAAGTGTTCTTAATATCTCTTTATGAATGACTTTAATATAATCTTTCATTAGATTTAATTAAATTAATAAATTGACTCATGTCTGCCTACAACCCCAACAATGAGGCATGCATAGCCTTATAAAAGACTTGCTTTTCTTTCCTCCAGATATTGTATTAGTCCAGGTGATTCAGAAGTTTATGTCTACCAAGTTCTTCTGAAAAATTCCTTGTCATTACTGTTTCCCTCCCTAAACACAAACCATTTTCCTTCTGTTGTTTATGAAATGTTTCTGTTTGGAAAAATGAAGCCTAGAGTGGGATGAAGACTGAAAAACACATTTAAGCATGTGCACTCTTCCTATATCTCTTCATGAAGTTCCTAAAGATGATTTTCTGTTGGTAAGAGTATGTTGGTTATCTCTGGGCTTCTTTGGTCAAAGTACAAGTCCTTCTTAATTTTATATCTGAGGCCTAGTTTATACAAACTCTGCTGATGTTGAGCCATAAATGAGGTAGAGTTGGCCCCAAAGGAAGGTCACTAATGGAATGGAGCTGGTGGGTCAAGATTTACACTAAACACCCTCCTGGCCCAGCCTGCATGGCACAAAGACATGGTCAAAGGAGAAGGTGTTACAGCAGTGTGTTGATGCTCCAGCTGTTCCTAGCTTCTGTAATATTCCTTTGTAGTTGAACATAAATTGCAAAATGTTTTGCCTGCCCTAATTTCTTCCAGGGACCAGTCTGCTTTTGAAAAAGGCTGGGCATGCATGTTATGACTTTGTCTCCTCACTGTTCTTGCATTGCACTCCACAGAAAAATAGCAGTACGTTAGAAGAGATGATAAAAAGCAGAGACTTTATTAAGGCTAAGTACAACATTTAGGATGAACAGTTTGCTGACATAGTACATTTCTGCAACTTGTCATTGGTAAATTTCAGCTTCCCAAAAATATACGCTTCTGACTTACAGTAAGCTTAAATGTTTGATCTGGCAAGGAATGGAAATTTAAAAAGACAAACATGATAGTCTAATATTTAGTCTAATGAAAAACACATTCTTCCTCAGTTGTCACAGAAAATCGTAATGGATTTTAGGGAAGGTGAAGTGAGTCAAAACGTTTGGCAGGGAAGAAAGAGGTTCAGCTGGAGTAACTCTAACAAGCAGATTAGTTAAATTGTAATAAAGATCCCTAAGCACCAGCCAGTTTGAATAAATGTATTTAGAATTTATAGAGTGTGTTAAACTTTTGATCAAATCTGCAAAGATTAAAAGTATATCCCCTTATGATTCTTATTATTTTCTAAAATTAAACATGGCTATTCTGTATTTACAAATGGATGGACACTTCTACATGTTTCTGACCTCTGTAGAGGCTTATGTGACTTCTGTATTTTCTGTCTGAAATATTAATAGAATCATAGAATCATTAGTTTGGAAAAGCTCTTCGAGATCATTGAGTCCATCCATACCTGTTCACTACTAAACCATATTCCCAAGCATCTTGTCTAACTGTCTTTAAATACCTCCAGGGACGGCAACTAAACCACTTCCTTGGGTATCCCTTTCCCATGCCTGATAACTCTATCACTGAAGAAATGTTTCCTAACATCTAATCTGAACTTCTCCTGGCACAACTGGAGATCATTCCCTTTTCTCCAAAAATTTCTGAAATATATATGGAAAGGAGAAATTCTCACAGCTTAAAGAGTATTCTTTTATGACTTTCTGCAGCTTAGATTGAACTTGAACACTGTAGGTCTTTACACCTCTGTCCCTACCTTCTCCCACTTTAGGCCCAGATATACAAAAATATGATAAGTAATATATGACAGTAGGGGTGGTGTCTTAGAGTGGCAATGGGCCTTTAATTACAAAGCTCCCAGCTAAATCATACAATGATAGAACAACCAGACTGGAAGAGACCCATCGGATCATCAAGTCCACCCATTCCTATCAAACACTAAACCATGCCCCTCAGCACCTCGTCCACCCATGTCTTAAACACCTCCAGGGAAGGTGAATCAACCACCTCTCTGGGCAGCCTGTTTCAGTGCCCAATAACCCTTTCTGGGAAAACTTTTTCCTATTGTTCAGCCTAAACCTCCCATGGTGGAGCTTGAGGACATTTCCTCTTGTCCTGTCCACTGTCACTTGGGAGAAGAGACCAGCTCCCTCCTCTCCACAACTTCCTTTTAGGTAGTAATAGAGAGCAATGAGGTCTCCCCTCAGCCTCCTCTTCTCCAGGCTAAACAACCCCAGCTCTCTCAGTCTGTCCTCGTAAGACTTGTTCTCCAGACCCTTCACCAGCTTTGTCGCTCTTCTCTGGACTTGCTCCAGAGCCTCAACACCCAGAGGGGCCCAGAACTGAACACAGGATTCAAGGAGTGGTCTCACCAGTGCTGAGTACAGAGTCTCCTCGTAAGACTTGTTCTCCAGACCCTTCACCAGCTTTGTCACTCTTCTCTGGACTTGCTCCAGAGCCTCAACACCCAGAGGGGACCAGAACTGAACACAGGATTCAAGGAGTGGTCTCACCAGTGCTGAGTACAGAGGGAGAATAACCTCCCTGGACCTGTTGGTCACAATGCTTCTGATACAAGCCAAGCTGCCATTGGCCTTCTTGTCCACCTGGGCACACTGCTGGCTCATGTTCAGTTGGCTATTAACTAACACCCTCAGGTCTTTCTTCTCCAGGCAGATTTTTAGACAGACCTTTCCTAGTCTGTAGCTATGGTCAGGCTCTTGAACTAGGTAGAACCTCTCATAACAAAAATTAAAGTGACTGTAGACTTCTGACCTGGAGTGAGAAGAGTCCAGATTGTGAATCTAACTGGAGAAACTTAACTCTGCACAAGAGACAAAGACATGTAATTCTAGACAGGCATGCTGCTTAAGACTCAGCCTCATGCTTCACCCTTCATGTTATTTCAGGCAATTCCTTCCTGACTGTAGTAAATCCCTTTTTAAGATCTCAAATGTTTCTATGATTGGAATCTAGGGAAGCAAATTCCAGGTTCCTAAGATTTCTATAGCCATTTTAGATTAATGTGGCATCCCACCCAGTCCTCAGTTGCTGCTGCTGCTAAAAGGCATGATTTTTCTCTTAATGCAGCCTTAGGCAGATAACTCAGATACTTTTCAGATGACCAAATTGGTTTTAGAGGCCTGCATTCAAGTAGATGGATTGTCATCTATGTGTTCCAGTCAGACACACAGAATAATTTGAATGCAACAGTGTCTTATAATGCCAATTTGTTTTCATGGGCTTTAAAAAGTCCTTGGAATGCTACACATGCATAGATGTATACACTGACTCCTACATTTTGTTCTGACGAGGTTTTATGTCTTGTAGATTATTCTGAAGAGATGCAATTTTTAGTCATTATTCAAGAACTCCTGTAGGGTGTTGCAGTATATATCCAACTAGAATGTTATATTTTAGGGTTATATTTTAGAGCTACAAATAATTATCTGGCTTTTATACATTTGTCTAAGTGGGACGTGGTTTTCCCTTTTAATACACAAAAGCCAAAACAAGCAAAAAATCCAAACCAAATCCCTGCTTTCTCTAAAAAAAGTGTTATCACACATCCTCAGTGCTGCCAAAGATGGATAACATTCAGTCTTAGAAAAAGTCCCCATGATGCACAGAATGCGTACAAATCTCGACTTACTGTGTAAGATTGTGAAAATTCACATTTATAAGTAAAATGTAATTGGCTCAAGCTAAATGGAATCCAAAGTTTTGGGGTTTTTTTGAAATCTCATAGGCTAGAAGAACCCTTGTGACAAAGAACATGAAAAGCTACTGAATCTTTTTTTAGAAATATTTCCATTCTTAATGTATCTTAATAAAGGGTAGCTTACATCTATAACTAGTTACAAGCTAATTAATCAAACCTGTGTAGTATCCAGAGTAAATTAAGAATACTACTGTGTAAATCAGTAGTTAATACATCGTGTGACATTTAAGGTAGTTATTTCATTGCTCTTAATTGAAGTAACAACTGAGAAGCATATATGAGTGAGTTTTCTGTAAAAATGAAGTCTTATGGTCTTATTATTACCATGAGAATAAACCATTTTATCTTCTACAGTGTGTACAGGAAATACTTGAGAATTTTTTTTAATCCTTTTTTCTTTCTTTAAGACTACTTTTTTGATATTAGACTGAGTCAAAGGTAAACAGGACGCAAGAGGATTTTCTACTCTGTTGAGCAGCTGTTGCTGAAACAGCATAAACAGACAGAAGGAGAAAGGCAGGCTTTCACTAAGCTACCAAGATAATCAAGAAAGTACCTTGCACAAACAAGTATCTTGGGAACCTGCAATAATGCTTGCAGCCATTAGGTCTGGGTGTAAAACATTTCCCTTTGTGTCAAATGTAAACTCTAAGAGAAGCCAAGAACACTCTTTTATACTGTCTGGTAAATGCAAAAGAATACAGGTTTGTAAAAGACAAAACTTTTCTATCCACGAGAAACAGGGGCAGATATCTGTCAGAGCCTTCAGTTAGTGGATAGACCTTAATTCTTCTGAGCACTCCCACCCCTACTCATAAGCCCATGAGACTTATTTCAGCTCAGACCTGAGCAGGCATATCTTCCATGAGCTGTCAGAGTCCTGTCCTGGGGTGGACCTGCCTCTAGTCCTGTCTTTGGGGCGGATCTTAGACCTATGTTACATCTGCTACAACCCTGTATCCTTCACCTGTTGATCAGGTACCCTGAAGGAATGATGGACTTGAACCTTCCATTCATCTTTTCTGGGGCTGCCAGTGAACTGTATTACTGGTTGCCAGCTCTACCAACAGTGCTCAGACCCTGTGGGACCATGTTCTGTTACTGAAGGTACAGCCTGTGCGAAGCTCACCCTTGGTTCCTGATTTGTCCCCTTCTTGAAGGAGACCTGCAGTTACTGAACTATGAGAAAAACTATAGAAATAAACTGAACATCCTGAACTTTTCTTGTTTATTGCCAACAATTTGGTTTCATATATTTTATCGACATGACACATCATCACAGATGGTGTGACAGTGATGCACTTCACTCGTAAAACAGAAACAGCAATATGTTTATTGATATAAAACAGTTATTTGACAAAATCTGATAGTAAATGTAACAGTGGCTTAACAAGATTCTGTTGCAAGACACAAATGATTATTTACTGCAGAAAGGACAGGGTCAGACAGAATTGTCAGGGACACCCTCTCGTTGAGTCACAAAGTTGAGAAGGGGCTCTCTTTATTTCTAAACTCCTACTTGGAGAGTCTAGATGCATTGGATAGTGACTTAGCCTTAGACTTGATCAATGTTTTATCTCTAAAGTGCTGTATATATGCAATCAATCCTTCATATAATTTAGCTAAGATTTCAAAGTTTCAGTGCACTAATTCCCAATTCACTTACTGAGGATCTGACATTATAGGGATTCTCTTAACCTCAGGAACTAACCTTGGGAGAAATCCCTGCTCAAGGGGACAACCCAAAATGCAGCCTCCTGTCATTTCAGGATCGCTCAGAGGACTCTTGGGCTGCTTACTATTTAAGGAGTAAGATAATTGACTCAGTCATATTTATATGCTAGACGCAAGTGCCTGTTTCTTGCAAATTTGATTTGAGTTGGATATGGGCCAGTGCTTACAGTCAGGAAGCCCTTGGCTATTGTGCTGTTATCTGTCTCCCCTGAATTCACCTTAAGGAGGATGTAGCCATTAGACTAGATCATAACTGCCACTGGTGGTTATCACTAGGTCAGAGCTATGGGAAAATGTCAGGGTGAGGTGGTGTAGGGTGTATACCATCACACATATTGCCAATAATTGTATGTACCAAATAAAATCAAGGGTGTCACAAGACCTTTGAAATATCCTTACACATTTTCATCCCTTTTCTGCTACAACTCTCAAGGATGTTATTCTGAGCAGTGTAAGGGGCAAGGGGTCAACTCTTAAGAGTAGTAGAACCAGAACCTTAAATGTAAAAGACACATCACATGAGATGAAGCATGATGTGCAAACATCAGACATTCCAGTTTATGAATAGGATTGTGACCCCAAGTTTCAAAGAAAAGCAATCCTGCTGAGCCAGTCTGAAGTACAAACACACAACTCACTTGACAGATTAAATCAAATAAGAAAACTACCACAGTTAGCTGAGCCAATGTAAGTCATAAATTTGTCTGGGATCTGAGGAAAACTTGCCTGAAGAAGTTCTTTCACTGAGTTTTTGGTTAACAACAGGTTGTGGTTAGACATACAGACATTGATGTAATGGAAAGTAAATTGCTAAAATGTCATAAAATAACTATGTGAATGCAAACTTGATTTCTGGAGATAGAAGTGTGCATGAGCAATTTAACATTGGACTGAGGAAATCTATTCTCTTTTGTCTTGCCCATTAAGACTAGCTTCACATATTTCAGTCTCATCCAGGTTTTTTGTGCTGTAACAAAGTACGAAGAGCTCTTCCAAAATGTGGATGTTTTGCTTTTGTCTTTTTGATGGGAATAAAGCCCAAATGTACAATCATGTCATCAGTAGAAGGTATTTAGAAATATATTAAGAATTAGATCTAGCTGACAACTGTCACGTTTTAAAAATTAAGTTTTAATTTTAGAATTTAACAAATCGTATGAGCTGCATTAAGAGGTCTCTCCGGGACTTATCACTTGATATAATAAGAAACATGCTGTTGTACATAACTCTGCTTATCTCTGTAACCCAGTCCTGTTGCATAAAATTGATAGGGTCAGAAACAGTACTTAGAAACATCCACTGGTAAATCTTATGCATATATATCTTATATTAAAGAACATATAACATTAAAAGGGATCTTTAAAGGTCATCTTGTCTGAATTTCTATCCCTCACAACCAATTTCTCAGTTTTTATCCCCTTTGAGACTTGTAGTTTAAAGACAACTGTCAGTAAGTGGTGTGGTATCTTCCATAGGGTTTGTATCCAAACAACCCTTTATGTTTGCAAAATTGAGGGTACACTGTCCTATATAAGTACTTTACCTAATGTAAGATTCCTGCTCCTAGCTATATCTGGAGAGGTGCTGAGCTCTGAGGACCGAGTTAAAGCTTTTACCTTTATAAATTTTAACCCTAAAACTTGGGAAAAAATAAAAATACTTGAAGGTGCTTTTGGCTTGTCTCTGATTTTGGTGATTTATACATTAGTCCTATTTTGTAAAGTGTTTTGAGCAGTAATGGAAAGATTGGGAATAACATGTAAATTTCATATACCAAGGGACCTGCTTGGAATAGATGCTTTGCTTATGGTTTCTGAACAATTGCCAAAGATAATAAGTTATGGGTTTCTCAAGCCAAAAAGAAAGAGGACAGCAGGAATTGACATGTACAGAGGAAGTCAGTGTGAGAGACAATTTTTGCTTGAGTTACAGGATAGTCCAAGTTCCTGAACTCTGCGCACAGCATGAACAAGTAGAGAAGTAAAATTGTTAAAAAAAAAAAAGGGTTTAATAGAATTATAGAAGTTTTAAATATTTTGCATTGGTTTTGTTTAATCTGTGAGTGAATTTAATGTTCTTGAAAATAAGACATGAAACCAGCAACAGCTATGCATTCTGCAGGTAAAAGCTCCCTTGAATTCCCTCAGCAGCTTTGTCAAATGCGGATAAGCTTCCTTCCTCCTCTGCTGGAAGACCTGGCTTCAAGGTCCTCTGAACAGTCATTGCCAGGCAGGCAAAATCGTGCCAAATTACTCAGTGATTTTGTAATGTGGCTAGAGGGAACAGGAGAACAACTAAATAATCTGGTCTACCTTATTGGGGCTAGATCAGGCTGCATTTCAATATTGGGGTTAGGAGGTGAAATTAAACAGGCTACTTCAATGCCCTTGTACTATTCAGACACATACTTAAGTGTTTAATCAACTCTGACTTTTATATTTCTTTCTGAATATGCAAATGACACGAGTTATATATATTGAAGCTCTGTGCACATGATTTCTAGATCAAAAAAAAGCATATGGTAAAGCAAAGCAGTTATCATAGAAAAAATCCCATATTGTTATAAATTTAAAACAAACAAAAAAAAGCTGAGAATTTAAATTTTAAACATCTTTTCTCACAGTATTTGCAATATACTAAGTCAGAAAATGTTTTAAGGAAGAAACTGACCTATTAGTTTGCTCTTCTCTTTATTTGAAAAAAAAAATAAATAGAAAGTAGGTTTATTTCAAGCCTCATGCACGTGCTGGTTGCTGCTTTTCTTTAGACATCTGCTGTATGTAAAACAATACTTTTCACTTCCTTTGTATGTGAGAAAATGTGGCCAATCCCCCTTGCCACTTTTCTATATGAATGAGTTAAAAGCAGTGTTGGAGTAGAATGATGGTCCATGAACCTTTAGAGTGGTAACAGCTATAACATCTATGTCAACACTCACTACTGGAGTGCTTGCCTGTATTGAGAGGCAAAGCAGTTCAGACCGAAAGAGAGTAAATTTATATGAAGTTCTTGCAGCAGAAAATCCACTGCACATCAGTGATTCTACTTTTATTCCAGTAAGTTTGTAGTATCTGTATCAGTGAACAGTTATTTTCATTTTTAATGAAAAGTGAATTTCTTTTCATTTGAAAGTACAAATAATCCAGTCTCGGGGAAGCTTTCATTTTCTAGTTATGAGAATAGTTTGGAAGACTGCTACACTGTTTATTAATGTTGGTGGAGTCCCACCACTGATGATGACAGACTTTGCAACAAATTTCTATCCTTTTAATCCATAAACTGTAAAATAACTAACTGAAATATTCAAAAGTATCAGAATATCTCTTTTAATATCAGTTGCACCAAAGGGAATTTTTTCTGAAAGCTTTAATTTTCCAAGTTTTCAGATTTGACTCTCCCCTCCTCCAGTCCAGAATTAGCTATAACATGACATAACATGGTTTACTGAGCTTCCAATACTAACCAGAGTGTTTGTTTTAACCCTGATGTCAATTTTATTTTGAAAAGTTTAATTTTTTTATTCAAAGAAAATAACACCCAATGGGAGATAAAGGGGCAGTGCAGTGCAATGAAGACCTGGAAAGCATTCCAATAATTTAATTGCATCTGCAGATACAGAATAAAGTGGACAGTCAATGGAATTAATGTATCTATTCTTATATTAGAACTACTTACTTGGTGTTCAGGGCTAGAAATCTTTTCATCTGATTTTTCATCTGAAATCAGAAGGTAATGAAAGTATTTTTAATGTTACATACCCAGCTCCATCTTTCACCTTATTAATAAAATACTGGAAGTACTTTACAAAATTGTTATATCTGTATTTCTGGAGTGCAGTGTCATTAGTCATATCAAATTGAATATCTCCTGCAAAAAAAGATAATGTAAAAACTCTATATCAATATTAAACTGATTGAAGTATACAGACTAGGGGAAGCTTCCCGGGTTTAGTAAAACAGCTTTAATCACAGATTCTGTGGCACAGATTGTTTGTTGTAAACAGTATACATATTCTTTTTAAAAAAAATTCAAGTAACAGGCATTAGTGAGCAAGTCATAATATTAGGAGCAACACTGTAAGTAAAAAAAAAAAAAAATCACATCAAAATACCACCAAAGAATACATGAATAATCTGACCTTTATTTAATCACAGAAAAGGCCCTCATGTAGGTGAATATCAAAATATTTGTTTAATTTGACTAAGTGGAGCATATAGATGAAATGGATTTCTTCACTATTTCTCTTCACTAATTGCACTGTCCTTCATGCTTAAGTGGGATATATTTTACATTCCTTGATTTTCACAAAAATCCAACAGGCTTTGAAAACCTGTTTTCAACAGGTTTTGAAAACTGGCAATGCAGAGCAGCTAAGATCATATTTAGGAAAGCAACCCTGCCTGAAGGCAGGTTTCTAAATCTTAAATTGTCCAATTAATTGCCATGTGTCAAAATACCTGATTGCTTGGCAATGGAAGAGGCTGGTTATGATGCAGCTCTGGAAGCAACATGACTCTGTACATTTGGCCTCAGGGTGTATTTATGTTGCTGGACAAAAGGCAGTTGAGCTGAATCCACCTGAAGTTATTCAGGAACTGGAAGAAATGTTGGTAAGCAATATAGCTCAATACACTGTTAAGAATCAGCTAATTAGTGCTGTCTAGAGGTGGAGCTAATTAGCCTGCTCCTTAGCTACCATGTTAATATATTTTTACTGTGACCTGCAGTTATACCCATAACCTTAGCCATCCCTGGTAAATATTCCAGTTCACCCGGTAATCTTTAACATAAGACTATACTGTGCAGTGCAGACATGTCCAAAAGTGTGATTTTATGAACCCAACCCTATAAACAATGGTTTATCATTAAAAGTAAATTAAAGAACTAATTAAAGATCCTAGGATTAGGGAAAACAAATATTTCCTTTTCAGGGAAAAAATTACTAGCACAAGATATCTCATGCCAATGAAGTCTCAGCAGTGGTGCAATTCAGAAGATATAAAGCACCAGTTACTTTGGTAAATGCTTTGTTTGAGTAAAAAGAAGTGGGGGAAAAAAGAGATATATTTGAGATAAAGAAGTAAATTTGTGCTGAGTTTACACTAAAATCAGTCCAACAATCTTGTAAGATAAGGGAACCAGAGCTGTGTAGTAATTGAACAGAAAAGATGTCCATTTAACAATAAAAGATGGGGAATTATTAGCTTTATGAATTCATGCAACTGATGCATAATGTTTGGCTTCTTTGGCCATTCAACAGTGAAGAGAACAGGGAAGCCATATCCAAACAATCCATACAAACCAGATCCAGTTATTTACATCAGAACCTTTCGTAATATCAGTAAAATGGTTTGCCTGAGATAAAAACTCCTGCCTTGATGCTGTCCTGGATGCAGGTACACAGGTGCTGGCAGCAGGGACTGCAGAGGCTTCTGTAAGAAGTGGGCAGGACTGCCTGGTGCCAGACACAGTTGATTCCAGATGGCTCCAACCGGAGTTGGGCGCCCTAGCCATGATGGTAACACCTCTGGGAAAACAGATTTAAGGAAAGGAAAAACACTGGACAGGGTTTGGGGTTCTGCAGCCCGCCAAGGTCAACCCACCACAGACACATTTCTTAGAAAATTTGATAGGAATGGTTGGACTCTATGATCTGGTGGGTCTCTTCCAACCTGGTTTTTCTATGATTCTATGAAAAGGAGAAACTATTAATGCCCATGATTTGTTATTCAAAATTTTCTGGACAGATAAGATCCCACAATTTGCTGCTCAATTCTGTGCAAAAGAAGCAATTTAGTTTAAAATTATAGTGCAAAAAGACTGTCATTCATTGTAAAGTCTCTCTCGGTTTTTAATCTTTTCTGTCTTCTCTGGTATGCAAGTTTTTCTTTTTTTCTTGTTGTTGATACATCCTCCCACACTAGCACAAATTCTTTCTTTTTGTCTTTTTTCTCTTGACACTTCTATAATCACCATAATCTAAAAAAAGGAAAAAAAAGTCAAAGTAAAAAATGCTCCAAAGTATTGCCAAACTCCACTTCTTCTGTGATTTCTAAGGACATAAGCCAGGGCAATTTTATATCTTTTTACATAGTGTATGCTATGCATTTGTGTGTGGTATATTTCTGTAGACAATAAGGCCCTTTTTGGCATTTTTCTGTCATTGTAATACTCGTTATGGTGAAAGTACTAACTCTTGGAAATATCTCCCAAACCATTTCAATCTATCTTATATTAACAGGGTTTCAGACTTCATGGTTAATACTATTTTCTTAGATTTCATTAGATACTTATATGTAAATCTTAATAGCAAGATATCATTGTATAAGCAGTAGAAAAGATGTTTTTGTGGACTGCACTCTTAAACCATATCTAATTCTTTAGAATTATGTCAGTATACACTATTTGACAAGTCATGTTTTAAACTGAAATGCTATAAGCAAAGCCTGTTTTAAAAAATACTTTCCTATCAGCTAGTCTTTTAACACATGTGGGATGTGGGTAATTTATACTCTTTCTACTAAATAAAAATGTGGAAGATTTATGTTTTGACCCACTTAAAACTGCAGAAAAATCTCAAAGTCAACACACTTGATTTTTGCCATAATTATTCCTGAAGGAAAGTACTCCGAGATCTTATAGCAACCTTCCAGTACCTGAAAGGGGCCTACGAGAAAGCAGGGGAGGGACTATTCACAAAGACTTGTAACGATAGGATGTGGGGAGTGGGTACAAAATGGAGAGGAGCAGATTCAGGCTAGACATAAGGAAGAATTTCTTCACCATTAGCAGTGAGACTGAAGAAATATGACTTTTTATCGCTGGAATTTATTCAGTCATGTTTTCCCTGCCATCTGTAATCGAAGAGAGTATTTCACGTACTGTGTAACACAGGACAAATATCTTTCATATAAATATCTCAGCTTTGCACTCCCACTGACTTATCTGTACTTCCATCTTTCGGAAGGATTAAATATTACAATGTTCTGCATTCACTGAAAGAAATATCTGTATTCTCCTGCATTTACTCCAGTCCTCCACATTTCTGTGGAGGCAGACCTCTTCAGAAACGTGTCATCATGTGACTGTGTCATCATGTTTATGATTGGTTTCATTTATTTGGTTGTTTGACTGCTTGCTTTTTCAATATTTTGAATATATGCTCTTGAACTTTGGAAACTGCAGCTTTATAAATTTTCTGACCTTTAAAAGGAGCTTGACACAAACATTTTCCTTATCTGGGATTTTAAAGCATTCTTAAAAGAACTAGGGAAGAAAAAGGGGCAGGAGAAGGTAATGGGGGCACAAGTCCAAAACAAAAGAAAGAGGTTAAATAAGAGAACAAATGAAGTACTCCTGTATTCTCCTTTCTGTCTGTTTCCAATTTGCTGATGGTTTAACATTTTAAAAGCTTCCTGTATTGTAAGAAGTAAAGGTAAGGAACCATTCTTCATTCTTTGTAAGGAAAGAGTGATGAAAAACTAATTTTATACCTATTACAAGAATGTGCAACATTGTCCCTACTACAAGAAATTGAAAACAGTGGTCAGGTGTGTAATATATAAACAACAGTGTCTATTCAGATGTGAATATGGAGTCTGTTAATTAGTGTCTGTCTCGAGATTTGTCCACAGTAAAGCAAAGACAATGATTTTCTGTGTGCTTGTAATAGGTATTCCTCAAACACAACCTATGCAGTAAGATTCAGAGTAATGAAGTTATCTGTTTAGTTTGTGTTGCGTCATAATAAAAGTGTGCTTACAAGGCGGTTAATAAGACAAGTGTCTTTTATGCACCAAGTGTGAAAAACTCTGACTGTTGCAAGTTCTAGTACACTTGCCCATATTGACAAAGGTAATCACTCTGCTTCTTTTGGACTGTTCAGAAGACTGGTTGATAAAGTTCTATGGGAAGCACTTCTTGAGGGAAAAGGAGCCCAAGAGAGCTAGGTGCAATTTGAGAAGGAAATCCTGGTGGCATAAGAACAGGCCATCACTATGTGCCAGAAAATTAGCCTGTGAGGGTGAAAACCAGTTTGGCTGAGCAGAAAGCTCTGAGTGGATCTCAGAAAAAAAGAGGAAAGTGTACGATCTTTGGAAGAAGGGGCAGGTATCTCAAGAGGACTACAAGGATGAAGCGAGATCACGCAGCAAGAAAATCAGAAGGGCTAAAGACAACTAGAACTTAGATTGGCCAATTCTGTGAAAGATAATAAAAACTATCTCTACAAATATATCAACATCAAAAGGAGGGCAAAGAATCTCCATCCTTTAATGGACGCAGGGGGCACATTAGTGAAAAATGACACAGATAACGCTGACGTACTTAATGCCTTCTTTGCCTCAGTCTTTAATAGTGAGGTAAGATGTTCTTTGAGTACTCAGCCTCCTGAGCATGAAGACAGAGAGGGAGAGGATAAAAATGCTCCCTCGATCCAAGAGGAAGTGTTTAGAACTCAACCAATTAGACATTCGCAAGTCTACAGGGCCAGATGGGATCCACCCTAAGGTATTAAGGGAACTGGTAGAGGTGCTTGCCAGACCCCTTTCTATCATTTGCCAGTAGTTCTGGCTGACTGGGGGAATTCCACTGGACTGGAAGTTGGCAAATGTCATGCCCATTTACAAGAAGGGCTGGAAGGAGGATCCAGGAAACTACAGGCTTGTCAATCTGACCCCAATGCCAGTGAAGGTCATGGACCAGGTCATCTTGGGTGCTACCTCCCAGCACATGCAAGACAATTGGGTGATCAGGCCAACTCAGTATGGGTTTATGAAAGGCAGGTCCTTCTACAGATCTCCTTCTATGACAAGGTGATCCACTTAATGGATGAGGGAATGGCTATGGATACAACATACTTCAGTAAAGCCTTTGACACCATTTCTCACAGTATTCTGCTTGAGAAACTGACTACCACTGACCTGGACAGGAGCACCCTCTGCTGGATTAAACACTGTCTGGATGGCCAGGCCAAAAGAGTGGTAGTAAATGGAGATAAATCCAGTTGGAGGCCAGTCATGAGTGGTGTTCCCCAGGGCTCATAGTTGGATCCAATTCTGTTCAATGTCTTTATCAGTGACTTGCATAAGAGGGTTGAATGTACCCTTAGCAAGTTTGCGGATGACACTAAGCTGGGAGGAAGTGTCTATCTGCTTGACGGTTGGGAGGTTCTACAAAGGGATCTGAAGAGGTTGCATCAATGGTCTGAGACAAATGAAATGAGGTTTAACAAGGCCAAGTGCTGAATCCTGCACTTGGGCCACAACAACCCCATACAGCACTACAGACTTGGGGAAGAGTGGCCAGAGAAGGAGCCGGGGGGTGTTTGCTGACAGGCAGTAAAGCATGAGCCAGCAGTGTGCCCAGGTACCCATGAAGGCCAGTAGCATATTGGCTTGTATGAGAAACAGTGTGGCCAACAAGACCACAAAATGATTCTGCCCCTACACTCAGCACTGGTGAGGTCGCACCTTAAATACTGTGCTCAGTTTTGGGCACCTCACTACAGGAAATACACTAAGGTCCTGGAGCATGTCCAGAGAAGAGCAGCAAAGCTGCTGAAGAGGCTGGAGAAAAGATATTATGAGGAATGACTGAGGGAACTGGGATTGTTTAGCCTAGAGAAGAGGAGGCTGAGGGGAGACCTTATCACAGCTACGTGAAAGGAGTTTGTAGCAAGGTGGCCATTAGTCTCTTCTCCCAAGTGACAGGTGATAGGACAAGTGGAAATGACCTCAAGCTGCACCAGGGAAGATTCAGATTGGATGTTAGGAAAAATTTCGTTGCCAAAACAATTATCAAGTATTGGAACAGACTGCCCAGGGAGGTGATTGAGTCACCATCCATGGAGGTATTTAAAAGGTAGATGAAGTGCTTAGGGGTATCATTTAGTTGTGGATTGGAATGGTTGGGCTTGATGATCTCAATGGTCTTTCCCAAGCTGTGATTCTATGATTCTTTGATTCTATGATTTATCTGATAGATTAATAATTAGCATTTTATAATATTAATGATATTTGAATGACCAATGAAACTGAAAACACTACTCCACATGTTAATGAGTTTACGAAACAGGTTCCTTCTTATGTGGAGACTTTGGCCAGTAATACATGCTTTAAATAAGTTAAGTGCAAAGCATTTACTTGCTATTTTTGTTCTTAATCATGCTCTGGTGAGGGACAAGTTACTTGATTTGTACAGAACTTTGCAAACTACTCGTTGTTATCATTATAGCAAATCATTTGGCTAGTTTAAAATGAACTGCTACTGGTTTTATATGCACTAATATTTTAAATAAGTCTATATGCTGTTCCAAATTATACTGGGAAATTATTGATAGTGAATGGGGTTTATCAGCATATATGTGCATGAAATATATGATCAAAGTTTAAAATAATGATTCGATTCCATTTCAAATTACAAATGAAATCTTTGGTTTATTGTATTTCTAAAATAATCTTTGTTTAAATATTCAAATTATAACATAGATTTACTAATACAGACAAACATAAAATACAATTTCTGTACAACCATAATTAATGTAAGTAGTAATTAATCATTTGAAATCCAGTTCTTGATCTTTATTCTGTCTTGTCAAAAATGGACAAATGCAGGCTAAATGTGGATGAACTGAACAGATGCAGAAAATTGCTTTATGCAGGCTCATTAAGCCACAGGTTCTGTGGGATCTGATCTATTAATTTTCTCTCCAACCTCCTTTTTGAGAGAAGGGAAGAGAAAGAAAGGGGAGGGAATTTGTATTAAAATTATAGTATCCAAGTTCAAAGCAGTGCCTCTTAATGCAGTCTGTGCCTTTGCAAAATCTGCATGGTATCCCACTGGGTCTCCTGAATTGCAGTGTATTCTCATCCATTAAAAAGCTGAACTAGAGAATTGTTGAAGGAGGGGAGAAACTAATGTTCCCAGTGACGGATGCAATTACCTTTTAATATGTAGTGGGTGTGTTTCCAGCTCTACTATTCTGTCACATTCTTCCAAGAATAAAATTTTGCTGCTATTCTTGGATCTTCAGCATTACAGTCTAAAACAACTGTTGTAATTTTTATGTGTATTCTTTGTTTCACTGGGAAAACTATAGAGGAGTCGACTGGCAGTCATCAGAATATGTCTTGTCTTCAAGTTTGGTGAATCAAGGAAGAACCCTATTGTGTCCTTCAACCTTTACTGATATAACATTTCCTGTGCTCACATTAGAACACTTTGTATTCACAGAAGAATAATTGGCAAGCTCACCACTCTTTTTTCTGTTGGCTGCTGAGATACAACAATCTGGGATACATGATGAAAAGAATAAAAGAAACACCCAGGCAGATCTCAGCTGCTAAGGAGATCATTTAGTTTTTATAGCAGTGATACATGGGGAAATGTTATGTTCATTTTGATATAAATGTGAGAGTATGATGTGATTCCTCATATCATAGACAACAGTGACACTTTGTTTTGTCTGTTTTTCTCAGTATGAAACTCATATGCTTGAAAGAGATAAAGGTTTGTTGGTTTGGGTTTTTTTTTTTAATTTTATATTAAAAGGAGTTCAGAGAATTCTTTATGTGGTTTACTAATAAAGCCAAAATCTGTGAGATTTTATTTCACAAATTTGTATTTAAAATAGTTTTAACTGAGATCTAAATAGTGTAATCTACACCTGTGGTACATGTCCCTCAATTAACAACTAAACTCACAAATTTTCATTACACTGTCTTCTTAAAAATAGTATAATTTTACAATACAAAAAAAAAAAATCATGATTTCATTAAGAATAAACTCCCTACTGTGCATGTTCTCATTGACCCCCCCAAGCCTCAATCCACTATTAAACATTTCAAAGTATTAATTTCATTATTTTATTTCCAAAAGAAGAAATATAACTTGACTAATTCATGTACTTTTTAAGTATAGAAAATTCTTTTAAAAAAACAAAATCAAACAAAAAGAACCTATTAATGGCATAAAAAATACAGTGAAGGTTTTATTCTCAAGTGGCACAATCATGCAGCTTTAAAAGTATGCACATGGGCATTGGATGCCTACTGTTTAGAATCTCTATCAAACACTGTATGGTGTTCAGAGTTTCTAAAGGTGATCACGGACTCTTCATCTTCAAGCCTAATATGTTATCTTGCACGTACAAATCCAATTAAATGTTTCATCTTTTGACAACTAATACAAGAGAGGGAGGGTTGTGATTGCTTTTTTTTAAATTACTGACAACCTTTCTAGGTAATTTATTTTATTTTCCTCTCATATGGTATCTTCATAACATTCAGGGATAATACGGAAGAGAATGTGTAGATTTTAATTATTCATTTTACAGAAGACGATCATGTTAATACAAAAAAAATTTAGAAGCCCCTCCTGAATTTTGCTCTCCAACCATGTCCATAGTATATAGTTGGCCATAACTCTATTATTTTCACAAATGCTCCTTGTTCCTGTAATTTTAGATTTGCTATTGTGTTACTTTTTCTATTGAAACATCTTTCAAAATTATACAGTATTCATTCCTTAATCTTCAGTCTCTCTTTGGGAAGTCTTCTGTTGGTGTTGGCTTTGCATACGCCTTTATAAAATTTTCCTTAACTTTATCTTCGCTGCTCACATCCCAGCTGATTTCCATTTCATTGCAATGCTTTTTCCTACACGCAGAAAGTTAATCAGTCTTTCAACATCTGGCATATAACACAAGCACTTGTGTGAGATCAAGGTTTAAACAGTGATGGACTGTTAATTATGATAAGAAGTAGGCTTTCCAGTTAATAAATTCCTGTAAGCCTTTCATATTTTTCAAGCAGCAGTTCTCATTCCTTGGCTTACTTAGAAACAGTCTGATGAGTTTGCTGAAATGTTGGCCATAGATCTGCTTCTGGGACCATGTTATTGTGGGCCTGGAGTGGCTTCCTTATATCATCTTGAATGATTTTTCTTTCAGGTCATATAGTTATTTGAGAAATTTTTATGTGGCTTTATATGGGCAAATAAGGCCCTATACGAATTCCACTGTTGAGACAGCATCCAGTTTCAAGTGTAGATCTGATGTATTACATACAAGAGGAGGCTGAGGGGAGACCTTATTGCACTCTACAACTACCTGAAAGGAGGTTGTAGAGAGGAGGGTGCTGGCCTCTTCTCTGAAGTGTCAGGGGACAGGACAAGAGGGAATGGCCTCAAGCTGCCCCAGGCGAGGTTCAGACTGGACATTGGGAAAAAAAAAAAATCACAGACAGGGTCATTGGGCACTGGAACAGGCTGCCCAGGGAGGTGGTTGAGCCACCATCCCTGGAGGTATTTTAAAGATGGGTCAATGAGGTGCTCGGAGACATGGTGCAGTGACATAAAGGAATGGTTAGAATCTATGATCCAAGAGGTCTTTCCAACCTGGTGATTCTATGATTCTATGATATACACTATTCCTTTGATCTTTCTTTTTTTTTTTTTTTTCTTTCCCCGCCCGCTATAATACAGGAACTAAATCCATGTAACAATCAAAACACATAATTGATGCCTACCTCCATACGACCATAGCGGATGGAGTTCTCTTTCTTCATAACTGTGAAAGGGCCTGTAAAAGACGCACATGAAAGACATCTGTAAACACAATACTGCCTTCATTTTTCTTTTCTTTTTTTTTTCTTTTTAGGAAACTCACCCAGTTTGCCCATGAAGATGACTAGAAAAAAATATGACAGGATATCAGAAAATATTTCCAGTAACCAGTAGGCATAAAGTAAATGTAGGTGATGACTAATAGAAAGGAAAGATTAGCTTCTATTAATAACTATATTGCATCTATAAACCTCTTTACTACACAGAATGAATTATTTTTGAATTTTATATTCCTGTCATATTATTTAGCTTATTTGCTGAGAATTAGTATATCTTATTTACATAACATTCACATTTTCAAATCAACTTTGTTAACAGCACAGAATCATAGAATATGTCTAGTTGTAAGGGACCCACAAAGATCAAAGAGACCAAATCCCTGCTCTTCACAGGGCTAACAAGAAGTAAGCCATATGACTAAAAGTGCCATCCAGCATCAGCAAAAAGTAAAGACCACAGTTCACAGTGGACTCTTTCTCCTGTTTCACAGCATTTGATTTTTTTCCTTGCTTACCTAGTCTCTTAATGGAAGTACTAGCTTTTTAAGATGTGTCTCAGAAACAGCCTATTTCTTCTGATAAATAAGTCACTCCATTGTATTAACACAGCAATAGGTAAGACTTCATGATACTTATGTAGTATGGCAATTAGTGGGTCATAACAGGGTCTGAGGTGATAGTTTGTAACCTAAAGATGAATTATATATCGCAGACTTGGTAGAAGTGGTTTTCCACTTGAATGTTCTGTTTCAGTGATATAAGGTAGCTACCAAAACAAAATATACCTGGAGTTCCAAAAGAGCGGTGCTCCTCTTGAGGATCTAATTACGTAAACACCTTGGGTTTCACTCTAGCAGAGAAATCTTTGTATCTAACAGCAGTGTTTAACTCAAACATGACCGTAGGATTTGAACAATTTATTCTCTAGTGTTCACTTCTCAGAGGCACATCAGGTAAGTACTATTCTGTCTTCTTTGTAAAGGTTCTGCTAAGAGACCAGATCAAAACTGATGACATATTTAGTCACAAAGTATGAGGAATAAAGTGCTGCAATATCCTCTTGTTAGGAGTATTGTATTGTATTATACTGGAAGGAATTGAAGAAGTCACATACTTTCTAAGAAATATTTATTGCCAAATAACAGAGAAGATGGATTTTTATATTCTTACCTTGTTTCGGAAGTTTTTCTTCTGTGTTTTTCTTGCATGTGGATGCCTAAACTGTAACTTGACTGGAAAGCATTTCATGGGGTTTTAAAAAGTATGGATTCCCATAGAAATAGATAAACTGAACTCTGTGAATTACATATGATAGATATGTCAACAGTTTTCACATTACTGAACATGACTGAAAGTTGAAAACACACTATAATGAAATTAACTGTTACCTGATCCAACTTAAGGAGCAGTAATTGGACAAAGAAGGATTCTCTTTTCTTACATATGTATAGCAGTTCAATCCAAAATTACAATGAGCTGATACTGTAAAGAGAAAATATATTTAATATAAGAAACAGAGAAATTAATACAGTAGAGAGAACTGTATTTTGTGTAATTCGCTTCCAGAGCCTGACATTATTAACACATAGTAATGTAATTGGAAATGCTGTTTAAAATGAGGTACATGTTACTATAACGACAAAACATCTCAAATATGTCTTACAGTGGAAATATTTATATTTATTTATAGTAATCTCCATTGATAATATTAATTAAATTAAAAACCAGATGAAGTAGTTATTAAACTGGTCCAGAAACAGTGTCTTGGCAGTACATAGGAAGATGTTTTACAGGACACAAATTTTCTGTTTATCACACTAATTGGTTCCTGTTTTGGCCAGCTGTCATAGAGCTATCTGGCAAATTATGTAGGAATGAAAGATTACTCTACTGTATTAAGCAAGTCAGTGTGCAAAGCTTAAGGACTCTTTGAAGTACCACTAAAAATTGAAATGATCTGATTTTCCAAAGCTTGGCTGGCTGCGAGGCCTATTTATATTCTACTCCCTGATGTAATTTTTCCCTCTTTATATCCTTTCTAGTTGTAAATAAACAATATATTACACTATTATTTTTAATGGAAGCCGTTATACTTTGGAAATTAAATTTACATCTTCAGCTATATGGATAATACTAGCAATTCATCTACCCCCCCTTAAAGAGCAGTTACAAATTATTACCAACTTATAGCAAGCGAAGGAGCTACTTAATAACAGGGTTGACTTAATGCTGGTTCTAAAGGCCAACAAAACATTTCATTTTAGAAAAAAGGTTTATAGAAGACTGCTATGGATCATTGCCTATAGTATGAAATCAAGACTTTCATTTTAAATCTCTGGTATTATTTTTTCACAATCTACAACTTAGCTTTATATACACTGGACTACTCCTAACATCTACTGACACCATCCTCAACACCATGTAAATTAAGCTAACTTCTTAAAGAGGCATTTTTGAAACTAGTCATGATAAGTCATTTCTCAGAGGCCTTTCTTAAAGCTTTAGCTATATTTTTGGAAGAAATCTCCCATAAACACAAACATAATATTTCAAAAAGAGACAGAAATAGATCGTTGCCAACTCGATAAAGTCAAATAAAACTGAAACATATAAATCTTATTTCATATATATTCTTAGGCAAATTTGCAGAATGTGACATTTTCTGAGTATACAAGCATGGTACACTTAAACTAAACACGTCAGAGTCTTTACTGAATTACCTTGATGGTGTTCAGTTTTTTAAAAAACAGATTAATATAGATATACCATCCTAAGATATTTAGGCAAAAGTAGCTTATAACCGATCCAGCTCAAATGATACAAACATAGAATGGTTTGGATTGGAAGAGACTTTTAAAGGTTATCTTGTTAAAACCCCTACAGCGAGGAGGGACATCTTCAAATAGATCAGGTTGCTCAGAGACGCATCCAACCTGACCTTGAATGTTTCCAGGCAACTGGCTTCTACTACCTCCCTGGGCAACCTATTCCAGTGTTTCACCATCCACGTGGTAAAAAAATTCTTCCTTATATCCCATCTAAATCAACCTCCTTTTAGTTTAAAACCACTATATTTCATCCTATCTTAACAGACCCTATTAGAAGATGTTCCCATCATTCTTATAATCCCTCTTTAAGGGCCAAAATAAGATCTCCCCAGAGTCTTCTCCTCTTCAGGTTGAACAATCCCAACTCTTTCAACCTTTCCTCATAGAAGAGGTTTATCATCATTCTGATCTTTGTTTGTGGCCCTCCTCTGGACTCATTCCAATAGGGCCTGAACTGGAACAGTATTCCAGGCAGAGTCTCACCAGCGCAGAGCAGAGAGGCACAAGCACCTCCCTTGACATGCTGGCCACACTTCATGCAGCCCAGGATACAGTTGTCCTTCTAGGCTGTCAGTGCACATAGCCAGCTCATTTGCAGCTTTTAATTCACCACTACACCCAAGTCCTCACGAGGTTCACACCAGCCTACCTCTTAAGCTTGTTCAGATCCTGTTCCTGAGGTGTGTCTGCCACACCACTCAGGTTGGTGTCAGCTGCAAACTTGATGAGGGTGCACTTAATCCTGCTATGTATGTCACTGAGGAAGATATTAAACAGTACTGGTCCTAATATGGCTCTCTGAGGGACACCACTCATCACTGTTCTCCATCAGGACATTGAGCTATTGACCACTAGCCTCTAGATGTGACCATACAACTAACTTTTCATTCATTGAACAGTCTACCCATCACATCCATATGACTCCAGTTTAGACAGAAGGATGTTACAGTGGGCTGTGTCAAAGGCTTTATAGAAATTTAGATAGAAGACATCCATGACTCTTCCTCATCCGCTGATGTAGTCACTCCTTCATGGAAGACCATTAGGTTGCTCAGCCAGGACTTACCCTATTGGTATCCATATTGATTTCTAGGAGGATCCATTCCATAATGTGCCCTGGCACAGAGACGAGCCTTGCAGGTCAGTAGTTCCTAGAGTCCTCATTCCCATCCCTCTTAAAAGAGTGAGATGTTTCCCTTTTAACAGTCACCAGGGATTTCACCTGACTGCCATAGTTTTTCAAATATCATGGAGCGTGGCTTGACAACTACATCAGCCAACTCTATCAGGACTCTGGGATGCATTTCACCAGGTCCCACAGACTCATATGTACTGAGGCTCCTAAGGTGGTCACAAACCTTACCTCCTCTTACAGAGGGAAGGACTTTGCACCCTCAGTTCCCACCATTTAAGTCCATCCATTCAGGAGGTTTGGGAAAAAACATTGCCAGAGAAGACTGAAGCAAAAAACTGTTGAGCACCTCAGCCTTCTCTTTATCTGTTATTACCAGTTTGCCATTCTTCTACACTGAGAGTACATTTTCTTTGACCTTCCTTTTCTGACTGACACTCCTGTACATGTCCTGCTTATTATTCTTTGCATCCCATGCAAAGTTCAGCTCCAGGTCTATCTTGGTCTTCCTGACCACAAACCCACACAATCAGGCAGTGTCCCTGTAGTCTTCCCAGGATACTCATGCCTTTCACTGCTTATACATTTCCTTCTTGCCCTTTAGGTTGATCAACTAGTCTGTATTCAGCCATGCTGGTCTCTTGACTCCTCTTCTTGATTTCTTATACACAGAAAAAGGTCTTGGAATTTTTGGAAAGCATTCTTAAAGATTCTTAAAGTTTGTTCTGCTTTCTTCCCTGAGGACAGCTTCCATAAGGGTCCTATTCACTAACTCCTTAAAGAGTTAGAAGTTAATTTTCCTAAAATTCTGGCTCCTGATTTTATTCTTCGTCTAACCCTTATCTTTCAGCACTGTGAATTCCATCTGTATGTGATTATTGCAGTCCAGGTTACCTCTAATCTTGATGTCACTGTTTAGTTCACTTGTGCTGGTGACCATCAGATCCAGTATTGCATCTTCTCTGGTATGCCTGTCTGTTACCTGGCTTAAGAAATTACCCTCAATGCACTCCAGGAATCTCCTGGACTGCCTACATCTTGCCATGCTGCTTTTCCAGCAGATGTCAGGGTGGCTGATACCCCCAGAGCAGGATGAGAGCTCCTGTAGTAGACAATAACCACAAGATTCCCTTTGTTGACTTAGTCTCTAATTCTTGCCAATAGACTTTCAAGCTGCTCATGGCTATTCTTTACAGACAGCTCTTCACAATCTATCAATTTCTTGATAGAGGGCAACACCTCCACCCCTTCTTCCTCACCTGTAACAGGACACAACACTAGAGTTTTCTCTGTTTCATTTCAAAATCCACTTTCACTTCTTTTGGCTATCCCTTTTTCACTCTGTAGTACATCGGAAGTAAGAACAAGTGTTCTCAAAATTGGTTAGGACATCAGCTGTACCATTAATAGTACAGAAAGTCTAGGAGAGCGGTAAAAAGAAAATTTTTTAAAAAAGCACTGGAATTTAACAAGATTGTTTTGCATTAAGGTGATGCTCGTGCACAGAACTGAGTCCTTTGAACAGGGTTATGGTTCACTGTTGGTGTATCCAAGGACACTTGTAAAATTTTCTCTAGTTGGACTGAATTGGAAGAGAGTCCGTGAACCTCTGTTATGCTGAGTTCATATACTCAGATGGCCAGTGGTCCCAGTCAACTACTCATATACTTGCATAATGCCTGCTACTGACTACCTTAAAATATGTCTGCAACATCTATGTGACCATTCCATAGTTTACAGGAACAGTTTCTACTGCCTATTCACAGCTACCACATCTGTGTACATTTTAGTCAATCCTGTAGCAGGAAACACCTGGGAGAGCCTCTGGAATAGTCAGGCTTCCCACTGTAGCCATATCATTCATTTCTAGTTCGAGCAACAGGAAGACTGTACCGTGTAGTCGCAGGACAAAGATAGTTTGTATATGCTGCATCAGAAGCCAGACTTCAGAACACCACTAAAAGAACAGGAAAAGCTCTACAGCACATGCTTCAACCTAAATACCCTGAGTTATCTCACCTGAATGAAAAATTAGTTCATTAAACAATTAGTCAGACACATAATTAGTGTAAACATAAACTGAGAAATGCAAATCTCTTTCCCATTTTGTCTCTTATTTTCTTCTGATTGTCTTATTTCTGTTAATCATTCAGTAACAATAACTGAAAATGAATTTAGAGTCAGCACGCATTTGGAATGGAAAAATAGAACGTTTTATCCTAAATAAGCTTATTAAGGCATTGAATCAAGCTGGCTTTCTGCCTGCTTTTTTGATGAACAGGTGCACAGAGCAAGGGAGACAATGCATATAAATTAGAACATTAGATATCTTTTTTTTTTGCAACTGAAAACTTTATAGATAAGTGTTACATAAGTACTGGATTTTTGGAGGGAGAGGGAGGATAGATATTTTACTTTTATGTTTTAACCTGTAGAAGTAAATTCATCTTACCTTTCAAAAAGAAAAAGAGGTTGAAGCAAGTCTCTGATCTCCAGTTCCTTAACTGTTATAAGTGTTGGATAGGACAGCTTTGCCATAAATTACATTAATTTCAATATAAAGGTGGTTGAATTAAACTACCTTGGAAGACATCTGATATATGAAATTATGTCTTTATCAAGATCAGACTAAATGGTTTTGTCCCCCTCACAGTACCATTTAAAAGAAAACCATCTAATTCATATTTTTCACCTGTGCTGAGTTTTGTGTACTTAATTACTTTCTAGCTTCAATACAACATAGGCCACAAATAGCATTACCCCTTTGTATTTGGTTTAGACTGAGGAAGGATTTTATGGTCCTTTGGACAGACATATAAACAAGAACATATTGTCTAGGAGTTGTACTTAGTGTCAGCATTTTCAAGTAGTAAAGCTTGATGGATAGAATACATAAATATTGGTACCTTCCAAACCAGAGATCAAACACTCTGTTAACTATCAATTCACGCTACAATGCAGTTGAATGCAGTCACTTTGGTGCGTATAAGGATCATGACAGTCAAAAAAAAAAAAAAAAAATTTTAGATAATACAGTGGGATTTAAATAGAGTTATGTAAAGAAAGAGTACCAAATTTAGAAAGTTATAGTGCCTTTAAGATCCTTGCAAAACCTGGAATCATGTTATCCATAGAAGAAATAAACAAATGTGCCATTAAATTAATTTTGATGTGTAAAAAAATCAAATTCCTATGCATTTCCTTGTATTTGACAAAAATGAGTGACACAAAAGTGAACTCAGTCTCCATATGGGACTATTTTTAGTGCATTTCCACTGGCATAAATGAGGCTAGAAAGTGTAGAAATAGAATGTAATTCAATAGCACAAAGGCCAGGGTCATACACTTAGGGACTAATAATAGTTTCTACTAAGACCTGAAAGCTTATCATTTGGAAACAGAGGAGGATAAAAGCCTGGGAGTATTAGTTGATCACAATATGACTATGAGCCACCGTTGTGCTATGTCTGGAAAAAATGTAAATTTGATCTTAAAACACATCAAGCACAGGTTGGGTTGGTTTTGTGCAATGATAAGGTGCTCATGTTATTGAACAAGACATTGGCAGTCATAAGTGTACTGCTACTCTAGCTCCTGTCTGCTGGCACACTTCCTAAGTCAGTTGTTCCTCCTACTGTTCCCACTCGTGCCAGAACAAACCCTGAAACAGGGAACAGTGCACTGAGTCTAGGGCATCAGACAGCAGAAATCTTAGACTGAAAAGTCTTTGAAGCATGTTACAAGAGCGATCAGAGGGATAAAGATGAGATAATAAGAGAATGATTTTTGTATAAGTTTACTTAGATTGGCTCTCCTATGGGCAACACAAAAAAAGACAAGGCAGATTTTGAAAGTTTTTCCTGAGAGTTTAGCTTCACACACCCAAGCAGATCATGACAGTGTGATCTTGGATGGAATGAGACTTCCGGGACACTACATATCTGTTATTGGTTTTGTTTCTACCCAAAACTAAGAAGCAGAGAAACGTACTGAGATGAATAGTACACCCACATAACTTAGATATCATAAAAATGTCTTTATTTATGGTAGATTTTTGTGTAGGAGGTGTGATGCTCCCTAGTATGAGATAAATAGATATAATTGCAAAGATTAGCAAGGAATACTGGAAACAATTATTTCATAATAACTCTTAGGACAGGACTTCTATGCAGACTTGTCACTAAGAACTAACAACTAAAAATGACTCTCCAAAATGGAGACATTTATTTCCAGGACATCTGTTGGTAGTGGTAACATAATATCAGGTCTGAAACATGATATATGAAAACAAAATAACTAAATGGTCAAATATTGGCCATCAGTGATAAACCACTCAGTCATACGATCATAGACAAAAAACCCATAAAATAGGCAGGAACCCCACATGTACTAAGCAACAGATAAACATTTAAGTAACAGAGTAATATCAACATCTTATGTCTGTAAAAGAATTATTGTTATGGACCATAATTAAGACTGCTCCTCAAATGCAAGGAAATATTTCAGAGAAACGAAGACTAAGGGAGTCAGGTACTGGTTTTGTTACTTATGGTATATCACAAAACCAGTCTGACATGTTCCGTACTGGATATACTGATGAAGAATACAGAAGGAGCATATGCTATAATAAATGAAATGCCAAGGTAGACTGGCAGACAAAAATAAGTACAAAATCTTTTACTTAAAGGAAGGATCTACTATGTCTTAAGGTGATGAATAGAACACTGAATTTAAATTGATAACCTGTATGTCTGAGATTGCTTTTGCTGACTGATGAGGAGACAGTTGATTTATCAACTGTTAAAGATGCGAAAAAAGGGCTATAACATACAATCATCCAGAGGATTTCTTCTGGAATTTTGAGTAGGTACCAAAACAAATGTACACAAACATATGTTCTCCAGTACAAGCTGAATCTTCTCCTGTGCATCAAGTCTGTTAGCATTATGCTTTTATTCTTAGAAAAGAAAAGGTCAAAGCAGGGAATTTTAAGGTGTGTTCATAAGAATACTGACCGACAACTTCAAAACAACTTAATGCAGGTATCTAAGGGGAAAAAATACACTGACTTCTCCAAGATAAAGCCCACAAAAGAGAAAAACATAAATAATACATAGATAGAAAAAAAATAATCAAAATATATTCCAGCGTTCTGTAGTAAGAACTCAAATGTTTTGTGACTTCTTTTTGTAGATTAACAGACAGTGAAGGAAATAAATATTTCCAATAAAACACAGACCCGTGTAAGTCTGAAAGATTAATATAAAATAGTCATAGATAGTAATATCCTTTAAGTTTAAAGAAAGACACTTCTGGGAAATAACAATAAATACTTGTAGGGGTGGGAGGGAATACAGTCTGAAGAGGAAAACATAACAACAAAAAACCCTCGCATTTCCCACTTAAGAATGTAACTGAGGTGCAGAATGCAGAATTTGTTCTAGGATATATTGGAAAGTATCATGAAGACGTCTTTGTGTGGAGTCAAGTTCTAATTGCTAGATGAGTAATAGGTACTTTGAACAAGCTGTTTTTCAGTAAATAATAGAGAAGGCCCTGTTTAATAGTACATGATTTAAAATTCCATATAAAATACTACTTGTAGTTGATGGAAAACAGCAATACATTGAACAAAATTATTGAAGAGTGAAACAATTTTCTTCTGTCTGGTAATAATGTCACCAGATATAAAGGAATGAAATAAAATTAGGGAAGAATTTATTCAAATATAAACAAAGTGAAAGAAGCATACAGAAGAGACGGAATGGAAAAAACATTTTTCTTCCAACTAGGTACTCTTTTTTGTTTGCAAGTTA
Source organism: Coccyzus lansbergi (assembly GCA_033558105.1). Classification (NCBI taxonomy): domain Eukaryota; kingdom Metazoa; phylum Chordata; class Aves; order Cuculiformes; family Coccyzidae; genus Coccyzus; species Coccyzus lansbergi. The sequence goes on from JAUMJK010000594.1 coordinate 1,511,142, forward strand.
ATGTATGGGACACATACGAATTTTAAACTGACATTGCCATGTTTCTGGAGTTCTAAAAAATATTTCAAATATCTACTCTGTTTCCATACTATATTGATGTAATGGTATAAGGATGTGTGTGACTGGAGTGTTCTGGATGTGCTCAAATGCAGAAGAGGGAACTAAGCTTTTGTTTCCTTTAACTTGACTCCTAAATACACAACTTGGGTGAAGCCAGTAAATGTTACTTGTTTCTTGTGTGAGGGCAATAATTTCAGCTCATCACTTCCTTTTATTTTATTTCAGATTCTCTAAAAATAAAAATTTGTGACAAATAAAAGTGTTTGTTTCAGTTTGGGGTTCTTCCCCTCTTGAAAATGTTTCTTCTTTCTATTGAAAAAAAGTAGCAAGACAATGGAAAAAATGCTGTTATTGTATATTCTAGAATGAAATGTACTTTTGTCATCATGGTTTTGTTACTAATACATAAACTTAGAAACTATAAATGTCACAAGTTAAGGAGAAGACAGAGCAAATGAAATAAACAAAACAAAACAATAGGGGAATGTACTACCCCATATTGAATGCCTAGTATAAAATACATTCTGGAAAGATCTATAAAGAGAATACTGTTTAGCAGTGGTAAAATTTTACAGCCTTATAGAATCTTAATACTCTTTAGAAAAAAATACAATCTTATTCACACCTAGTGCTAGAAGCTGTATAGCTAAGGTAGAATAACTACAGTAATTCAAGGAACTATGGCTACCAGGAGGCTATACAAGAAAAATAAATGATCAAAATATGAAAATTGTATGTTCCAGGCTATGAAGATTGTACAGAGAAGGAAATGACAATTAAGAAAACAATGTTGATGGCTCTAGGAAATCTAGAAAATGTGTTGGTGACCACAGCACAGTAAAGTCAATCAGAACTGATTCAAGATGATTTGGGAGCATAGCATTTTGAGAATCTCTTTGGCACTAACAAATAAGAAGGCTGATTTTCTGTCACAGCCCACTTAAAAAAAAAAAAAAAAGTCAGCTTTCAAATCACTCAGGGGGAATATGTAAAAGATACTGTTAGTAAACAAGGTGCATGTGCTTAGAACATGGGATTCAAATGATCAAACAACCTTTATGTGACACAACTCCAACAGGAAAAAATGCAGCCCTCAGTCAGCAACGACTGGCAGCATTGTAACAATCTAAGGGAACCAGGAGAAACAACAGGGAGAGCCCCAGTGCTTCCTGAAGTCAAAACTCAAATCAAAACAAAACCGCTGGCTGCAGCCTGCTGCAGCCATGCGTGTTGCAAAGAGAAAAGGGAGAGAAAGAGGGAAAAGGGAGAAAAGAAGAAAATGAGAAAAGAGAGGAAAGGGAGAAAAGGGAGAAATAGGTACAAGAGAAATACAGAAGGTGAGAGATTTTCACCACCTTAGGAGCTCTGTTTCTTTGTCCAGCTGGTCCAGAAGATGGTGAATGTCCATACACTAAACACAGACACAAGATACCAGACAGCACCCAGGCAACACACCGCTGCAGATTCTCACAGGGATTTTTAAGTTCTCAGTCCCCACCCTTCACTGGATCTGGTGAAAGACAGGTAACAGGCTCAGGCATACCCCCCAAGTAGGTACATCCAGACATGATCTCCAGCATTTCTGGCCTTGCCACTGTGGGCTGGGGTCCATCGCCTGTTTTGAACCGTTAACCTATGCCATACCCAGTCCATACAGCTGCCATTGTAGTTTGAGCTAAATTAGACTCAGTTTTGAGACTAACTCAGTTGCTGTAAGTAATATCATTTTTCTGAGAGATGACTGCATGTTTTTGAGACAGTTTTCTTCTCTAAAAGTGATAACACAGGGCATCGGTTTGCAGAAAGGCCAACGCTTACACTTAACCGGGGCCATCCTCAAGCAGATGGAAATGGTCTACACCTTGGGAGAAGGGCATATAGGGCACGGGACCCTAAGCTGACCAACAGAGTTTTCCATCCCATATACATCATACTCAGTATAAAACTGAGAGATCACTAGTGTCTGTCTCTTTTCTGTAATGGCTGATGTCCAGTGAGTACCTCATGTGTCTGTTCCTGATCCCAGATGCGTGTGTTCCTGGATCCAGTTCCTGAATCCAGCTCCCTCCTAGCCATTGACCCATTCCCTCATGTCTGCTTTGCAGCACTTGCGGTAATGTATAATCATTGAGGTGTGCTGTTGGGATGACATCTCATATATTTGTATATATTTTATTACTTTCTTTTTCTTCCTCACTGTGTAGTCCAGTACAGACACTGATAGGGTGAACATTGAGAGTTGCTTACCATGAAGAACATAACACTACAATGGAAAACAGAAGGGTAGACTTAATATATGCGTAAACAAAGCAATTATCTGGGGTATACATGTTCAAAATCCCTCAGATGAGAAAGGGTTGTTCAAAAGTTCAGAAGCCCACCTCCGATAACAAAAGTTTGAATTTATTTCACTTACCACAATAAGTGACTCCTGAATCACAGGATACCTGATCAAACCATTAAAAAGATGGACCCTTATAAAATTTATTTATTGCAGTTGGTAAGATTTTTGTTGCTCTATAATAATTCTTTTTTTCCACTCAGGCTGTAAGCAATCAATAGCTATGATCTTTCACCACGTTGAAGGTCTTGGCTGAGGGAAGGAAAATTTATTACCAGGGGTAATGATAAGAGATGTCCTGCTGCACAACTGCAATTATGTCATAATATGTAGGAGTGCATATTTCAGGGACCGTAGCTAAACCAATCTTTCTTTCCTCTGATAAAGTCAGCCCAGTTTATTACATTAACCTCATGTGTGCATTGCTGCAGTCTGTGCTACTGATAATATTACTTTAAGATTCTTGGGTGAAAAAGACCTTTGTGAAGTGCTTTACAAATAGATTAAGAATCAATTAAATCCACATTTCAGTTCAGTAAATCAACTCATAAAGCTCTGTGGTACTCTGGTTTACTGGTATGGTTCAGAATTAAAAACACAACCCTTGTTTTACAAATGTGAGTCAGTAATTATTTCCATCAGTTAAGTGACTTTCTTTCCATCTTGCTCTCTGCTTATAATCATTGCCCAAAAGACAACAAGAGTAATTGTCTGAATGCCAGAAATCATCATTTAAATAGAAATTCTAGTTGGTCTCTTGCCAGAGAACTTGGAAAGGTTAATAAAAACATTAATAGTGTATTCTGGGGAATAAAAGTGGGGATATTGTTATCTAGAATTATAAACTTACCTTGGTCATAAACACTGATTCCATGTTCTAAGTACAAACAAAGTTTAATGGAGAATTTGAAACAAAAATAAATCATCTGGCCAGCAAAGAAGAATTTATAGGACTGAATTTGAAATAAAAGCTGCAGTTTTATCTTGGTAAGTTGATTGTAAAATAAGGAATCTTTTTATGCAAAAAGGAATAAAATGTGAAACGAGAGATTAAGATTCTACATTGCATGTATAAGTATACTTTCAAGACTTGTTGATATTTTATATCTACTTGATACCTGCAGATTGTATTTTAGAGTGATTTGAACTATATAAGGAAGAGTTCTTTCAAGTTACACAGATCTTTTTATTATTAATGAAGAGTTGTGCCCTAAACACACTTCATAATGTATTGTCCTACCTAGTTTTAAGTACCAAAAGACATGGATACTCCTGCTGGACTCCTTAAGAGATTTTTTTACACACGTGAGTCTCACTGTCTGAAAAGAATTTTTAATTATTTCCCTTCTTATTAGTTAAGATAGGTTTCATAATCCTATTTTTTTTTCATGTGACTTAGTGGTTAAATATTAGTAAGTAATAGGGCATGAAGGACTCACATTAATAGCTGAAACATAGTTTAGGTGTATGCTTTAGAGACCACATTTTGTTTACCATTACTCTATAGAAGTTTCCCAAAGTCCTTTACTTTCCTGTAGAGTCCTTTCTGCTAATGCTGCTGAATTTTCCCTGTTATGACTTTATTATTGAGAATAGATTGGTTTAAGGCTCCTCCATGTTGTCCTAAAATAATCTAATACCATACATTATTTTAAAGATCTTGACTCAAGTAATGTGAAACTTTACAGCATGACCTATGGAATACAGTACCATCATAGTGTGCGGCTAAGAACATCAGCTTCAAAGAACTTGAAATAAAGATTAGCAGTTCTCTGTCACTCTTCTGTCTTTTCCTTTTTTCTACTGTTTTTCTTGACTAGCCACAAGCTCAAAAAATTTTAATAGTGGGGGACAAGAAAAGAAATGATAAAAGTGTAGATCATGTTGATATGTAGAACAGAGACTTAGTAGAAGTAGTCACATCTAAGTTATTTTTAGATGGTTAAATAAGTACAGAATTATAAGCATGGAATTATAAAAGGGACCTTAAGAAAGAGCTAAAAATGTATTCAGATAAAAACATTTTAGACAAAACCAATGTTTTTTAAGCAGGTTGCATAGTGAAAATACTCTTTGATGTCATTTTGGTAATGTTGGAATCTGTCAACTTATGGAGAGAATTCTTTGTCACATCACCTGGTAAATGTGGCTACCTTTACAGGCAACGGCTGCAGGCTTTGTATGGACCTGAAGGGTCCTGACATGTCTGAGCTTGTCTCAGTCAGACCTGGCTTTACTTTATTGTAACTCTTGTCCTCCTGACAAATGACTATGACTTAGCCTGTTTTATCTAAAGCTCTGTGAATGCCTTAGATTGCCTTAGAAACCTCAGACTAATTGACTGCGAAGCAAACAATGTCCCTTTGCATCCTCTGAGACTGGGGGAAACTATTCCAGGCTTTGTGGGGAGCAGATGGGAAAGAAGCAGCCTGTGCAAAGAAATGCATAGAGGGAAGCCGAAGAAGTCCCCAAGAATGATGTGGAAGGGAGCTTCTACACCACACTTCTTCCAGAAGAGAGGAGGGAGAATTCCCGACCCTGACCTCCCAGCAAAGAACTTGGGATATTGATTGCTTCTATTAACTTCCCTCTCCGGCTTGAGAAAAATGGAACTGTCAGACTTAGGGAAGAGAATTATTGGAAGACTGATCATAACACTCAAGAAAGGGGGTATATAAGTGGAAGTGTTTGTATGACCTTCTTAGCTGTATATGGTTCACACATATCCTATTAGATGACTCCATAAGTTAATGTGATAATTGGCCTAATAATAATTTCTTAGCTCCATGTATACGTTCACTTTTGCCCTTAATAAGATTCTGAGTGTGATATCTGAGAGTAATGGAAAAGACAAACATACTTTAAAAGAAAGGTTTAATCAAATAACTGGCTATAATTACATGGGAAGAACCAACTATGTAATACAAGTCGTATTGAGTTTGTAAAAAAACCGAATCATGACAAATTCATTTTGTTTCCTACTATGAGGAGACGGTAGGCTTTGTAGATTTAGACTTCTAAGAAAAAGAGTCACCTTGAATTGATGTATAAAAAGATGGAAATTTATGACTGTGGAGGTTGACATCGCACAAAGGGGCAACAATCAGAGTTCAATGTTGGCGGAAGTCACTTTCCAGTAGATGCCTAGTTCTGTCCTAACATTGTACTCCTCAAATGTCATGAGTAGTTTAATCCAACTGGACATTTGATGATAAAATTGCAACAATCAGAGATTCAACAAGTCATGTTTGTGAATGTGACCTCCTGTAGTCATTTCTTGCTGGCGTGTAGACTGATGGATTGTTGGGAGAGGCACAATTGCACATTAAGTTGGAAACCCCCCTTCAGTCTCCTACAAGAGATGTGAGTACATAAGGAAATCCATGCCTGGAAAATGTGGGAGTTATACATGTCCTGTAAGAGGAGTGGGAAGGTGACATAACCCTGCGTATTTCAGAGAGGGTCAGATAGGGGTGAGGACTTGTGGGGATTAGTTATAAGACAGGGGTGAAATTTGTAGGTGCTTAAGGGGTTGGGATCAGCGTGGCCAGCAGGTCAAGGGAGGTGATTCTGCCCATCTATTCCTCTCTTGTGAGACTTCATCTGGAGTATTGTGTCCAGTTCTGGAATTTTCAGCATAAGAAGGATATGGAAGTGCTGAAACAGGTCCAGAGGAAGACTACAAAGATGATCAGAGGGCTGGAGAACCTTCCATATGAGGACAGCCTGAGAGAGGAGAAATTGTTCAGCTTGGAGAAGAGAAGACTCAGAAGAGACTGTCCAGTACCTGAAGGGGGACTACAAGAAAGCAGGGGAGGGACGGTTTACAAAGGCTTGTAGTGATAGGACTAGGGGCAATGGCTATAAATCGGAGAGGGGCAGATTTAGGCTACATATAAGGAGGAATTTTTTCACAATGAGGGTTGTGAGTCCCAGGAACAGGTTTCCCAGGGAAGCTTTGAATGTCCCATCCGTGGAAGAGTGAAGGCCAGGCTGGATGGGGCCTTGAGCAGCCTGCACTTTTGGGAGGTGACCCATGGCAGCAGTGCTGGAATTAGATGATCCTTAAAGGTGTCTTCCAACCAAAACCATTCTATGGTTCTATGATTCTATGAATATTTCCATTATTGCTATTCATTCCATACTGATAAGATGCTCTAAGATATGATCGTGATGCAGAGTGCTATCCATTTTGACTGAGGATATCTCACTTCTATGAGGTCTTTCTATCATCACTTTATATCCAGACAGAATATATACAAAGCACAGCAAGGTTACCATAACCTTCATGTTATTCCTCTTCACCCATGAGAACTCTTGAACTTCCCTGTTCACCCACAGTGAAGCTGAGGAAATAAAAGATTTCAAAACCAGGAAAATATATATTGTTGTTTCTGCAAAGATAGAAAAAAAAGTAGAGGTTGAAGAAATGTCATAGGAGAAAAGATTATGAGAATTATTACAAGCTTGCAGAATATTTTAAGGCAAAAACTACGGAAGAGCTTATTTTTCCATAAGTAAGTATCAGGAATCATTTTTATACCTAGCATTGGTTTTGTTTTATTTCAGACTAATAGATAGGAAGGAAGTGCTAGATTATCATCAGTAAAATCATTTGCACTTTCAAATAGTTATTAATATTATTATAAAAAAATTATTTTTTCCTTTTTGAAATCCTAAGGTTCAGACTATAATAGAATATCATAGAATCACTAGATTCACAACCACTCCTATCCGCCACTACACAAAGTCCCTGAGCACCTCTTCTATCTGTCTTTTAAAACGCCTCCAGGGATGGGGACTCAACCACCTCCCTGGGCAGCCTCAGCCAGTGCCCAATGACATTTCTGTGAAAATGTTTCCCCAATGTCTAGTCTGAACCTCCCCTGGTGCAGCCTGAGGCCATTCCCCCTTGTCCTATCACCTTGCTGCCAAGACAGAAAATAGTGGATAAGTACCATCCAAGTAAATAACTCTCAAAAAATGAGTGGCAAGAGGATGGTTGTCTGTGGGATTGTTCATAGCATAAAGTAGGTGTTGAATTATTCTCAGATCTGATGTGTCTCTAAATAATGTAAAATTACCACTTTTGGCAGATTTTCAAACCATGAACATATCCGATAGTTTAGCTTGTATATTGTCCATGAAAATATTATAGAATTCTTCAGTCAGGGGAAATATATTTTTATATTTATGATATTTTTCTTTATGTCTTCATGCTTTATGTCTTCTTACTTTATGTCCAGGTAGATTGTTTAGCACTAGAAGATGTACACGAATAGAGTAAAGTGGTGTATTTATTTTATCATGAAACAAAAGTCAAAACAGTTGTAAGAATCATGGGATATATTCTTCTTAATCATTTCAGTTTCAGGGTTTAAATATCTCTGGGTTTAGAGACAATAAGAGTTCTGTTTCTTACGAGGTGCCTTCATTGATGTAATCAATAAGAATTATTTCAATTAGATTACATATATGTTCAAATACTTCCACATTAGGATTAGTAAGCATACAAAATCTATATATATTTTCTGTAATGGATTTATCCATTTTTCATCTCATGCATAGTAAAATGAAATAATTCAATACTCTTGTTTTTCTGAAGTAACAGATGTTAATGATTTGCAATAATAAAGTTATTCTCTTAATGAGAGTTAGTAACGGAATTTAAAAAACAAATTCTAAATCCTAAAAAAATAGGTGAAGACATTTTTATTCCTACTTACATAGTCTAAATTTGACATAAATGAATTGAGCACATTACTTAAGCTAGACAGAAGGGTATTTCTCAATTTCCTGATTTTTTTTAAAAACTGTTCAGAAAATTTATTTAAATTAAATGAATGGCACATAGTTTAAAAACTCTTCAGTGCAAGACCTTTTACTTGGGTAAAAGAGATAAAAAGATTTAGGGAATCACAGAAAAATAATTTAATAAACTGGGCTTGCTTCATTGTTCATAGTTCTACTTCTAAACTAATGGCCTCAACGACAATACTTAACGAAGCAATCAATCTAATAGATGTTTTGACTTTGCACTGTAGTTACCACCATACCACCTGGTTTACAAAACCAGGACAAAAAATTTATAGTACTTATGCAAAACTTAGGAAAAACAAACAAGAACCCACTTCACAGATTCAGCTTTAAATTTAAATTCTGCCACAATATTTTTGGTGGAAAAAAATCTGTTGTTTTATTATTATGTATTGAAGCAAACTAAGAAACTAAGTTTCTAGTAAACCTTTAAACTCTTTCCTCGGGGAACACTAGAATATTGTATGTTAGAGCTATTACATATAGAAGAACATATTTGCATATATGAAGGATGAGTGTGTTTCTACAAAATGTATTGGTGATCATCATCCTCTTCAGATAGTTGTCAGTCAAGGAAAAATAAAGAAAATGTTTCTATTTCTTCCACACAGTTTCCAAAGATGTTGATCTCAGTACCTGAAGTGGCATTTTTGCTTTCATAGCATAATCTTGTGTGTTACATTGAACATTAGAATTGATGATCTGAAAAACAATATTGCCATTTCCACCCAGTTCTTTATGCTTTTATAAACTTTTATGAATAATATTTAATTTAAAAGACTGTTGGTGAAAAACTAGTAGGCTCTACTCTTTTACTATTCAGAAAAATTTTGACTTTCATCTCTTTCTTCCTTTGGCAGTAATGTTCTCCCCAAACCCATGGAAACTTAGGTATAATATGCCAGAAAATCCTTGATCTCACCTTTCCTCTGATTTTATTTCAGTGAACTTGGTGTAATCTTTAATGGAACTAGTTATTTTACTAGTTTACTTAGGTTTTCAGTAGTCTTAGGTTTTAATTATATTTATTAAAAAAAAAAAGAAAAACGTCTTATCAACATCTTTGCCTTTCTTCTGTCATGCCTGCTTCTAATTTTGCTGTTGTTTGCCTGGTTTGTTTGCTGCCAAAGAGACTGAATTTTATCCATAATTTAACACTTAAGTTCATTTGAGTTTGAATCCAACTGATTTTCCTTTAATAGTTAAAAAAGCTAACAAATGCTGAAAATAAAAAGAGGAATAAATACATTTAAAAACTCCTATGTTTTAGAACAAACTATTTCTAGATAATAAGTAAACTAAACAATTAGTAAGACCAAAAAAAATTTCAAGATCCATGACATTTTCAAATGTTCTATAATTAGGATTGTAATTCTTTAAACTCTGAATGGGATCTCATATTTTCAATATTTAACACATTTAGTCATTGTTCTTGATGTGATCACAAGTAACAATCCATACTCTTATTGATAAGCCAGTTTCTCTTTTTTGTTGTTTCACTAGCTAGGCAGAAAATTTTAAAAGCTTTTTTTGTTTTGGGTTTTTTTTTAATCAATTATTTTCTTTACTCTTTCACAACACAGTTGTCAGATACACAGTCTTCAGACTAGATATTTGCTGTGAATAACCTAATGTGGCCTATTAAGAAATTAAATATTTGAACTCTTCCATAAGTTTGTTGAGTCATTTTGTAGGAAATATCATTTAAAAGATAGGAAGGAATTAAGGAGCTGCAATTACAGCTGGTAAATGGTGATGGAAGACCATTATGTAAGTAATACCATGTGAAATTCTGTTAGGTAATACCATAAAACATTTGGCAATTTGGTGTAATACTAAGCAGAATTCAAACTAATTGGCCTATCTTCTGTCTTATTAATAAGAATCAAATACTTTTGTTGATAATAATGTTGGATGAGATTTTGTATTTTAAAGGGTTTTTTCATTTTATGTTATGATATTTTAGGATTTTTACTTTTGTTTGAATAATAATGCAAAATTACTAAATAAATATTTTGAGGTACTAACCATATTAGGAGGTTGTCTTGACAGAGCAGTTAAAGGGGAAGTGCTCTGAATGATTTAGACTTCTTCCCATTTGATCTAAATGGCTCATGGTATTCTGGGTTAAGAAATTTAAATCACTAGACTATCATGCAAGTCCTTCTTTTTCCCTGTATACTGTTGGTTATGAGGAACTCTCTGTAAGCTGCTTACACAGTCATTGGACGCAAGTAATCCATCCTTAACTAGTTTTTCTTGCAGAAATGGTTAAATGCTTTTTAAATTGAGCTACATATATTTAATTATATGATAAGAGTTTCATTTAATGTGCTTGCACCTCTTGGAAGTATTTTAATGAGGTATTTATGTATATTTGCTGTTCTCCATAATAAAAGCCAGATAAAAGTAACAGAGAAAGAAGTAATAAATCTACACAAGTTTATGACTTGGCCTTGTTCAAGCAGTAACGTTAATACAAAAGATTTCTTCGAGCATAAAGAGTATAAAATGAGATAAAAATAAAATATAATAGCTAAGCGAACCTAGAGGAAAAATGTATCATTGCCTGTTAATTTTAGACAAAGTATTTTTCTGTAAAACACCCTCACTAGGGAGTAATACTTATTGTTCTTTTGAAAGCAATTACTCTACTGTGCAGTACATTACACTGCAAAATAACCACACCAATAAACAGCAATAATAATTATTCTTTAAAATGTCCCCAGTGTGCCATGATGTATCTATTGCTAACTTACACAGTAAATCTAAGCTGTTCAGGAAACACTATAGAACGTATCTGCAGGGCTTAATCCAGCTTTTCTCATTTAGCATTCTTAACTGTGCAAAACTGGCTGCAACAATACAGTTCAAAAAGCAACACTCCCAAATTTTATTTAATTTTTCAGAAAACAATTAAAGAAACTCAGTTGTTGTAGAAAAATCAGATACACGAATGAATAATAAAGTATCATAAGGAAGAGTTCTACTTGCAAATTATATTCTTTTTTTATTGGTGCCACTGGGTCTTCTGTACCAGTCAATCTTCAGTTTTCAAACTGTTCATTCTAGACTATGAAAAATATTATACTATTTAAGTATGCCATTAAAATAATTGCATTGTACTTAAATGCACACTTTAAAGTAAACTTTTTGCAACTCATTTTCTTATTTGAATATTATAAAATATTTTAGCTCCCTTCATCACTAAGAGAAGAGATATGTGTTATCCCTGATATATGAAGAAGAGTGAGTACCATTTTGTCCTTGACAATTTTGGATTTCTACGCAATAGTGGAAGAATCATCAAATATAATGGCTTATTTCTGCCACTCCTTGGATCACTTTTCCTTTTGCTCCAGCGTGGAGTCCCCACATGCTGTGGGGAATCTGTTCTGTTTCAGGAATCTTCTCTGTCATGGGTGCTCTACCAGATTCAGTGTGAATCTCTCTTCCCTACATGGAACACCATCTCCTCCTCATTCTTACCTTTGTAATTATTTGTCATCATTGCAGTCACTGTCATCTTCTTCCTCCTTCTCTTCCTTCTCCTTCTCCTTCTCCTTCTCCTTCTCCTTCCCCTTCTCCTTCTCCTTCCCCTTCTCCTCCTCCACACCCAGTGTTTCCTTTGCTGTTTCTCATTCTTTATGTCCCTTCCTCCTTTCTTTCTGGTGTCATTGTTCTTTCTTAAGAACATTTTTCCAGAGGTGCCACCATGTGGGTGAGGAGTTGGTTAACTGAGTCTTGTGGTAGGTCTATTGGAGCTGGTTGGAAGAAGCTGTTGCTGGTGCAGGGCAGCCTTTGGGTTTTTTTTTTTTAAACAAGTACCCCAAACCCAGCAGCAGCCAGAACCTTGAAACATACACACAATACACTTACATATTATGACTACTTTGCCAAAACACTCAGCTACTTCTGATGTTGTCATAACATTTACATGAAAAGTTTGGTTGGAAACAAAATGAATTATAAAAAAACAACGGCTCAACAACAATAAAGGATGTTATGCAACAAAAGGTTCATCAATTATTATTTTAGGAGGAAACATCACCTCATTTTTCCGTTACTGCTTAAACCTTTAGTGTCTCCAGTTGTTCAGGTTGTCTGCTTTTTCTGTGTTTAAGATTTCCATTCCTGAGTTACATCAAATATTTGCATATCCGTGTTTTACCTGCATGGGCAAAAATTGACAAGGAACATATTAAAATAATAATTTTTGTTTAAAGAATATGATTTATCACCCAAATTACAATTCTAAATGCCTACTGCTCTAAAAAATGCAGGGCTTTTTTTTAGGTAAATCTTTTCAAGAATAATTTTCTTCTTAGGCTACAATGATAAGAGTTCTTACAAAGCTTTTTTACACTATAGAGAAAAAGATTTCCAGAGAGACTATCTTTCTTAGCTGCATTCTTCAGGCAAATTAACTTATGTTTCTTTCATATATTTCCAATCTCTTTTTACAACTTTTTCTCTGCCTGAAGTGATTTCATTTCAATATTATGATATTAAAATTTGTCTCCTCTTTATTAATGTAGGAAAGATAGAGTATATGATTGCAAAAAGTCAGAATTCTTGGGAGTGTATGAATGCTCAGAAGGCATCTGCTGTAAGTTTAAAGCTATATATATGTTAAAATAAAATTTGGTATATATTATTAAAATGTTTTCAACAAGCATAGCCAAAACTGTGAATAGCATTTTATGATAAATTTTCTCAATGTGCATAAGCAATAAAATAATAATAAAAAAAATTGCAAATTGATTTCCATTGACATTTTAATCTGAAAATGTCTCTGTGTATCTCATTTAAAATGTTCAAATTTCTATAATTTCTGAGTTCTACTATGTTTTTGTTTGTGATTTTCTGGTGCTATACTCTACGTGGACTTAAGTCACAGCAAATCAAAAGAACTGGGGAATTGCCCTTTGTATGACTTTACCTTCTGTTCAGAGCTCCAATTAGTTATATTTAACTTACATAAAGCCTGAAACAAAACCACTTTTAGCTAATAAGGGTTGACCTGTTGATAAGAACAGTGGGTTTATACAAAGATTTTAGTGCTTAGGTTAACCCTAGGTAGATTCTGGAATCAATTACTGAGAGTACTTATAGTTCACGTTAAAAAAAGAAAAATTCTACTTTTGAGCTACATTTGAAATAAAACTTATATTAGAAGCAATATTAATTAGAGCTAATTTACAATATAGTTACAGCGCTAAGGCTGAGGATCTTGCAAAGGGATATAGGCAAATGAATATGATGTTTATAACTGTAGATATATCAAGACACATTTTAGAAGCTCAGCTTGTGTCACTATTAAGTCTTGCCACTCATATTTCCAAAAAAAAAGGAGATTTTTGTCAGCATTGCTGTATCCAACGTACCAATATTCCCCTAGGTGATGAAAATCAGCTTTCTGTAGTAAGGGATAAGGCAGTAATAGCACAATAGCGCAGCTTGTGAAGGCAACATTGATCTGTTATTCACAGAAAGGTTTCAAATTGTCAGAAGGGATTGCCTGCTGTAAGAGTGTCTTTGTGAGGAACATCTTCAGCAAAAGTGTATAATAATGTTTCTGTGGCCCAAAAGCACCTTGTGCAGGATGTGTGTTTTCCTGAACTCATTTAATTTTCATAATAAAAAAATGTGTCAATATTACAAAATTATTCGGGTTTATACAAATTATGCTTTCTGGGAAATATTTCTTTATACAAAATTTATAAAGAAGTACCATTAAATTAAGGAACATAAGAATAAAATGTCTAACATTTTCACATTTTGTTCTCATTTCTGTTCTGAAAGGATTTGAAAATATGATAAAGAACAATGTTGGCACTCACAGATTTCTGTGATTATGCATTTTCTATCCACTTTTCAATGTGGATTCCTTAATCCCCTTAATCACTGTTTGCACAGCAGGTACTTACTGGGAGCAACTTTCATTTTAGCTGTATATTTCTTCAATGGAAGCTCTGGAAATCTGAAGCTCTATCAGTACGATTTTTTTCTTGAGATGTCTCAGCTTATGAAGAATATTGAAAAAGCCTCTTTTAATGAATACATTTTAAATGCAAGTGTCTTCATCCTTTGTGAACATTCAGCTTGTTTCGTTTGATAGATATTTAATGCATTATTCAGAACTGTTGCAATCAGCAGGCAAGTGTGTTCATTGAATTGATGAACCTCCAGCTAATCTCAAAGGAAGGTGTTAATTAAGTTTTGTTTAGCAGTTCATATGTAGTACATTGCATTTACCATGTTTGTCAGAGGCAAAGAGGGGAAAAGCAGGGAAAATCTCAGACTTCTGAGAAAGTCTCATCATAGAATCCTAGAATCACCAGGTTGGAAGAGCCCCACCGGATCACTGAGTCCAATCATTCCTATCAAACACTAAACCATGCCCCTCAGCACCTCGTCTACCCGTGCCTTAAACACCTCCAGGGAAGGGGAATCAACCACCTCCCTGGGCAGACTACTCCAATGCCCAATGACCCTTTCCATGAAAAACTTCCTCCTAATGTCCAACCTAAACCTCCCCTGGCAGAGCTTGAGACCATTCCCTCTTGTCCTGTCCCCTGACACTTGGGAGAAGAGGCCAGCTCCCTCCTCTCTACAACCTCCTTTCAGGTAGTTACAGAGAGCAATGAGGTCTCCTCTCAACCTCCTCTTCTCCAGGCTAAACAACCCCAGCTCTCTCAGCCGCTCCTCATAAGGTCTGTTCTCCAGCCCCTTCACCAGCTTCGTGGCTCTTCTCTGGACTCTCTCCAGAGCTTCAACATCCTTCTTGTAGCGAGGGGCCCAGAACTGAACACAGGATTCAAGGAGTGGTCTCATCAGTGCTGAGTACAGAGGGAGAATAACCTCCCTGGATCTGCTGGTCACACCATTTCTGATACAAGCCAGGATGCCATTGGCCTTCTTGGCCACCTGGGCACATTGTTGGCTCATGTTCAGTTGGCTGTCAATAAAGACCCCGAAGTCCTTCTCCTCCAGGAAGTTTTTTTGCCATTCTTCCCCTAGTCTGTAGCACTGCATGAGGAGCTCTTTGGGAAGTTCATTTGACTTGTGAAGATGTGCAGAACAGTGTCTTTTATTTTTATGAAAAGCTGACTTAAAAAAATAATTGAAGATTAACTATCAGGGAGGATAAGTTGTCAGCAGAAAGTGAGATAGACTAAAGAATATGTAAATATAAAGCACAGGACCATTTAGGAACTCTGTCTTCCCCACTTAGTCCTACATGAAAGAGAGAATGAAACAAAGAAGGGATTAACTATTCCAAGCTTGGTAGGTTTTTTTGTTTCAGATAAAGCATTTTGACTTACCTTTAAGGAGCATTTCAAATTGCAGTGTAGTATTAATGCGCTATTTAAATGAAAAGGACTAGATGAAAAGTGATACTTAGTTTTACACAGGAACATACTCGAGATCTATGTTTTGAGCATGTGGTTTAATTCAAGTGTGGAAAGAAGACAGTTTTTTAGAAAGCAATCTAGTAAAATGAGAGAAATTTTGCAATAGATAGTAGGCCTTACCTTAAATTGCTTGGTTTGAGTCTAGAAATAGAATCTTGACCACCCAGTACTGCATGTAACATTTTCTATTGTAGAGTAGTAAGCTTGTATTTTCTTATATAAGGAAGAATCTTTCACTGGGAAGGATGGTCATAATTCTCTCTCCCATATCCCCAGCTATTGGGATTTTTAGTGAAAAAGTAACCATTAAAATGTAAACATTTTTCGATATTTTTCTTATTATTCTTTTAAAGAAATAATTTTTTTCTAGTGGAAAAACATTTTGTAGAAATGTTTTTTTATTACCTCTGCAAAGCGAGCGCTTTAACTATAAACAGTAAATTTGCCTTATTTGTATGCATGACAGAAACTTGAATCATATCCCGAGGGCAATAATAGATTGGGTGCCTGTTGCTAATGATTTGAGAGGAAGTTTTTTTAGGAAAACATTATCCTTCATAATTTGCATGTGTCAATAGACTGCTCTCATCATCCATCTTTTCAAAATATTGCAGAAGCTTTACAGTGATAGTCTTTTAAAGTCTTGAACTTTGAACGAGCTTTGGAGGAGAACTGAGAAACTAGCTTCCTCTACAAATACTAAATTGGAGGATGCATAACCCATGCTCTGGATAGTGACAAATCCACCTGATCTTATGGTGCGCAAAGTCTGAGCATTTCCAGAAATGACTTCTCAGCTGACTTGTCTATCAAACTTTTACCACAAAGTGATACCAGGAGTGCAGCTGAGGTACAGGTCAGTAGCCTGGGCCAGTGCTGCAAGCTCTATCTGTATGCTTGAAGCAAATCAAGAACAGTATAGGCTTGTCAGGAACTGATTTTTATTACACAAGTAGTTTGCCTTAAATAATTTCTTTTGTGGCTGCTTAGACCACAGTATCTCTTGGTTCTGACCTTATCTTGCAAGCATCACAGCCGTGCTTGTTGCCAGGAGCAGTTATGGTGCAACCCTGCTGTTAAGGAAAGAAAGGTATCTCAGACCCACTGAGGACCCCAAAGCTCCCCTGGAGTTCTCAAACTCGGTTCCAGAACCTTCCAGAGGGAGGACGGTACTTGTCCACAGGGAATCCCTCCCTTTTGGGACTTCAGTCTATTAATAACACTCATAAGGTAGGGTCAGGCGGCACTTCCTGATCAGGGAGAAGAGCAGCATTGGAGCCTCAGTAGTGTCCTTGAACTTTTATCTCTCTCTCCTTATCTCCCTTTTTCCCTATGTTCCTTTTCCCTTACAGCAGATCTAGGAAGTCAATGCCTATTTTACTGCTAGGATTGCCTGTACAAATGAATTTCTTTTAAGATCAATTGTTGGCATCATTTTGCCATCATAGTATCATAGCATCACCAGGTTGGAAAAGTCTCACTGGGTCATCGAGTCCAACCATTCCTATCAATTACTAAACCATGCCCCCCTGCACCTCATCCACCCATCCTTTAAACACCTCCAGGGAAGGTGACTCAGCCACCTACCTCCCTGGTCAGCCTGCTCCAGTGTCCAATGACCCTCTTTGTGAATTTTTTTTTTCTGATGTCAATCTTGAATCTCCCCTGGCAGAGCTTGAGGTCATTCCCTTTTGTCCTGTCCCCTGTCACTTGGGAGAAGAGGCCAGCTCCCTCCTCTCTACAACCTTCTTTCAAGTAGTTGTAGAGAGCAATAAGGTCTCTCCTCAGCCTCCTCTCCTCAAGGCTAAACAACTCCAGTTCCCTCAGCAACTCTTCATAAGTCTTGTTCTCTAGACTTGTTCTTCATTTATCCCAGTAGAGATAGAACCCAAAAATTTTATAAGGGGACCCTGAGTCTTATCGCAGCAACCCTTGACTGTTGAAGCTGGATAGTTACAATGCTCTATTCTCTCTGAGTCTTTCAAGAAGTAAATACGAGAAGAAACCTCGGTCCTGAGCCCAAAGAGGTGATTTTGCATTCATTCTTGCACTCAAAAAGCTGTATTTCAAAATGATCTAAGGAATTTTTCTTGATCAGAAGAATCTTATACTGTATCCTCTGATTTTGTTGACTCTCATACTGCTCCTAAAACATTAATTAAAAAAAAAATTCTAGATTAACAGACTTAGGTATTTCTGCTCATATTTCTGCTCAATAAGGGGTTTTTTTCCCTAAATTTTGGTTTCTTCCTAAGGAAAAACCTTGAAACTATCAAATTGGTGTTTGGGATGAGATATATTTCTTTGCTATCTTGCTTAAAAGAATAATGAGTAACACAATGTTTCTAATATTTTTTGTTATTTCAGGGTTTCTGTATTTTCAGAACTTCAATGTCAAATATTCCTTACGTGATACAGATAATATCTGTGATCCAAAAAATGAAGTGTTATTATTTTTGTGTCTGAAATAGCTGAGCAAAGGTCTCTGTCCTGTGGGACTACCATGTTTTTCAGACTAACTCTTTTCGATAGTAAATATAAGTGGATTTTTATTTGAAATCACAGAATCACAGAATCACAGAACAACCAGGTTGGAAGGGACCCATCGGATCTTCTAGTCCAACCATTCCTATCTAACACTAAACCAAGTCCCTCAATACCTCATCCACCCCTGTCTTAAACACCTCCAGGGAAGGTGAATCAACCACCTCCCTCGGCAGCCTGTTCCAATGCCCAATGACCCTCTGCGTGAAAAACCTCCTCCTAATCTCCAGCCTAAACCTACCCTGGCTGAGCTTGAGGCCATTCCCTCTCGTCCTGTCCCTTGTCACTTGGGAGAAGAGACCAGCTCCCTCCTCTCCACAACCACCTTTCAGGTACTTGTAGAGAGTAATGAGGTCTCCTCTCAGCCTCCTCTTCTCCAGGCTGAACAACCCCAACTCTCTCAGCCGCTCCTCATAGGGTCTGTTCTCCAGCCCCTTCAATTACATCTATTAGAGCCAGCAAAAGAAAGACCTTTTGAGAAGCATAGAGAATGTGGATCTTTTGCGAAGTGAAAAAAGTAAACCACTTTACATCTTCTTGCTGTTTCTACTAAGGTCACTGTGAGGCTTCTGCAGAATGACTGCAATTAGAACAGTTTTCCTTTCTAACTTATAATCTTCTTATTATCAATTAAAAACTATATGTAATACACAGACTATATGTAGTGGCATTTGTAGCAACTGTAACGGGGGAATACATTAATATGAACAGATGAATAATGAAGATGGAAGAAAGAGAGCCAAGGAACAGGAAGAGAAAAAGAAAGCATGAATAACAAATGACATAGACATATATATTCAGCTTCACACACATTTTCATAAAAGAAATATATCAAATTTCTATACCTTTTGCTATTTTTACCACTTTCAACAACATTTTCTATTTTGCAGTAATTGTGATACAGCAATACCTACCTCAGTATTCAAGGTGCTCTGATAATGAAATTCCTTGCAGAAATAATACTAGTCAGGAGGTAAGGTGTTAATTACAGTTCCTTTTACATACCTGTATTCTGAATCAGTTTCAGATGTCACTGATGGCATTTTTCCAGGAACTGTTTTGGAGAAAGTGCTGTAGCATATTATATCATTATTATTTTTTCTCACAATATTTCTACTTCCAAGTCTAGAATGATGGGGGGACAGATGTCATCCTCCAGTAGCTTCCTCTATGGATTCATGAGACAATTTTGAAGTTATTCTACTGAGAACTGTTGAGCTGAAACCTTATGAGAAGGAGCTATATTTTTAGGAAGCACACTATATTTTACAAAGAAATCAAAAGAATGCTCCATAGCAGAAGATTTTAGAAGGAATGATTTTTTGAAAAAATATTGTACTGTCAAAAGTACGTGTCTTCCCACAGCTGAACTTACAACAAGTTAACTTGCTATACTAAGGAATTTCATTTTAAATTTCCTGCAGGCACACAGACACATTTTGCTTTGCAGCCTTCAGCACTGAACATTCTACTTACTGAAATCAGACCTGATCTGGAAAATACACTTGTGTCTTAATGCTAGGCAGTTTAGGGTTTCTTTTCTGTTGATAGATAGCCTAAGAAAGTAATTCCCCTCAATTAGGTATGACTTGATATTAAAAAAAGGGGGGTTAATTCCTGGGCTGATGGAATACACGACAGAATGGGAGATGAGAACAGAAAGACAACATTATAAACGTTTTGCCACATGGCATCTACTTGGTACCTGCATTCCTACATTTAATTTCTGCCATTAGTCCAAATCATAGAACAATCATAGAATCATAGAACAACCAGGTTGGAAGAGACTCGTCGGATCATCAAGTCCAACCATTCCTATCAAACACTAAACCATGCCCCTCAGGAACTCATCTACCCGTGCCTTAAACACCTCCAGGGAAGGTGAACCAACCACCTCCCTGGGCAGTCTATTCCAATGCCCAATGACCCTCTGTGTGAAAAACTTCCTCCTAATCTCTGGCCTAAATCTCCCCTGGCGGAGTTTGAGGTCATTCCCTCTTGTCCCTGTCCCCTGTCACTTGGAAGAAGAGGCCACCTCCCTCCTCTCTACAACCTCCTTTCAGGTAGTTGTAGAGAGCAATGAGGTCTCCTCTCAGCCTCCTCTTCTCCAGGCTAAACAATCCCAGCTCTCTCAGCCGTTCCTCATAAGGCCTGTTCTCCAGCCCCTTCACCAGCTTTGTTGCTCTTCTCTGGACTCTCTCCAGAGCCTCAACATCCTTCTTGTGGTGAGGGGCCCAGAAATGAACACAGGATTCAAGGAGCGGCCTCATGAGTGTGGAGTACAGAGGGAGAATAACCTCCCTGGACCTGCTGGTCGCACCATTTCTGATACAAGCCAGGATGCCATGGGCCTTCTTGGCCACCTGGGCACACTGCTGGCTCACGTTCAGTTGGCTGTCGACCAACACCCCAGGTCCCTCTCCTCCTGGCAGTTTTGAACTTCTTTTGTTTTCCTTATTCCCAGTATCCATCTCAAATGCTTTGAGATGGTTCTACTGCATCCTAAATACTGAACACTACAACTGGAAAATCCAGGCGCTCCACTGTGATATATATTCTGGACACTTGTCTGGCTGACCTGTAGAAAGCAACTGTCTCCAATATTACCGGTATTGGCATCAAAGGAATCGCCTAAGGATCAGTCAGCTGTGGGGCTAGCTGAGATATGCTGCCTTGATGAAGGCCGTAGTCCTTTGATAGGTCTAACATTGTCAAGAATTTTACTCAAATTTATATACCTAAAATCCTGTTCAAATTTCTCATAATCTCTTTCATATGTAAAGGCCTAGAATGGTACAAAGGAGCCTGTCCAAACTCATTGGAGCTGAGATATGAGGAACTTTTAAGGACCAGCTACTTTGGCTAACATTTTCACAATTCATATAAAGCAGAATATGCTACAGAAACCTGAATTTATGTGTTATATCAATCTTCTATTCTGAACTAAATCCATTGTGAAATAAGAGATTCACAGTAAAAATGAAGATATTTAATCTGAAATGTGAATAAACCCCCACAAAAGAAAACCCAAAAAACAGTGTCGTAAAGACCTTGAATTGTTAAAGGAAATAACTCTTCCTAAAAGAAGATTGGCAGTCTTTCAAGTACGTTTCTTTTGGTCAGATAGACTTGTGAATGAAAAAATTTCCTTTCACTTAGACATTCAAATATACATATGAGAAGTTCAGAAAACCTCCAGTAAAAAGATGAAAGGAAAGGATGAAATCAAGAATAATAATAATATTTGCTTTATCTGTATAATAGTACTGGAGAAGGTTTTTTTCTCTCTTCAGTCAATATTGTATTTTTGAAATTTATTTTCTGGTTTCTTTTTAAAATCACAAATGCTCAATAACATCCAACACCAAAAAAAAAAAACCCCAGCAGGTTTTATTCCAGAGAGAGAGCACAATTTAGAGTTGTTCTACATAGAGAAGAAATGGCTGACAATGTATGGATAATATTTTGAGCCTGTATATGCTCTTTTTGTCCCTCCAGTGACTGCTAGTATTTGCGAATTTCTCCAAGTATTCTCTTCCACCTTCTATGGCTGGAAGCATGCCATGAATCACCCTAATTCAACAAATACTCTTAATATATCAAATATACCAAATATTGTTAATTCTAAATCATGGGCTTAGAAATTCTCCTACACAAATCGTGAGAGCAGAGAAAAGGATGCAGAAGCTCTACTGCAGTTTACCAGCATAATGTAGCCTCCAAGGCAGCTATACTGAACCTAATGTCAAACTAGAAAACGCATAGATCTGCAAAAATGTGTTGTCGTGCATAAGAAGATGCTAATATAAGTATTTTCCTTACCAGAAAATCCCTGGGGATTTTTCTTATTTTGACTTGTTAAAATATGCGGAAAGCTCTATGCAGATCCTGGGAGTGCCAACTTTATTACAATTTTGAGAATGGCAAGAGCCTGTTAAAGTTCCCAGACCAGACTTATTAATAGCTGCAAATTATGCCTGACTATTTTAGTTGTAAATAAGCTAGGAATAAGTGCAGAAAGCCCTTACCATAAAAACTGGAACAAGGTTAACACTAGAGTATTCCTGTGTCTGGAGTTTGGTATTTGTTGACTGTGAACAATTTTCCGTTTAGTTTGCACATCCATAAGGTCACTCCATTTCTTTGCATCTGTATGCTTAAATCACCATAGAAAGATGCAGGGTCTATCTATATTGAAGATCTTTAAATATAGATTCAGGGCACATAGATTTCCCCATTAACTACTGATTTGGGGCCTAGGGGAAGTACTAACAGGATAACCATTATTTAGCAGCCCCAGATGAAAACAAAGAAAGGACTTAACGCTGCAGAGCGTTTTATTTTATTTATTTTTATTTTAGCAAAGCAACTGACACTTGAAGGACAGATGACAGCTGTTTAGCTAAAACAGCATATCTCTATAAGCCTTATGTAGGAAGGGGACCTATTGTTAAAAGACTTCTGAGAAGCAGGACACGTCATCTGGACCTGTGATTAGAGCGGAGTCATCTGGACCTGTGATAAGAGCGGAGTCATCTGGACCTGTGATAAGAGCGGCCTGAGAGCACGGATGCAGAAGGAAGATAACTGCCCCTATTCCTGGAAAAAACCAAGAAAAGGTCTCTTCTTAAACTCATTAATATGTATAAGCATTTTAGGAATATGTAACAGTTTACTAAGAGGAGTTGTCATGATGGGTACGCACGTTGTTTTGGAGAAACGATTCTCCCGTGCATCTCAGCGCTGAATAAACATACCCACTTTATAACGTTATAAGTTATGGAGTCTTGATTCCGCGTGTCACTACATCTGTCTCTTAAACTAAATGAATCTAGGCACTTGCATCTACTTGTCTAGCAAATTTGCCACTTTTTCAGACATTTCAGTACCTAGCGTATCTGCTGGAGATATGAATGACATCATAACGTCCATTTTATAGATATTTTCTTAATTCTAAGCAAAGAAATTACATTTGGCACATCAAAGACTTTTTAAGACACTTTGTGCCGTGATGTTCTCTGATGAACCTGTGAAATATTTCAGGAATGTTTTAATGGTTATCCTACAGAAACGGCAAAGCATCTGTTACTACATTATTCACTATATTTCCAACTCTTTTGTAATCTCCTTAGGACTTCCAAAGTGAATTTAAGAGAAAAATATTCTGTTCACCGCTACTCATGATCGGCTTATTAGACAACCTTGCAACAGCCAGAATACCATCACATTTTCATCATGTTCCTTAAATCTGTGCTGAAAAACTTCATTAACCTCAGGAAGTAGGGAAGAAAAGAATGCAGTGTTTATTTACGTCTATTCATATTCCTGGAATAGCAAATTAGGAAACACATTTAATGGTTTAAGCAGTCTTGTTGCCTGGAAAATCTTGGAACAACTCCGGTTAATGGAGATGCAGAGCCATGTGTGGGCAACTGTACCACTTCCAAAGCTTCCAAACCACATGGATCTGCAGTTAAGTATGTGAAGTTAGGAGTATGGGCATCATGTGCAAACACTCCCCAGCACTGAGGGCCTGAGTCTAAACCTGTTGAGGTTTTTCTGAATCATCTACCAAGGCCAGCTTCCAGAGAATCAATCTTTCACACTGGATCTCTTGTGCCGACTAGGGTAGAATCAGTGCCACGGTTTCCAGGGGCCTTTCTGGTGCAGCTGTAGACATCAGCTAAGACTCAGTGCTGACAAGGCCACACTATTGCTTTAATAAGTCACTTCATCCACATGTGGGGAGAGTGGAAACCCAAGTGAGTCTGCAGGAGTCAAACAAAGTCTGCCATAGCTATTGCTGACATCAAGTTCACAAGCCTGCCTCACCAAAACTGCTCCTTTGCATGTACACAGAGGATGAGAGTTCTCCCTATAGCTCATTCCAGTGGTCACATAGAATTTTCTGTCGTTAATGATCTCTATTGTGCACTTATTGCCTAGCTCTTCTAGAGATTGTTAGGTAAATTGCAATTTGATATGGGTAAAGGTGTGCCAGGAGCCATTTGAACAGCCTGGGAGCTGAGATGGTGGAATTCTACTGTGTGGTAATGTTAGCTGTTCATGCTTAATTTAGTACTATAGATGTTGTATATTTTCTACCTTTATCCATTAGCCTAGCTTCAGATTATTCAGGTTAGTGGAAAATTATCGCACCTCAGATTAGGTGAATAACTACTCTTTTCATGCGGCATTATTTCATTGTGCTGTTTTGCTTTTGTCTAACTTTTCAAAAAGAATTACCTTAGGTCAAATACACATTGCAGAGTTTTGCTGGGATATGTAAATTACAAAAAACTGAAGTATAATCCCTACAGCTCCCATTGTTATGATAGAAAGTGCCCTTTCTCCTGAAGCAACAGACATCACTAGTAGCTATATTAAAATACTTCTATTACTTTAACTTTTAAATGGGCTTTGTAGAAATATTCAAAACCAGATTTCAGCAGCTTTGTTAATATGAAAAGTTGCTGCTGTCTTTTTACTTATTCCTTTGTAGAGTGGATGAAACAATATAAAATCACCTTATCTGATTTAATCCTTCAACTCTTAGTCTTTTACTATCTAGGTAAACACATGTTTTTCTGTTATGATAATTCAGTGTGATAGTAATGAGAAAAGAATGTAAGTTCTGAGTAGTGCTGGTGCTCCACTGTATATCTTCTTGTAATCAAAGATTAAAAAAGGACTGCTTTTCTTATCTGATATGACAGGACTTAGGAAAATTCTGTGCTCATCATTCAGTCCATGAGAAAATGCATGGTTGCTGCAGTATTTCAGAAATATTTTGCATAATGATCTCTGTCTCTCTTTTTTTTTGATTCAAAAGATATTTTAATAAAGAATAATTTCTTGTGCACGTAACAGTAAGAATTGTTTTCAAAGCACAATATGCTTCAAAACATATTTTAAATTGGTATTAGACCAAATTTGAGAAAACACACAATGTAGATGTCATGTCCAAGACAGTAAAGGTTTACTGACCATAGTAAGAACTTTTTTCTTAATTCTTCAGTATTTTATGGGGTGAAAGAACATTATTAGGTTTAATTAATTATTTGTTGCATTTAAACATACCTTCTCTAAAATCATGCGTTTGCAGAACAATGACTGAAATTGTAAGTCATTTATTCTACTAAATTTTTTATTCCAGGTTTGTGGGGGGTTTTTGGTGGGTTTGGTTTTGTGGGGTTTTTTTGTGTTTTGTTTTGCTTGGATTGGTTTCATTGGGTTTTACTTTTTAATTTGTTTTAGAAGACTTAAACCAAAAACAATTGAAATGCAAAAAGCTTAACCCATGGAAATATTGTGCAGTAAGTACCAAACGTTCATTGGATGCTATACAATGGCAAGCGAATTATAGTGTTGTGTTGACAAGCTGTCTGTAATCTGGGCAGTTTTCACATGGACTTTTGTTTAACATACTTTCTCCAGAGCTCAGTGAGGGAATTGTAGAAATCAATGCCACAGCAGAGGTGTTTACTATGTGCATATGTGCTGATAGCTTTATACATTTCTGGAATATTTAGATATTCAAGAAACCTGTTGAAATTCAAAGAGAGGTAGTAGAAGGAAAGCTGCAAAACCCACAAATACTCAATGCCTATGTGAGTGGCAAGCATCTTGCTCACTGTAAGTGACATTTTTTTGTCATTTCATTTTAATAACATTTTTTTCATTAAGCTTTGCTGCAGAAAATTATGAGGAAGTTACTTAGCAATAGTATGCATTATTTGCAGCAGGATGGGGAGGCAGTAGAGGGGTTGATGTATAATAAATTAGCTACAACAGATGTTGTTCATCTCAGGGAAACAATGTTTGAACTAGAGGATATGCTGGGAGACACTCTACCATATGGATACAAACTTTAAAATACTTACAAGTATGAAATTCCCTTAGGCTCAAATCTTAGATCCATGTGTGCAAAATGTGGCAGGACTGCTTTTCTATTCTAAAACAAACCATGTCCAAAGGAAGATTTTGTGTGTTATTTCTACTTGGAAACAGGATCATTATATTCACTACTGGTGAATTAAAAGCAAAACTGAGGGCAGACTTACCATGAGGGGAAAAAAGATAACAGAAAAATAAAGAAATAATTGATCCTTTATTTTTAACCTGTAAAAATCAAAATTAGAAGAAGCTATCATTATAAAACTTCTATAGGAAAACCTTATCTATTTCCTAATTTAAGCTCCTCCATAGTATGAAGAGGGAACTTGCTGGAAATAGCATTTGAAAAGCTATATCAACTAAAGGAAGTATTATTTATTGAAGGGAATGGTGATTCCTTAACAGTCTTCCTGTAGGAGGTCATATTTTTTCTGTATTCTATAGGTAGCTCTAGGATAATTAAATAATGTTGTCAAGATAAAAATTATTAGTCAATTACCAGAGACAATAAATATGCCTTGAGATCACTGATCTGCATTTTTTCCTTTCTAATTGGATAGTTATACTCTGGAAATTTTCACTTTTCTCTAAGTTATTAGATATTGACAGTAGCAGAATGGCAATGTTGGCTAGCTAGATCTTACACAATGACAAAATTATAAGATCTGCATTTGATTTGTAGTAACATAAAAAATAATTATTATTTCACCTTATCTTTAGCTCTAAAATTCATTTTGGCAACTGTGTATCAAACTTGTAAGAATAAAATCCCTTTTAAATAACTTTTCATGAATGTATTAAGCAGATCTTTTATCACTGCCTTGAAACAGCTGTGGGAGAGAAAGTTGAGAATGTCTTAAAAAAAATAGTATCATAAGTCCAAAATACATAATATGCTTCCTACAGACAACAAAATTTTGACAAATGATCATCAGCTCCTGTTGCTCGTGGAACACAATACAAAAAAACCCAAATTCTGAAATTAACAAGATGCATTACTCAGTCTTTCTGGCTGCCAGGATTTTTCTGCTCTTGATAACAGCAGAAATAAAGCAATATAGCAGTTTTCTAATGTAGCACTTGACTGCCATTTCTTAGGCTTAGATCAAGAATGGTTAGAAATTAAACTAGTGGAGGGACCACAGTTTCTGGTAGCCATGGAGGAGACACAGTTTGTAAATGTTCTGAGGTTCTGACCTGCTGGTTTTGAGCACAGGTAAATCACTGAGCTCCTAAAAGTTTGGATTAGAAGTTTTGGCAGGATTTTGCACACTGTTGCTTGGCAAGGTCATTTCCTCACAGTGATGCCCTTTTATGAAACAAAGCAAGAAAAAAGAAGGTGCCTGTGTCCTCAGAGGACTAAAGCATCTGAAAGACTTCATAAGTTGTTTTGGGAAGTAGTCCAGTGAAGTCAAAAGGGTATAAAACTCAGTGCCAGCCTTCAGTCTTGTCTTTGTAGCTTTGCCAGGTGCAGTGTTATAGGTCTTTATTCTGACTGCTCAAGCTGTTCCTTATACTAGTTAGCTAGAGGCGAGGGCAAGTTTTAAGAGCTACATGATAGTATTTCCCACCTCTCTTCCTTCCCAGTCTATCAGTGCAGTCTCTGTTTAAGGATCAACATTCTTTTCCTCTTTTTGATTTGTTGCATGCTTTTGTGCAATCAAAATATTTGTATTTGCCCTGAACTTCTGGCCAGGTAATGATGGGAGTCCTGTGCTACATGAAAGGGAGTCTATCACAAAATAAATACCAATTCTCAAAACTTAAATCCTGAAAAAAAGGAATCAAGAGTGATACCAGAGTGGCCTATCATAAACAGACTAAAAAAAAGGACAATTTTCACTTGATTTAGGAACTGAAAACTATTCCTAAATCTGTCTTTTTTCTCAGGAAAATGTCAGTGATTTAAAAAAAATATTTTCCTTTAATTTCCCTGCCAGCACTGTGATTTAGGTTGCCATTTTTCTTCCTTCCCAGCAAGGTAAGGACAACTCACTTGATCTATATAGCACTGACCTGGCACTAAAGTAAGCAAATTTCAGATTTTAAATTTTAATCTCTTTTTTTGATCAGAAGACTCTATGTTTTCCTGCCCTTTCTTCAGAAAAGGATCATCATTCAATCTGTGTTAAGAACATTTGATTAAATTATTTTTATTACAGTTTTTAAAGGTAGCTTTTTAAATTCCTTTTTAGAAAATCACTACCTCTTCCTTTTGTCCGTGAGGGAAAAAATATATTACAACATTTGTATATTTACTTTTTTCCCTAAGTATTTCTATGGATGTGTTTTGGTCAAGTGGTGGCAATAAGTCCAACAGAAATAAATAACTCATCTTGCAATTTGACATAAGATATTTCAACCGCAGTTTGCACTTTAAATTTTGTTAAATTTGTGCCTACTAGATTCATAAATTGAAAACAAGAACACTGTCAATTTTATGTAATAAATGCAATGCAAATTTCTGTATTTGTTTAAAATGTCAAATCATTAGCTCCATCCTCCCTTGTGCCCTTTCCTAAAAGAACCAAAGAGGAAATCTGTCTAATCTCAGCTGCCTCTGAAAATTAAACAGAACATAAAATGGTGAAATGATATTGCAATTACAAATTTGAAATTACCATGGTCATAAGGCCAATTTTTATTAATCATATAGGGTATACCTTCAGGAATTATTAACCACAGAGTTTCACTGGCATAAGAAATACTTTTTTTTACAAGATCATCCTTCACATCATTTACTATCAGCAATCTACTTCCAAATGGGTTTTTAGTATTTATATACACATGCAGATATATACACATCCATATGCAAACACATAT
This sequence comes from Coccyzus lansbergi, assembly GCA_033558105.1. NCBI lineage: Eukaryota > Metazoa > Chordata > Aves > Cuculiformes > Coccyzidae > Coccyzus > Coccyzus lansbergi. The sequence continues at coordinate 1,540,041 of JAUMJK010000594.1, forward strand.
GTGTTTGGCTCATATTTTTAAATAACATAACATTTAGGGAACATAAATCAGCGTAAGGAAAGATATAGCTATGTGACCACTTCTCTACTAGATACTAGTATTATTCAGCAGTCCGCAGTGCAGCTCCTCCACAACATTGTTCAGCACCTTTTGCAGAAAGCTGCTTCAGGTACCCTAGGACACTGTTATACGGATCTTCACTCAGAAAATTGTATGGAATTGCATGGAAGACTGCTTTCTTCCCACACAACCAGGAGCTCCAAGTCTTGCATACTTGCTCAACATTGGTGTAATCTTCCTATAATATAGTAGTATAGAAGATATAGATGATACAATACAGATGCACGTGAAAAACAGTAATATTTAGCAAGGAAATAGAACACTACATATATTTTAATCAATATAATGCATAAAAGTCTCTTTGTCAGCAAATTCATAAAATCATTACTTTTTGTCGTAAATTTTTTACTGGTCAGCAGAATTTTGGGTTACTAAAGAGAGGCTAAAAAGGGAAAGGGAAAAAAGGACATTGAAATTAGAAATTGTGTCAGAAGTACAAGAACTTGTCTGAAATTTATAAATATCTTTGCTTAAAATCATGATCTGGAAACAGTTAAGCAAATACGGAGTATTATACATCCACAAATTATTTTGGTGATTAACTGGAAATGCTTCACAGAACAACCAGGTTGGAAGGGACCCATCGGATCTTCTAGTCCAACCATTCCTATCTAACACTAAACCAAGTCCCTCAAGACCTCATCCACCCATGCCTTAAACACCTCCAGGGAAGGTGAATCAACCACCTCCCTGGGCAGCCTATTCCAATACCCAATGACCCTCTGTGTGAAAAACCTCCTCCTAATCTCCAGCCTAAACCTACCCTGGCGGAGCTTGAGGCCATTCCCTCTCATCCTGTCCCCTGTCACTTGGGAGAAGAGGCCAGCTCCCTCCTCTCTACAACCACCTTTCAGATACTTGTAGAGAGTAATGAGGCCTCCTCTCAGCCTCCTCTTCTCCAGGTTAAACAACCCCAGTTACCTCAGCCGCTCCTCATAGGGTCTGTTCTCCAGCCCCTTCATCAGCCTCGTCGCTCTTCTCTGGACTTGCTCCAGAGCCTCAACATCCTTCTTGTGCTGAGGGGCCCAGAACTGGACACAATATTCAAGGAACGGCCTCACCAGTGCTGAATACAGAGGGAGAATCACCTCCCTGGACCTGCTGGTCACACCGTTTCTGATACAAGCCAGGATGCCATTGGCCTTCTTGGCCACCTGGGCACACTGCTGGCTCATGTTCAGTCGGCTGTCGACCAACACCCCCAGGTCCCTCTCCTCCTGGCAGTTTTCCAGCCAGGCTCCTCCCGGTCTGTAGTTCTGCATAGGGTTATGCAGAACTTGTTATGCCCCAAGTGCAGGACCCGGCATTTGGCCGTGTTAAACCTCATGCCGTTGGACACTGCCCAACGGTCCAGCCTGTTTAGGTCCCTTTGCAAAGCCTCCCTACCCTCCAGCAGATCGATACTTGCACACAGCTTTGTGTCATCTGCAAATTTGCTAAGGGTACCCTCAATGCCCTCATCCAGGTCATTGATGAAGACATTGAACAGGACTGGACCTAACACTGAGACAGGACTGGACCTAGCACTGCTTACATCAATAAAGACTGGATTATGGCCTCTCAAGACCATAACATAAATCAAATCAATTACTTGCAATTTATTTGCATCCACATTCTTGCTAAAATTGGAAATGATTTTGATTGATGTTTGGTTTGGGAGGGGATAGTGATGACACTAGGAATTGAAGATGTAGAAAGGCGAAATATTTAAAAGGTATAGAAGCTAGCATAGAAGTCTAAATTCAATATTTTTTTCTGTCATCCAGTTCTGAAAGAAGTCCTATAAATACTTTAGATGGAAAACAACAAGTGGTGGAAAACAGCAAGAAAGTGTTAGAAAGCAACAAGTAGATAACAATAAAACAACAGAATGATACCATTAGAAGTTTTGGAAATGTTCCATGAGTGTCTCAATTCTAAAAGAAAACAAATATTGAGCTTTGGAAAGAGTTTTTCTTACATTAGTGGAAAAAAACCCCCAACCATGCTACTCTCTTAAGAAAATATAACCTGATTTTCAAATCAGAACAGATAATACTTCTCCTGTGACATGAAACAAAAATGTCTGAAAACTTTCTGGTAACTTCTGAGAGACCTCATCTGTATCAGCTCTTCCAGGTTATTGCTTCTTACAACAGGCATTTTACTTTTCCTCCTGATTCCTCATGACTCTTATTGTTACTGATAATGAAGTGATTAATTTAACTTGCGAAAATATATCAGAACAGTAGAAATTTCACAGTTGAAGCCTATAGTCTCTGCTCTTGTGACCCACAGGTCTGACAGGCTGAATTAGAGACGTGTTTTTCCCCATCTTCTTTACAATCTATTCCCTGTTAGCACATAAATTGAAATCTTTTATACTCCTTTGCTGCTGATAAAACTGGAAAAAAAATAAGGCAAATACCTCCAGTTTCATAGAACTTGTTCTGTATTTTTCCTACAAGGGATTTTTTCAGCATATTCTCTAATTAGAATTAATCAATATAATAACATTTTCTGTAGAAGGTAATTTATCTGGAATGCTTCAGGCGCACTCGAGACCTTGACTGGATCATACACGCAAATAGCACTATGAAGAAATAATGTTTAATCACAGGAAAAATTAAATTTTAAGTATTCTTCTTATGGTTTTATTTTTAATTACTGCCAGTAGAGGTGATAAACTTTATTAAAAAATCTAAAAATACTTTATAGGACTTAGAATCTTCAGCATACTGAATTATCCTCAATTATCCCACCATACTCAGAAGAACAGTATTTTGGATAATGTGTTTTTTTCTAGAATGATGAGGGGAGACATTAAGAAGCACCTAAAATCTAGTTAGCATGTCTAATTAAAGCCAGGGGAAGGTGGACTGAAAACTGCCCTCCTTATTTACGAATCCCTACAAAGAACATTGATGGACCAATGTAAGTCCTAAAAAAGCCTTATTAACTTTTGGGGGAAAGTTACTGAGATACGATGACTGGAAAATACCATTCATGATTTTTCTTTTCTGACTTCTTCCCAGGTATCTGCTGTTGTCCAGAAGCAGGATAAAGGTTGAACTGGGTTCCCTGAGCTGCCTGATAGCTCTCTCCAGTCGTCAGCAGCAGCTCAGCAGAGAAGGAAATACTTAAATCTGCAGTCACAGTTTGGAACCTGTGCAAAAGACCAGAGAACTTCTGTGTCCGCAGGAGGGACAGCAGTAAATAGCACAGTACAGATTTATTATTGCAGGTTTATTAACGGGTGAAGAACTTTTCAAGGTGTCTCATAGACTTTGTACGATGTTCTTGTAGACTTCGGGTTTTGTGAACCTCTATACTTTGCAAATATTGGTGGTGCAACAGAAATTGGAAAGAATCAGTCTAACTTCTTCTTGCTAACTTCTGAAATGTACTAAAAGGAGTGTTTTCTGTAGTTCAACAGCATACATTTATTGTATTATCATTGTCATTATTTTTATTGTCATTGCCATAGTAACTTAAAGTCCCAGTCCCTAAAAAGTATCTTATTTCTGTAAGTGACACGCAACAGTTAAAACCAGTAATATGCTTGTGGTTCTGTCATTAATTCCACTAAAAACATCATTGATCTCTGAACAGGCATAATAATGAAACTCCAAATATCCTATTTAGATACATAACAACCCATACTCTTCTGTGTCAGTGGGATGACGTTTACTACATGCATTTAAAGGAGATGTAGACTGGTATCAAGCTAGAAAATTTTCTCAGCAAAATGTATTTATGGCAAAGTAAAATAATTATAACTTACTGTGAAGTAACGTTAACATGTTAACATTTTGCAATTTTGATTTTTAATTATGGTAAGGATTTACACTTGGTGTTTGAAGGAGTTCACCAACTAGCAGATTTCAAGCCAAATTCACCAACTCTACAGGAACTGTAAATTCTTCACTTAACTTTAAAGCCAGTTGGAGATTCAGGTTTTGATCTTTTCCCGAAATAGTTCTCCTTAAATTGACAGTTCAAGTCCCAGTCATATCAAGTCATTATAGAATTTAGTGACAGGCTAGAAAGTGAGAGACAGTTAGTTTCAAAATCTTAAATTGCAGCTTTGAGATGCTTTGTGTTCATTTTTAGCAGCATAATACGCACTTATTATATGAAAAAGGTACTACTGTATGAATATGTTTTAGAACTGTTATTCCTTTTCAGTTTGGTAACTGTCAACCACACCACAGAATAGTTTCTTACAGTCTTTCCACCTTAATCTTGTAACACCTACCATGTTTCATCTAGATTAGAAGCTTGGATTCTAAAGAGGAAGAAGTAGTCAAATATTGTCCTCCTTCCACTTTCTCAATGGTTCCCAGCAGCACTAATAGGACATACTTATTTCACAGAATCACACATAATCACAAGGTTGGAAAAGACCCACAGGATCATCAAGTCCAACCATTCCTTTCTGCCACTAAACCATGTCCCTCAGCACTTCATCCACCTGTCTTTTAAATATGTTTAGGAAAGGTGAATAAACCACCTCCCTGGGCAGCCTGTTTCAGTGCCCAGTGACCCTTTCTGGGAAAAACTTTTTCTGATGTCCAGTCTAAACCTCCCCTGGTGGAGCTTGAGGACATTTCCTCTTGTCCTGTCCCCTGTCACTTGGGACAAGAGGCCAAGTACCTCCTTTCCACAACTTCCTTTTAGGTAGTTATAGAGAGCAATGAGGTCTCTCCTCAGTCTCCTCTTCTCCAGGCTAAACAACCCCAGTTACCTCAGCCGCACCTCATGAGACTTGTTCTCTAGCTCCTTCACCAGCTTTGTCGCTCTCCTCTGGACTTGTTCCAGAGCCTCAACATCCTTCTTGTGGTGAGGGGCCCAGAACTGAACACAGTATTTGAGGTGCTGTCTCACCAGTACCAAGTACAGGGGCAGAATAACCTCCCTGGACCTGCTAGTCATGCCATTTCTGATACAAACCAAGATGCCGTTGAATTTCTTGGCCTCCTGGGCACACTGCTGCCTCATGTTCAGTCGGCTGTCAATAAACACCCCCAGGTCCTTCTCCTCCAGGCAGCTTTCTTGCCACTCTTCCCCTAGACTGTAGCACTGCACAGGGTTGTTGTGCCCCAAGTGTAAGACCTGGCACCTGGCCTTGTTGAATCTCATGCCATTGGATTCAGCTCAGCCGTCCAGCCTGTTCAAATCCCTTTGCAGAGCCTCCCTGCCTTCCAGCTGGTCAACACTTTCACCCAGCTTAGTGTCATCTGCAAACTTACTAAGGGTGCATTCAATGCCTTCATCCAGGTCACTGATAAAGACATTGAACAGGGCTGTGCCCAGCACTGAACCCTGTGCCTAGTGCTGCATATTATGCAAATCTGCCCATTTGTTTTCATAGTTCCTTCATATTTGACAAGCTCTTACTTATGCTATACTGGCTTGTCAGTGAATAACTGATTCACATAATAGTTCATTAGCAAAATCAAAATTTATGGTCTCATTTACAGAAATAAGTACATTTAAATTCACCAAAAGAATAGTAAAACGTCTTTGTATATGCAAATGTATAGCACTACCACCAGAAATAACCAAAATGTTTTGAATTAAGAGAATTATTCTCTGAACAGTTCTAGGAGTCAAATTACGTTGTTAAATCATACCGTATACTTATCTAATCATTGGTAATATTTATATAATTTCATTTATATCTATTTATATCTTTATTGTAATTTTAATGATGTTTAGGTAACATCAATATTTGTACCTTAAATTGTGGAACGAAATGTGAATTTAGTTTTATTGATGTTAATCTTATATTTCTGCTGATGCATACTGGGCATACCGCATTCAAGTCCTTTTTTAAAAATTTCATTGGAGAAATTTAAATTGCACTTGATGCGTGATATTTGTTGAAGTATTCACAGGCTCATACAAAAAAAATACATTTGTTAGAATACAGCTATCAAAGTGGAATTTAGCATGACACAAACATCCATTAGCATGCCAAACCCAAAGAGAAGTGAGATTGAAGCATTCTGTTCCTATATCAGGCCAGAAAATTCTCACATATTATCAATACTGTTTTTATCACATTACTTCTATAAAAGTTCTCCTCCTTTTGACTTCCTTTTATATAGTGAAACTCAAGTGGTGAACAGGTTTAGTAGAGTGGGGATTTGTCTTGCTAATTGCTGAAAAACTCATGAGTTAGAGGAGATGTATAATTCATTACCCTTAGAGTCTGCTTGTCAGCTATTTACAGCCAGGCACTGCTTAGAGCAGTTCTGAGGCTGCTCTGCTGTTTAAAACAAAAACTCCCAGCTGAACCGAGAAACAGAAGACAAAAACAGATTTGGTCCACACAGATGAGCTAAGGTATACTCCATAAAGCCAGGAAGTTCTTGTATCTTAAGCATATGGGTCCTGTCAGCGATATAGTATAAGATAAGCATCTATGTCTCTGCATACCGAAAGGAAGTTGAAGAATGTTTCAGCTTCCTTCAGGCCATTAAACTCAAATTTCAATGTGGATTGCAAATTCCCAAGACTTGTTGGATACATAGAGAAATTTTAACTCACACGCCCAAGGACTGAGTTCTACTAAAACCCATATGTCCCTATGTGATGTACATAAATTTATCTCCTCTTTTTTTAATACAAATAAGTGTAATGTATATGGTTCTCTTCTAGGTCTTGATTAAAATCTTACAATGGTGACGTACATTTTGGGAAGGATAACTTATCCCCAGCTGCCATGCTGAGATTCAAGGTACTGAATAGGAGTACAAGATAAATTATGCACCCTTGTTAGTATCCAACTAGTACTGAATATGTCCCATTCTTGTTTAAAACAATTTTCTCTATAGATATCTGCTGTAGAAACCCTTGGAAAGTAGAAATAAACATATATCAATATAAATCAGCAGGATTGCATGAGAGATTTCTATGTTTACTTCTCATTCTGACAGTGGAGTGAATGGTGACCTTACAAGAACATAGACAGGTGGATATGTATAAATTTCTTACCTTGACTGCCAATAAATAATGGCAAGGAACAGCAATCTAAAACATCATACACAGAAAAAAGAAGTGCTGAGTGCTATTTATAAGGGCGAAAAATAAATCAATGAGAAATTTCAAATATTTTCTGCCTTATTTTTAAAAGAATAGATGCTATTCACAGAGGGTCATAGAGGAAAATTAGATTGCATGTTTGATTTTTTTATAATAGCTCTTTAATTCCAGAAGGAATTGTATCATAGAATCACCAGGTTGGAAGAGACCCACCGGTCATTGAGTCCAACCATTCCTATCAAACACTAAACTATGTCCCTCAGGACCTCGTCTACCTGTGCCCTAAACACCTCCAGGGAAGGTGAATCAACCACCTCCCTGGGCAGCCTGTTCCAATGCTCAATGACCCTTTCTGTGTAACAGTGAAATGGGTATTTAATCAAGAATAGTGCGAGGCATTTAAGAAATGTACTTTAATTTTCCATGTACAGAGAAAGGTTTGTTTGGACTTAAAATCAAAAGCAAAAGCAAAAACAACAACAACAACAAAAAAAAAGAACCTACATAAGCACCATCGAGAAAGTAATTTCACTGTAATGTATATCAATTATCTCAGTAGGGTTTTAAAAGTAAATTTGGTTGAACAATAGCTTTAAGAAATAATTTTTAAAACAATAATTGTCATGAATTATGTAGGTCTAATAGAAGAAAAAAGCTTGAAAATTCTGTGATAGAGACCCTCTCTATAAGCATTAAATAAAATGCTGGGGGGGGGGGTATTTTTCTTTACTTTTCTCTTTTCTTCCCCCTCAAAGAAAGTATTTTCTACTAATTGTTCCAGATCTAAAGTTAGGTCGTTTTTCAGATTACTAATTAAGCATTTAAGAATACATTTCATTTTTATTGCATCTAACTGCATTACAGAACGGGTAAAGATTATGGTCACCTTAGGCCACCTATTATGACTCTTACATACACTGAACCTAAGCACTGTAATAGCTTCTGTCCACTAAATATACAGAAAGTATGGCTGAGCTGATAGAGAACAGGACAAATTAATCAGTGCCTTGACCATAAAAGGCACTGTGAATGCTTAAGCCTGCTTTACACTCCCTGGTAGGCAGTTTGAATACAATCACGAATTACAACTTGCATTTTATCTTCAGGTGTAACTCATGTTAAATGTACTTAATGGCTCAAGGTGAATTTTTCATGTTAACCCTTGGAGAGTTCTGTCATGAAATTCCATTGCCCCTAATGTAAGCGAGTTTTGCCACTGAATTAAATGGAGCTAGAAGGTCATCCCAGGTATACAGGTCCATAAAAAATTGATATCAAAACTTTAGATAAACATTTTGAAAAATCTATTCATTCAAATATTACTCTGATAAGAACTCTTGTTTTAACACTCAGTAAAGATGCATCTACATTTTTTTTTTCCTCCTGCTATTTCCAAAATAACTGATCTGTGTTTTAATTGATCAGATCAACACCTCACTTGACAGACCTGCTGCATGGTATTTACAGAATAGAAAAGTCCAGTGTTTTAGCATAAATCTGACTTCACCCAAGGAAAATACTACATTGTACCTCACTCTCCTAATAAATATGCCTGAGGATAGACTCTTCAACTCATAGATGGTTTCTTTTTTCCAGATACCACTTGACAAAAGTTTGTAGATCAGGTTTTGGACAAAAATTCAATTTCTCAAACTTCCAATTTTTTCAGCCTCATATTGAGTAACTACCAAGAATTAAGCACAACAGAAAATTGCCTAAACACATCAGTCTGTGAATCAAATCCCATGCGACCCCTAAAAATCAATCTGCATGAATTGGACACTAAGCACAGAGAGTCATATTTGAATTACATATATGTAACTCTCCACACTTTTGAAAATTTAGATACTGAGATAACTGCTTATGATTACTCATGTGAATTTATGATTACTGAAGTTCTGCCTTTCATCCTGAAATGTCCTAGGGACTGCCATCTGCTGTTTTAGATGTTTTTCAAAATTATAACTGAACTGTCCTGTGTTACTCTGATAATATATACAAGTAAAATCTGTATTTGTTCCCTACTGATTTCATTCTTTCATTTCATCTAAAGAAGAAGACTGTATATGCCAAGATAATCTATAACTAATTAAGAATTAGTTTCTTTATGTTAATGATGATTTTTGGTTTTGTTTTGTGTTTTTGTAGTGTTACGGAGAGATTTCTTCCATGGTGCAGAGTCTCTCTGTACTAGTTGGATCCGACAGTATCCCATAAATCACTATCACCACAGCTCAGGAAAGGAGACCCAAAAGAGACCTTTTGAGAGCTTTTGTCTGGGTACTGAAATGACTACAGATTTGTATTTTTGTGTGTAAGTAGAAGACAAAACCTCAAAGTTCATCTGCCTAGTAGCTTCTGAAACAGTTCTGTCTTAGCTTGCACATGATACTGTACTTGTCTACATAGATACAACTTAGGAGGGGTGGCCTTCATGCTAATGTGACAGCAGTAACATGTCAGACAATATACATGTATCAAAAGTGCCAATCAATCAACACTAAGGACCTGATACAAAATCAGGGATGAAGAAAGATGTTTCCGTGTAGACAAATCCTGAAACTTGAAAACAAGATCTCTTCACAAGTCTCATAAAAAGTTCCTTCCCTGTGTCTAATCTAAAACTACCTTTTTCAGTTAAAAATAATTGTGTCTTGTCCTGTTTCTACAGACCTTAGCAAAAAATCTTTCACCATCTTTCTTATAAACTCTTAGAAGTACTGAAAGATCACAATAACATCTCCCCAGAGCCTTCTCTTCTATAAGTTAAACAACCTCAGCTCTCTTAGCCTTTCTACATGGGACATTGTTGCACCATGAAATGTGTAAAATTCCTGTGCTACCTGCAAAGAAAATAGAACAGCAAAAGACAGAGTAAGATATACCATTCACAGTACTGGAACAATTCTTCAGATAGCTAAAGAAAATTTAATTCTGAGGTTTAGCATTGTTAGCCTCTGCAATGGAAAGAAAACTGTCCCTATTTCCTTCTGTGACATTTATCCACAACTTATGGGAAACTACATGAACAGGATACCTACAGCAGAATATAAACTGCTACTGGGTCTTCAGGCAGATCCTCCAGACACAGCAGATTTTTTCCTCTGACTAAAGTTTCAGTAACAAAGGAAATTATACTATTTAAGCTTTTCATGTTATTTGCCATGTTGCACACTAGGGTATATTTCTGCATTATTTCTGAGTTAAACATCTGTGACCCAAAGGGCTTTACAGATCTTTCCATCATCTATAAGCCTATTGTGTGATATGGGTAGTTTCTGCAGGAAGGGGGAAGAAAAAAAGAAAAAAAAGAAAAAGACAAGATATTGTGTGTCTATGAAGGACTTATGACTCCTGGAAGACGTTGGACCTACTAGGATTACTTTATGCTGTGAGTCTTCTTGATAATATTTGAACATGCAGATATGATAGAAGCTATAATGTGAATCTGCATCATGACCATACTGTGACTTATTGTGCCAGCCCTGCATGTGTACATGTTAAATATACTACTTTTTTATCTTTACCCACTCAGTTAGTGACACAAAACCAAAACGAATTTGTTTGAAAATAAGCCTAGTTTCTCAGTACAGTCTCTATTTTGTTTTAAATCATGCTAGAATTCCTGTGAATACTACATTCTCTTTTCTACTTAAAGTGCTTTTGAAATAGGATATGGGTATACTGGTATGTTCACCCGACTCAAACCAAATCATCAAGGATTTGTCCCTTATCTATGTCCCTAGTTTTATACTCTGTTAAAAGGATAAGGGGGAAAAAACCATAGAAAATCTGAGGAGATGAAAGATTTCAGTCCAAAAGGAGAGAAATGACAGAGTAAGTGAGAGAAGATAGAAGGAAACACAAGGGAAAGCATTCAGTTTACAGAAGGCTTACAATGCTTTCCACCCACTCTTACATCATTAAGTTTATATAAAATTTTTTATAAACCAAATGAATGTGTGACTCTATTTTAAATAAAATTTTTGCTTGCTAGGTAGTAAGCTCTTATCTTCACAAATCAAGATTACTTCGTGATCCTCCAAAGGCATTTTCAACAACTCAGCCCACAGTATAACTTATCGCTTACTAGATTTGAAATCATAATTGTCAAATACAAAGTAATATGCAACTGGTTTTAATCTTTAGGAAAAATAGACATGATACTGATATTAGAGCTATGAAAATATGGAATTATACATCTCATGCAATTTTCGTACTATAACAAATAAGGTTTTTATTTCTTGTGTGAGCAGAGTGTGGGAAATTCGTTCCAGAGCAATACCTTGCTTCCTTTCTACAGAAGATTGCTATGTGATATTTTATATGCAGAAATAAATGAATTTTATATGCATATTTTACACGCAGAAATAAATGAATGTTTTGTTTACAGGATAATGGCTTGAAAAACATATTTGCATAAATATTGCATGTGTATGCATCTTGGTCATGGGCTTTTTTTGCAACTATATGGCCTCCCTAGCCATGTTTGCCAAGATTTTTAGTAGAATGCATTAATTAATCATTCTTTAAATTAAAAGATGTGCACTATGGGCAATAAGCAAATTAAAAGGGAAAATTCAGATAATCCTTTTAATGGCCCAAAGTATAATGCAGGCAGAAAAAGAAGCCCATAGACACTCCATGATAAAAGCCTAGCCTTATCATCTCTTCCGCGAGGACTGTTATAACATGGGAAGAAGCATGACCAAAGCTTGTTAATAAGTAATAATTAACAGCCCAAAGAAATATCTCCAAGCAATAATACAATTCCAAGACAGTTATGGCTGTTGTATTTTGCCCAGAATAAAGAACAAAAATATAGTTTCTAAGTAAACTGCAACTGTGAATCTGGTCAACAGGTAGCATTTAACCTTTTACTTTTGGCTTTACTTTTGTTTGGGTTTTTTTGGTTTAAGTAATAATTTAATTTCCTTGCTAGAAGGATATTTGATTTTAATATTTTTTGCTGTCCTACACATTGTAACCATTCTATACCTTTTGGAATGATGTCTTTAACATTAGGAATATCTTGTTTACAGGAAAAGCGCATTATGAAAACCCAATATTGCTTCTTTCAATAGGTTTCCCAGTTTAGACAAGGACCTTCAGAGTCACAACTGTTTAACAGCTTGTTTGTTTTATGCTTTTATTATTTATATTACGACAGCTTTATTGTATGTTAGCAACATATGACAAGGTTTATTGCAAGCTTTTTGCATAAATAAATATGTATAATAGGATATTCATTTCAGTCATACAAAACAAATTGTGTTCATTGCCTTTTAGCTTTCACTACAGTAATTTTTTTAGGTAGATTCTTGCTTAAAAAAACCCAGTCCTTATCTTACCATAGAGTCTGTGCAGTCCCTTTAGATTTTTCATAGGAACAACACAGAACTGTTGATCATTCATACAGAATACATGAATCATCAAACTGAGAGATAGAAAAGTAAGATTAAAAATTAGGGCAACAATTTCATGGTTTAGAAGCTTTTATTTCTCTGCATATGAACTACAGTAAATAAAGATGATCTTCATACTGAAATGGACAATAATGCTTTCCAGCGGCGTTCTCAAGCAGGAAGCATGTGTACTAGAAAGTGACTACAGGATGTAGTCCTTTCTGGTGGCCTTTGCTGAAGAATGGTCTCAGAAACTATTATGACTTAGTGAAGCAAAGCACTTCCCAAGTTCTCAGATTTTTTTCATCTGGACAGACAAATTTAAGTTTGATCTAGCTTGCTACCGATTGCTGTAGGGAAGAGTTCTTACCTATGACATTAGTATATCTCAAGAATTAGATTCTATTCAGAAGACCTGAACTCCACATATGCTACTCTCACTGTGAGATTCCCTGAGATTATGGAGCATCCTTAAGCTGGAGTCAATTATATTGATCTTAACAGTAAGGCCCTTTGATAAGACAATGACAGTAGAATGTGCACTAGATAGATTACAGAAAAGTCCTAGAACCTAAAGAGGCTTTTTATTTGTTTACTTTTAATTACAATGAGTTTGGAATTCCCTTTTTCTCCTGTCTTATATACTTGGTTTGAAAATGTTGGTGGAGAATACGCTGAACTGCAAAATGGACACTAAACTTGAGCAGAAGGTTAATTAGTACTTTTGAAGTTATTTATCTGATAGCAATGTAAACGATGTATATCAGATATTTTTTCTATAGACTGCATTTAAAACCATTTACAGATAATATTGATACTTTATCACATACCAGTTTACTGTAAATTGACTTGGATGAATGCCATCTATTATTTGCTGAACTTTATTTACTTGATTTCTTTCTCCTCTTTTTATAACTGCTATTTCTTTAATTTCAGACTTTATGAAATACTCTTGGGATTAAGGGAGATTTTTATTTTCAAGATTTATTAGTTAATAAATCTAATTTGAAACTGTGTTGGTGTAATTTATCTTTATTTTTCTTTGATGTTATCTTTTTTTTATAACTTGAATCCCAACTGTAATGTGATATATGAACTTAAAATTCAATGAACAACTACATTAAAAAGTAATGTTATCCAAATACAAGTTCATAAAAAAATCAGTACTCATGAATCAGGATTGATTTCTTAACAACTTTGATTGACTCTGGTTCTCTTTTCCACTGCACCAGTGACAATTTTCTAACACAGCACAGTCTTCAGAAGAACATGTTTCTACAGGATTTGGAACTGAACCATGTTAAATATACTTAAGAAGAATAACGTTTTGACAATATCCTACAGTCATAGAATCATAGAATTCTTTAGATAGAAAAGACATTTAACAGCACTGAGTCCAGTCCTTAACCTAGCACTGCCAACCCACCACTATACCATGTCCCTAAGGGCCAGATCTACATGTCTTATAAAAACCTTCAGGGATGGTGACTCAATCATGTCTCTGGACAGTCTGTTCAAACGCTTCACCAATATTTCGATAAAGAATTATTTCCTGAATGATGAGTACAGGCCACAAAGGAGAAGAAAGTTTCAAATGGTTTGAGTGGTATTCTAGAATGGTCTCTGAAATGAGAAAGTGGAAAAACACTGTTAGAATGGATCTGAATAAATATGGGCTAAATTTATGATAGTTAAGCACCAGGCTCAGGATGGTGTTCCTACCATTCAGTATTTAAAACTGAACTAGGTATTGAAGAGTTATCTAAATCTCATTTGAATCTACAACTTAACACTAGATTCATCGATTAGACCAGAATAATCAACCTCTTATTAACTTCATTTAAGTGCCTAAAGTTTATCAGATTGACCCAAGTGGTGCACTGGATACTCTTCTTAATCCTGTGCTCCTTATTTTTTAAAAAAAATATAGACTGAGTTCCCAACAGCACTTGCAACTGTGTTTATCAAATAGTTGATTTGATGAATTAAAGAAAGTAAAAAATTACATAAATTCTTGCATTTCCCACAATGCTGATAAATAAAGAATGCAGCCTGTGAAACTGCTCCTTAAATACAAAGAGCAGAGAAGTACTGCCTGTATATAGTGGGTCTTGACATATGAAATTAAGGATAATAAAATGTGACTAAGTAATTTGTCCTGAAAATACAACAGAAATTTTATACAACCTGTCCTGCCCTACTGTATTTCCAATATGTTAGGTATTCCAATAGCTTCTACTCTTTCTGTAAATTCTTATCTAGTCTATCATACAACAGGTCAGTAAGGCTTTAGAAATTTCTGCCTAATTGAATCATCTATATTTCTTTATATCAAATACATTATACTCATGAATGATCTTGTAACAACATCTGAAATTCTGTCTTGGAGTCCTTATGTAAATAGCTCCACTAAGATCAAGAGGAAAATCACCCTGATGGTAAGAATGATCTGCAAGGTTTTTAAGTACTCTGCAAGTGAACTGATAGTAGAAAATGGAAAAACTCCTGACGACTGTTAGAAGCTCTCTAAATGTAACTGCTTTATAAATTATACTCTTGGGATGCCAGTTCAGATTATTTCTGTTAGTTTGTCTGAAGTATGGATTTATTGGTTTTTAATCTCGTGTGTCAGGAGTTTAACACATAAGAGAAAGAGGAATAAATTTCTCTATTTCATCTTTGCCATTTATCTGTAATTTCATCATTCTGAAGGGAATTACATCATTACAGGATTTCTAGGCTCATTTTAAATCTTCTGTGTTTTAATTGCCCTCCTAAATTTGTTCTAATAGCCTGCTATTTTTCCCCTTTTCTCCTCACTGGAAAGGAACAGCTCAAGAGTTTTTGTAAACATGACACTAAAGTGGGAAGGAAGGCTCAAGAAAACAAATCGTTCCTATATTCATTGGAAGAAGCCAAGATGGAGGTGGGAATTGACAGGGAAAGGCTGTTGTCTAAAATTCTATATCTGAGAGTTCCTCTAAAGCTTTAAACAGTACCTGTGCAAGCAGCCAAAACTGGGTCACTCCTGTTAGAAAATGGAAAAGTAACATTAGAAACTTCACTGTTTATTATTACATCCCTGGACATTAAAACTGACTTGCTCAGCCCAAAAGTTTTAGGGATTAGAGAATAAGGTGAAAATAGATCAGAAAAATGTCTTGGAAAAAAAGCTAACAATGTTCCAAACAAAAATGGAAGCATAATAGGGTACTGTAACGGGGTTTATAAAGATTTCTTCATTTTCTTTGACTTCTTCCTCTCCTTTTTAACTACGAGATTGTCAAGAAAGCTATAAAAATCAGGTTACAGATTAAAACTGGCAAAGGAATATTGACATAACATGATGACATTATCTGTCAGAAGAAATGACTAAACCATATTATTGATTTTTACCTTCCTTTGATAAATCTTCGAAGAAACTCTTCACAGGCAACTGTGTTTTCAGAGCTTCATGATGCACATACAGTATGTAAATATAGACTGTGCATAAACCTAGAGAGTCTCAAGCTACACTTTCTTTAAAAGTACTTTACATAAAGAATAGATCATACATAAATGAACACTTGTATGACCTATATAACAGTTGCTATAAGTTTCATTTATTATAGTTTAATTATTAAATATGCTGAGGTCAACATTTGACAATATATATGTTTCTTATCATAAAGGAATCACAGTTTTATAGGTATTGCATCTTTTGAGTCATTCAGTATTTTCTAATAAGGCAGATTCTTCTCTTTTTTTGATATCACTTTGACTTTTAAAACAATGGAATTCCCACCATATGTAGAATAAATTTGGATTTTGCTAACTTCTACAGTGAAAATGTAAGGTTTTTCTGACTGTCAGTTCTGAGTGTGAAAGCAAGTTATGTAGAATTAAGCAAATATATTGGCAAACATGTCATCTCTATGTCATTTCAAGACTTACACATTTTAGGAGTTGTTCTGGGCTTAACACAGAACACAGAATAATATTTTCCAAATGCGCTGTAAAGTATCTTTAAGACGTACATTGTTGTTTCTAAGATTTTGGTACATAGAACCTTCCCAAATTTACTTTGTAACATGTTTAGAGCAGTAGAGGTGGTATCAATTCTACAATATTTTCTTTTGGACCTTTGGAAGACCTAGCATAAAGACATTGAAACAGTTTTGTATCTCAAATTATTATATTATTTTGAAGTTACCGAATCATAGGAGATTTCAAATTGGCAGAGACACCTGCCTATTGTCTAGTCCAAGCCCCCTGCTCAAAGGAGGGTCACTTAAAGTAGGTTTTACAGGGCCATATTCAGTCAGGTTTTTGAGTATTTCCAAGGATGGAGACTCCATACATCTCCACTCAACCTATTCTAGTGTTTGACCACCTTCACAGTTTATTCTTATGTTTAAATATGTATTTTACTTTGTGTTCATTGTCTCTTGTTGATTCACAGGACATCACTGAGAAGAGCCTGGCTCTTCTTTATTTCATCTCAGGCATTGACAGGCATTGACATATTAATAGTCTTGTCAATCAACCTCCCTGAGCTTTTTCTTCTCCAGACTTAATAAGCATTCAGCTAGGATTTAGGAGGCCACAAAATAAATTTTGCGACAGTAGATTAGACACATCTCGGTGTACAGGAGGTGAGGAAGAACACAGGTCTGAGCACAGAACAGCATGCACAGCCATTTCTGAAGGCTAGAAACAGCGCTGTGGTTAGAACAGCAATCTAGGAATGAAATTGTGGGATTCAGACTTCGTTTTCAGGAGACTGGAAGTTATTTTTAACTGAAAAAAATGAAAGTTCTATGAGCAATCACTGATTCAGGATTCTGTTCGACTTGACCTTTTATTGTGTCTGACCTTCAATCCACATCTAAATCTTCTTCCTTACAGCTAAAAGTGATTTAATGATAATATGCTTGTATTAATGAAAAAAAAATATCCTCTAGTAATAGTACCCCAAATAAAATTGTTCATACTTGCTTTAGAGAAAAGAGATACAGATATAAAGTAAGTACTGTGCTTCAGAGAGAAGGAAAAACTGCTAGTGAATGAAACCTCTTTTCTGTATGGCATGAAAGTTTTTAACCCTGAGTGAAGTCAAAAGATTTTTCTTCAATTTCATGAAGGCAGGAGATCACACTACTTCATTTTTTGAATTTGTAAGAAGTCATTTACGTTATCACTGGTGAGCTCTATTTTAAACCTATAAAAAATAATGAATAGTACTTCACATGTTCTTTTACTTCTGCTCTCTCTCCCATCTACTAATAAGCTGGTGATCATGTATGTCATTAATGCAAAGCAATTACAGAAATCTAAAAAGCAAAAAGCAGTTAATTTAGACCAAAAAGATACCCACAACTACCAGAATTATAGCTAAGTGATCAAGCTAATGGTTTCCAACAAGTTTATAGAACTTGCAGTTTCATTTCGTTGTTTAAATTACAATCAGACATTAAACCAGGGAGAAAATATGACAGATGAATTCTGTGCTTATCAATCAATTTATTCTGATTTGTCATAGCTATCAGCTAGATTAAATAAAACTCTCACAGTGTGGAAACTGGCACAAGGTTGAATAAACTCGCTTCAACTCCAAATCTGTTCAACGTTCCTGACTTAGCATGAGTTTCCACAATGCAGAAACCAGATGGAGTTTTTGTTGAAAGTGGCCTGGAGATATTATCTTTATTAGATTTGTTGCAATCATACTGTTATCATCTCATAAATTCTGTAGCTAGCAATAGAAACTTAATTTCTTTAGTTTTGTATTATATAGAAATCCTCACTATTTATCATTGACGTTGACATTCAAACATAGGATTGAACTATTTTTGAACTTTCTTTTTTATAATCATTTGCCCATGTATCTTGAGTATTGGTTATATAATACCAGTCTTTCTGGGTTCGGTTGTTTTTTTTTTTTCAGTAAATAACTAACATCTCATTTTTCCTTAAAAGGTGAATTCATATGGGAATCCAGCTTTCAAGTCCATGTCTAATAAAATATACATGTGAATTACATCATACTGAGATAAGAATTATTGAAGTATCAAAGAAAGAATTCAGAACAGAAAGCAGTCTTTGACTCCATGACTTCTTGGAATAAAAACTGCAGGTCACAATTAAATATAAATTAGTTCTGAAACAAATGAGTCACAAATGTACTAGGAAATTTGCTGTGAGCATGAGCACTGGGAATTTAGGGTTAGAATTGTATTGCTGTGGAAGAGAAATGCTTCAGGTTTCATTTCCTAAAATAGGACTCTGACAGGGCAAACCAGCTTCTCTTTGTATTATTATAGTAGCATTAAAAAACCCTGACATTCTCAGGCAGAACCTTTTGCTAATAATAGAAAACAATATATGATTTTTTTTTAGTATTACAAAGAGAGAGAAATGATGGAGAAAAATAATAAGTAAATCTAGTTTAACATACATTGACCCAAAGGAACTCACTCATCTGAAACATGTTATGTACTATTCGCCACCTGAAGGCTCTTTCTTAGAAAGGATAATAGTAGTCACTGACTAATCTCTAACAAACTCTTTAAAATTTTCTACAAATGGAGAAATCCCATCTGAGGAAAGCACAGACTGAGAGTAACAGATTATTATTCTTCCACATCTTTGATTGCCATGAACTGTGGCATTCACTTTCAGATTAAAATATCTAAAAATATTTGTTCATATGTGAATAGCTCTATGTGAATGAAGAATAACAGTTTCTCATATAGTCCAGAAAGAATTAACACATCTGATAGACTACAGAATGGCTTCACTGACGAAGCTTGGAGGGCTGGTACACACGAACATTTTCTGACCAAGGGTAAGAAAATATCTATATGTGAACTTATGTTCACTCATACTGAGAGAAGTGTTGAAGTTGATCATTCTTTCACTGTGACAGGATAGAACATGAGCTACCACCATGTTCTATAACCATCTCTTCATCTCTCCCCTCCCACTCTTGGTTTCCAAGCTAATGGGCTAGGTTTTTAGTGATTTTTTGTTTGGTTTTGTTTGGGAATATTTTGTGTCACACCTCATATATAAAAAGAATATAATGATCTCTCAAGATACATAAAAAATTCCCCTTTCCCCAGATGTACTAAATACTTATCCTTCCTTCTTAACTGAAAAACTCATGGAGTTGATAAAGTTTCAGTTCAGTTTTTAGTACAATACCTTGTAATTCAGTATTCAGATTAGTACTTCATAGAGATGTGTTTCCTATGTGGTTTGATTTTATTTTACATTCATTTTAATGACAATTTAATTACTATGAATGAATTCTCAAGTTCTCAGTGTATGAAGAAGAAGGGAAAGCAAGTGAGAAAGATATTTTAGAATACAATTGTCAGGAGGCTGTGGATAGAGCAGAGGAATGAGGACAATGTAAGTCATAAATGGACAATGGCAGTGTGAATAAGTGAAGTGGATAGACGAGGTAAGATCTGTATATTTGGACTAAAGTTAACTATGACATGCACTCTTACACTTTAACTAAAGCAGGTAATTGAAAATGACCTCTCATGGCTTTTGGTATAATTATGAACATTAAGTACAAGAGACCTTAGAGACTACGTAATATTCAAACTGCAATTTTATTGCTTCTCTCTCCAGCTGCTATATAGGGTACTTTTCCCCACTGCACTACTCTAACACTGTTGTTGCCTATTTCTTCCTGCCTCAACAAGCTCAGAAACTCTGAAACAGACTGCTGTGTAATGGCTTGTGCCTATGCTAATTGCAAAATGGACACTGATTTAACATATGAAGAGAGAGTAAGTGGCCTCAGGAGACTTTTGAACTGACTACACTAGTGTAAGTCCCACTTTAATTCATCCTGTCTCTTAGGTCTGAGGTGCTTACCTTCTAATTTACTTCCAAAAAATAAATTAAGCCCAAGAATATGCTTCAGTTAGTCACAGTATCAAGTATGAAAATGTGTTTATATCCACTGAATCTATGTAATTAAAAAAAAGTTTTCAAGATAAATATTTCAAATTCTTTTGCATGAGACCAACAAAAGAATAAAGCCTTAGTTACGTGGTACCTAATATGAAACAAAGGGTATGTATACTTTATGCACATATACAGGCATTTAATTTATAGTTAATAATTTTAAAAATAATGAGGAGAATCTAGTAATGGTAAAGTTTGTAAGAAGAGTCAGTATTTAGTTTTCATCCTAAATTAATCTATAAATCTGTCACTAATATTTCCAGTGTTCTTATTTGCATGTGTCCACATAGAATCATAGAATCATAGAACAATCAGGTTGGAAGAGACCCACCAGATCATCGAGTCCAACCATTCCTATCAACACTAAACCATACCCCTCAGCACCTCGTCCACCCATGCCTTAAACACCTCCAGGGAAGGTGAATCAACCACCTCCCTGGGCAGCCTGTTCCAGTGCCCAATGACCCTCTGTGTGAAAAACTTTCTCCTAATCTCCAGCCTAAATCTCCCCTGGTGGAGCTTGAGGCCATTCCCTCTCGTCCTGTCCCCTGTCACTTGGGAGAAGAGGCCAGCTCCCTCCTCTCTACAACCTCCTTTCAGGTAGTTGTAGAGAACAATGAGGTCTCCTCTCAGCCTCCTCTTCTCCAGGTTAAACAACCCCAGCTCTCTCAGCCGTTCCTCATAAGGCCTGTTCTCCAGCCCCTTCACCAGCTTTGTTGCTCTTCTCTGGACTCACTCCAGAGCCTCAACATCCTTCTTGTGGTGAGGGACCCAGAACTGAACACAGGATTCAAGGAGAGGCCTCATGAGTGTGGAGTACAGAGGGAGAATAACCTCCCTGGACCTGCTGGTCACATCGTTTCTGATAAAAACCAGGATGCCATTGGCCTTCTTGGCTACCTGGGCACACTGCTGGCTCATGTTCAGTCGGCTGTCAACCAACACCCCCAGGTCCTTCTCCTCCAGGCAGTTTTCTAGACAGACTTCTCCCAGTCTGTAGCTCTGCATAGGGTTGTTGTGCCCCAAGTGCAGGACCCGGCATTTGGCCGTGTTAAACCTCATCCCATTGGTCTCTCCCCAGTGGTCCAGCCTGTTTAGGTCCCTTTGCAGAGCCTCCCTACCCTCCAGCAGATCGACACTTCCACACAGCTTAATGTCATATGCAAACTTGCTAAGGGTGCACTCAATGCCTTCATCTAGATAATTGATGAAGACATTGAACAGGGCTGGACCAGGCTTAGAAGCCAAAGTGAGATGATTAAATCTGCCTATCACAGGTGAGCACCCAGAAGAAAGTAATCTTGAGTTCTGACACTGAATCTGGAGTTCACTATAGGTCAAATATTTGACCTAAGAAAACACTGGGAAATGAAGTGAACTTGTACTGAAGTTTAATATGAATTACAGAATTATTTAACATTGTTTGACAGTGACATTTGTATGGAGGAAAAAATAAATAGGTGAGTACAAGGTGTTTTGAATGAGGTAGAAGTAAATTGTGTACTGAAGGACAGAAATAGAAGGCAACTATTTAAATTTCTGGGTAAGATCCCTATAAAAAATGAAATACCTTTATATTCCTTCTAATTTCTCTCTGCTTGTACATAATGATGTATTACCATTCCAGGAAAGAAAGAAAAAAAAAATGCTTAAACTGTCTGCATAAGAAGAAAAGGCTTTAAGAAAGATCTTCATTTAAAAGACACAACAATGCTTGTGAAAGGATTTTCTAAATGTGAACCATCTGGTTGCTGTGACAATTTGGAGGTCATTTTTATTTTAGCATTGTAAGCCTAAAATTGGCTATTGTGGTCATTATTGATAATAGCAGATCCTGCACACAGTTTTGAATAAACACTCCATTCCTAAAGTAGTTATTAATCTTGTAACTAAAAAATATTATAACCCAGTGATGTTTCCCAGTTCAATAGCCAGAATTGACTATTATAAATATATATTACATCTATTTAAACACATTCATGTATCTGCCCAAACCCACCAAGTAGTCATACTTCATATCTCAAAAATGAAGAATTCTACGTCTTCTCCAAGAAATATAAAGGAAACTGAAAAATAAAAAGAAGAATATGAAATCTCCTTTTCTCATGCTGTCCTTGTTACCAGCCAAATTCCTTGGTTATTTAGGCTCTAATGCTGCAAAGGGAAGTTTATGTACGTGGATTCCTATGAACTTCAACGATATGTTGCGAAGTAACAAGAAAGCTCAACTGTTTTATAGGACAGTCAACCTACAGGTCAATAGAACCAAAGTGTCAGGAAAAATTGCTGGAAATGGTCCACATTTAAGCTAAAGAAAATCTGTATAGAGTTAGACAACTTCTGGTATCTAAATCTCATCTCATTTTAACAAGTAGAATTTAAAGAGAATGCCAGTACAGTTCATCTCTTCTTTATAAAATTGATTAATGTAGCTGAAGCCCTAGCCAGGGCTGTTAAAGCAGCTAATTTGAAGATAAATCTCACTTTTAAGGACATATTTGACCCTTGGATGCACATATGCAACTTTCATTATGTTAATGGAAGCCACATTTGTGCATCCAATGGCAAAATTGGTTCCTCAGCAAAATGATGTAAAATAAACAGATAATAAACTGCATCAGTGCAGCAAGGGAAGCTAATTGTATAGAAGACATTTCCATTGGGTGTATGTTTAAATGCTAGGGTAGGATACTTTTGAAATAACACACATAAAACTCACTAGCTTATAACATCTAAATGCTTCTAAGTGTAATGTGAATTTTACTCTCACCCAAATAGATGGGTTTGCAAAAAAAAAAAAAAAAAAAAAAAAAAAACCAAAAAAAAACAACAAAAGACAAAAATCAAATCAGGATTTGTATATTCCTTCTTTTTTTTTTCCATTTGGAGGAAGAAATGTGAAAAAAGGAGGGAGAGGCAATCATTTATTTTTAGAAACATGGTAAAAAATACAGATTCGCTGAAATAGGTTTAGTACTACATTTATTCAAACTACTTATAATGTTGCTTTCTGCAAGGAGTGGAGAACCCAAACAGAGGTCTGACATGTATTAAATACTGTATAGAGGAACACGGTGTTGATTACTTGCTGTAATCAACATGATCAGATATCATGTGAAATAAGCCCAACACAGCATATGAGAAGCTGAAATGTTCCCATCCACAGAGTGCATAACGCAGGACAAGTATAATGACTATCTCAAAACGTGTTGGCTCTGACTCTTCAGATAAGTGTTCCTCTTCTCAAACACATAACACTGAAAACAAA
This sequence comes from Coccyzus lansbergi, assembly GCA_033558105.1. Taxonomy (NCBI): domain Eukaryota; kingdom Metazoa; phylum Chordata; class Aves; order Cuculiformes; family Coccyzidae; genus Coccyzus; species Coccyzus lansbergi. Next base: position 1,563,828 of record JAUMJK010000594.1, read on the forward strand.
TAAGTCTTCCCATGTTTTCCAAGGTGTTCTTTCAAACTCTTTAACAGTTGTGTTTACTCATACGTATTTTTCTGTAAATGCACTGATTAAATATCTTCAGCTGGACTTCCACTTGTAAGTGAAGCAATTAACCCCTTTCTTCCTGGGATTTTTGGCAAGATGGGTCAAATGATCAATCACCAGACTTTCTTTCCAACAAAACCAAACAAAACAAACAAAAAAAAAGAGCATGACATCCCATTATTGGTTTTTTGCTAGTAGACTCCCTTGCCATAAAAGGTTTAAAAATTTATTTCCTTACATTCTATGTTATCTTCCAAGACAAAGGCAAGGAACAAGATGCATCTATATGGCGCAATTCCTGTATCTACTGTGAGTACATTTGTTCTTTTCAGTAGGTGGAAACTTTCCCTGATGATATCTATTCTTTCTTACGTAAGATCCTATATGACATTCCCTGCCCAACAAAAAGTGATACCTAAGATTTACTCTCTTCTGACATGTAAAGCACATCAAGAATGAATATCATTAAGAGACAGACCACTAGATGCTCCAGAATATTTTCAACGGATGTCAAAGCCAAAGCATTAGACTTATTTCCCAGTCACTCACAGATTCTGGTGATTTTTATTTTTATTTAAAGATTTAGTGATGTGTGTGGGTTTGGTGGTGCATTTACATTAATGGATTGCCCACTAACACTCTGCATACTGTTTTATACCTTTCACAGTTTTGCAGAGCTGTTTTTCCAGTGAGGTGCTCTGAGACACCTTCCTGAATAAGTCAAAGACTGCAAAGTATTAACTGGAAAGCACTCTCACAAAGAGTAACTTTATTCACCTCTAGTGTGTTCCCTGTCCCAGAGTTTATAAGTCCCTTATCTAACAAGAGAATCTTTGCAAAGAAAATCTTTTCACATCAGGAAAAATATTACTTACAGTTAGCAGGTTTGATTGATCCCCAAGAGGTTCTCTTTTCTGTCTTTCCCTATGTTATGTATTTTACAGACAGTTAAAAAACTCTCTCTAGGCAGCTTGGAGAAGGTCATCCAAGTGGTCAGACATAGTAAATATACGAGAACTAGCTTTGTGAAATCTAGTCCAATGGGAATCAAATATTTTTTGTCCATTTTTACCTCATCCTGTTATATAGTTAGTAAAACAGATGCTTTAAAACCAAGTAGTATTTCTAGCAAGCTCTTTTTTTCGTGTTCTTTATTCTCTCGAGTACTCTAATCTAAAACCTTGTTCCAGAAGAGTTTCAAACAGTGGGAACTTTGGTAAAATCTTTCCTTTAAAAAACCCAAAAGAAAAAGAATGAACAAAACCAAAGCAATCTTGTAGATCAACAAGAAACAAATATAACTCAGAGATTCTCCAAACTTTCTAATTGTGAAGTCATTGAATAGATGGGTTAATAGGTTTTATTTTTTATTTTTACAAACTTGTCTTGATTTTTTTATTGAATTTCTTTTTTCTTGTTGATGTGTTCCAAATTTTTATAAAATGTATTAAAAAAATAGGGTCAATGGGTAGAAAATAACTGTGACAGAGCAGAAAGAAAATATATCATGGTGCAATAGATAAAATATTCATGATCCACAATCATCTCATTAAATATTCTTCAATAAATCAGTATTATGAACTTGGTCTTCATCTGTGAACAGTTACTAAAATGACGGTTAAACCTCAGCCTGTAGTTCATTAGCTGCAAGGAAGTCCTACAGTGTCATCTGTCAATACATATACAGTATTGCCTTGAACATCTGAAATGAGATAATAATTGTCTTGGCTACCTACTCACTAAGGACTTTTGCAGCAGATTTCACATTATTTAGCAGTATTGAAAAAACGAAATGTCTTGATAAGCTATGAAATTATTTGCTCTCATATCTTATATATACATATGAACTCTCACACAAATTAATATATAAACACTTTAAAACAAACACGTGCATACATTGCTGTATCAAGAAACTTAAAAAAATTACAACAGAATTTAACTAGTGAGGCAAACATCTGGTCTCTAGACTTAAACAACACAGAGACTGGGGTCAATGGCAGATTTTGGCCTAGGTTTTCCTGAAGTAAAGGAGGCCAAAAAATTAGAAAGTTGGCTTTTTGTCATTTGCAGGTGTGAAATGTTTAATGCATGTAGCTATGGTGACTGAAAAAAATAACAGGAAAATAAGGGGAAAAGGTTAGCACTGGGAGTTGGGACTGGCAGCCTGCCAAAAGACTTCACCTTGTTTAGGCAGAGCATTATTATTATTGATCCAAATTATAACAGAAAATCTCTCTTGTAGATCTATGAACATATGTAATTCTCACTGAAAAACAACTCCAAAAGCCAACAGAAGTCTACAGACTTCCTGCATGATTTTGCATACGTAATTGTTTTAGGAAAGAAGGCAATTAAAATCAGCCCTTCCTTTGAAATGTCACTCTTCCGTGTTCTTCAAAATGTGCCCTTTAGGGCTAATGAGTTCAGCAGATATTTTCACCTCCTACCTTGAGACACTTTAAAAACTGAAGGTGTAGCTTTTTTAAGTTATGCCAAATAGTCAAATATGGTCAATATTTCTTTTTGTCCCCATGCAATAATTAAAGTGTTGTAACTCTTCTTTGTCAGAGTAAGAGTTGTCAGTTCAGTTATAGTGCAAATTGTATGTTTTCAGACCCAGGGAAATGCCAGTACCTGAGCTATTTGATTGTTTCAGATTTTTGAGAGCAAATAATCTCACTGATAACTCATGATGGAGCCCTAAAAGCCGGACAATTAAAAGCTCATTACAGACCAAAGTTTCTTCATGTAGATGATGTCATTTTACACTAGGATAGTTAAAGAGGACATGGATTAAGAAGATATTGGTGTAGAATTTGAGTTTTCCCCTTTTCCTCCTTCAGAAGATGGTGCTATAAGTATTTTTTTACTATTTATTATGATTTTGAAATGATGCGTCTAAGATCAGCCCCATCAGAAGACCTGAAAGTTTAAAATGTTCTTAGTATTGTACTGTGACTTGTTCTGACTACACACAACAGAAGCACAACAAAGAAGAGATAGCAAAGGAAGTACACTTTTCAGGTCAATTTTTTAATATGGCAATCATAATATTAACATGCATGCAGATACCTAGGCTGTGATGATAACACTTGGCAGTCTCCTACCTGCTCAAAAAGTGATCTGTTGCTTACAGTTTGTCAGAAACATATTATGCATGAAACTGAACAAAATTTAACTGTTATCTACTGCTATTACGGAAAGGAAAACTAATTTTCAAAAATATTCTTCTGTTGATTCAGAAAAATGTTCAGAGTTATTTCGAAAATTATTTCAACTAACAGCTGTCAGAAATAATGCTTCTAACTCTGGTTGACAAAGCTGTACCGCATTAGTTTAAGGAACTGCATTCATTGCATCCAAGAAGATTTTTTATTTTAACCTTTCTCGAATTGAAACAATTTTCCATGGATTTTTAAAAACTTATATTTTTATATTTTATATTATATTTCACTATAAAAGCAAGTCAAAAGACTAAGATTGAATGAAAACATTTTGACTGCAATGTAGGTATATTTGTAAATCATATCTGCAATAAAACTATTTTGACTTGGGTTTTACTTATTGGTTATTTTTCAGAAATTTTTTTTCGTTCAGAATCATCCCTAAATTTATATACTCTGAGAACCTCTATAAAATGAGACTTTTACCCTAAAAGCAGCTTACTTCTAGTATTTTTAACTGTCACGTATCATGAACATCATGGTTTACCAAAACAAAAATTAGTAACACAATAAAAATCAACTTATGAAAAGGAAGACAGAGATATACTAATATACAGGAAGGCACATGACTTTTGTTGTGTTTATATTTATGTTTCTTTTGTATAGATTGTTTTACTTGCAGACATTTTCATAGGTTGGGGAATCTCTTATTCTTTCATCCAGAACAAGCCAAGCCAACATCTCATTATTATCTATTGACAGTTCAACTGTAAATCATGACTCGACACACATCATCGTGTTAACTGGAACTAAGCTGACTCTAATCATCTGGATCCTTTCAAGTCGTGTTTGAACTACACAATGGACAAAGGACTCATTTGAAATGTAGATGTAACATTTTTGTAACACTGTGTCTACAGACAAGACTCCTCTGCCTGGCAATGCCTTTTTTAATATTAGTGTTTAGTGTACCAGTGTTTGCTTATGTCAGTCACTTGCTATGTCAAGACCAAGAGGTCAGATCCTGAGGCTGACATGGCTGGCAGCCTAGAAACCATTTCATTCACATTGTATTTTCTCAGGCAGACTTGTATTCAGACATGTGAAAAAAGAGAAAAGAAAAACAACCGGTGCCCTTTCTGTCCCACACTTTCCAAGGAGTTCTTCCAAGAGTCTGTAAAGTTTGCTTTCCACTGAGTCACTCTGCTAAATGATCTTTGGTTAATGTCTATACAAAATAAAAACTTTATGAGGTCTCATGCTGTGGGCACGATGGTATTGGCTGATCTACTAATACCTTGACAACCCCCTTCTTTCCACTGTGCTGCCTGATGATTCCATGTTATGTTTTAGTGATCATTTGGGAGAGTAAGGTGACCTTTCCTTCTTCCCTTTTTGTTTCCCTTCTTCATTCCTTCCTTTCCCCTCTTCCTTCCATTTCTTTCTCTCTTTAATTGCAACAATTTAAAACTATATGTGTAAATTCAGTTGCCAAGAATATACTGAGTTGCCTGAAATCCTCCAACGAGAGCTAATGTATTTTACTTCCTTATTCCATCAACTGTATGTTTTGAGTGTAATTATGAAGCCTAAATGAGCATGCTGTTTTAATTTTTCTTATATATAATAGCATGGTGGCCTATGAAAACACAGCACTCACAGCAGGAGTTAATTCTAATAAAAACAATAAATTTCACATAATAAAGTCATACTCAAAATAGCTTACCATTTGCCTAGTTATATGAAGCCCACCTGTTCTACTTCAGGCAAAATTCCCACTGATGTTAAAAAATTTCACAGATTAAGGACTTTGTGGCTTGACCTAAGTAACCGGTCCAAATTAATATTTATGATTTCTCTGGTTTCTCAGACATGTCCTTCTGCACAAGGAGGTGGGGAGGACTTAGATCACTCAAGGGGATGATTGTGTACAAAACTGTTCTCAAATGTGAAATCTGGCTCAGATTTCATAAAACAGTCCCACCCTAACCTGTCCACCCTGTTTTGCTGCTGCTTTTACAGTAATGCTGTTGAGGGAAATTGGACAGATGAGTAGAATACACAGACATTTTTAACGGGAATGTATGTTTCCTGTTCTTAGTGCAGCCAAGATGAACATGTCAGTGTAGGTATTTGTTACAACCACCTTATATCCCATGGTCTCTAGTCAATCTATAGTCAAATCTAGTCAATGAAAATACAGGAATATTTAAGTTATCACAGAGGAGGAGCTGAATAACTAGTCCTCAAGAAATCCCACATAATTCTCCTATTCAGAATTCAAGAAGTAGGAAGAGAATCTGGAGCAGAGGTGGGATGTGGGAAGAGTGTCAGGAACTTAGTAAGCATCAACATCATTACAAAAGCAAAAGTTAAATCTGTAAAAAAAATCAAAGCTATTTAGTGGACAAAGCAGTTGCAGAACAGCTGGCTTTACAGTTCCGAGGCATGCCATTTAACAAGGAAATGGGAAGAAGTTGGGGAAATCCATCTCTCCCAAAACCAGAGAGTCTTCTGTTGGCAATACTGTTTATTTTGCAATTGCGACAAGAATACCTTTATTGACTTGTGTAAGTATCAACTTTATATTCATATTTACTTTAACCAGTAAACGGAAAGAAGTATTTGTACACAATGTAAATTGACTTTAAGCCTTCATTTAAAGGAAATTCTAATACATGCTTGTCTTTACTAAGTGGAAAGTATTGGAATAAATTTGTCTAACAGCATAGCTTCCCCATTTCCTGATGACAAAAAGAATAGATCATTGCTGATAAGCCTGAAGTTATTACTAGAGAAGTCAAATAATCTTTGTCGTCCAATTGTCCAACATATGTAAATAATTTAAATTTTATTTGTACACTTTAATTATCTGGCCTCGAGACTTTTGAATAAAATTATCTCTATTGTTCTATTACTGAAGTTATTTTATGATACGTCTCTTTCAATGATAATATCAGTCATCATCTTCTAATAAAAAAACTGGAAAAGGTAGCAGCAGATATAAAGCCTAATGCAAAAGCAGGAAGAACACATGCAGGAGAAAGGAGAACAAGGTAGATACGAACACAGTAAAGTATGTACTAAACCAAAAAAAGGGTCTTCAAATATGATTTCACAGATGCTATCTTCAAAATGAAACAAAGAAAAATGAACCCACAATATGATGATGTTTATATAGCAAAAGATGAGGGAAATGAAGCTTTATGTGTGTGAAGGATCTCAGTCAAAATCAGTGACGCTATGATGTGCTTTCATAGATTTTATTGTTTCTTGAGAGTTTCAAGTGTAATTATGAAATTTTGGTAAGTTAAAAAAATAATCAAATTCATCATCTAGCAGCAGTCCTTATGATGATTAATTTTTCAAAATTTCATTTAAAGGCGAGAATAAAAGTAAAATTTCTGATTTATTGCCTGAGTCAGCAACAATATGCCTTGACAAAAAAAAAAAAAAAAAGAAACAAACGTGCATGGTAGGATACTTGCTGTCCTGCTTTTCATATCTAGATAAATTTTGCATGAGGATATGTGAAGACAAGTGCATGTATGTTATCATCTTCCTCATGTCTGGGCTTGCATGAGATTGGACACATGGACTAGAAAACTGAGAAGCACTAAAGACCTATAAAATCTGTCAAATGGGAAATACTGAAGACACATGCTAATATCTTTCTCCATACAGCCCATCAAAGTACTTGGAAGAGTGGCCTCTGGTTTTAAACAAGTCACAGCTTCTAAATGATCACCTTTTTTTTCCACTACTTTTCAGTACCAGGAATGGTTTGGTTTTCTTGCCGTCGAAAGCAGGAAACTCTGGACTGTTGTATAATCTTGCATCCAAATGGCTTATTCTCTCTCTATCTTCCTTATGGTTGAAGGCAGGTTTGGAAGTCTGTGTTTTAACATTCATCTTCTCCTGCACTATCTTGGAAGAACTATAGAACAGTCAAACATATTAGCGAAAACATAGCAGTAATCAGCAGAAAAGATGAAAGAAAATACCAGAAAGTTTCACAAGAGCACATATCGAAGAAGATGCCAGTACTTTGACAGAGAACCCATATCCTGGAATAAGGGAAGGAATAGGTAATCAGTGTGATGATTCCTTCAGCCTTGATTCCAGGCTACCCACCATTCTATTTGTACCTGCTGAAACCATGCCTCCTGCCATTATATCAGAAAAAAATTATTTTAAAGTGCACACTGCACACTAGGCACTGACTTTATGGGTCAGTAAATTCAAGTATAAGTATCAGTCAGTCCTCTATTGTCTTATATTCACACAGTAGGAGCTATAATTACTGTTTCTCAATATCTACTGATCTGCAGACATTTAAATTATGAGTAACTGGCTGGCTGAAATGCACCTTGTCTTACATCAGCCTGTGACAAGAGAAAGACTTTGACTTTCACACAGAGAGAATAAAGCTAATAACCTGAGATTGGGAAAGCTGCCAAATAAGATTCCAGGCCACCTGCTTTGCTTGCCAGGTGTCAGCATGTCAATTTTTAGAGTAGCTCACAGTGCAAGTATCATGAGGTGAGGAAGCGGATTGACCAAGCAAGACAAGAGCTCCACTCCACTCCTCAATTAAAAAAAAAAAACAAAAAAAAATATATACAATGAGTACATGACAAAATGACCAAGGATGATGAGGAGACAGAAGATGTATCGCAGAAGACTTACCATAGCCATTAAAAGGACAGGAGCATGAAGATGCCTCTGAAACAGTAACAAAATGAGAAGAAAATTGAAAAACAGATACTCCACAAATATTTAGTCTATAGTCTCTTAAAGTCTATCTGCACTTCTTATTGAATACCCTCTGAAAGATTGTATTGCTAAATTGGTTTATAGCACAAGTTAATTAATTAATTGTTATCTCATGATCCTTCAGTATTTTACTTAAATATAATAATTTAATCAGATTTTTTCTATGCAAATATTCTGATGTCACAATGTGGTGTACTATGTAGACTTTAGATATTGTGTTATGACAAGGAAGCAAAACATCATCAACCTCCACAATGGCATGGAAAAAGAAGGAAGCTTCAACTTCTACTATGGTATGTAACACTGGATATAATATTTTGATTGTTCCCAAGCACTCCAAAAGAATATCTGCTCTGGAGAAACGAAAGAAAGTATACACTGTCATTTCTCCAAACAAAACCAAACACTCACCTACACATACCATTCCCTTAGCCCCAGGGAAACACTTGCTTAAAGTATTTTATAACACACTAGTAATCTTCAAGGTTTTCCTCTACTTTCTTCATCATATGTTAGTGTTACATCTATGTAAGGTTACTCAACACACAGTAAGTCTACATAATCTTATGCCACTGCATTTTACATTTGTGTCAGTCATTTTAAGAAATATTCCCTTTGGGACTAATAGTGCTAACATTGACTAAAGTATTTTAAAACAGATTAAAAAAAATGACAGGTTTGAGTATATTTCATATTAGATGGCATATGTATCAAAAATACTTTAATTTTCTACTTTGAATGTATAAATTCCCACTTCATCTCTCAAGTGAGATACCTCAGTATTAATAGTTTAGTTTTGCAGCAGTAAGTTCAGATGGTAAAAGTTGGACTGAAGAACAATGTAGGTAAGTATGCTGACCTTACAGACAACGAAGAAACAAATCTGAAAGGCATGATTCAGCCCATGCAAACTGACTAGCTTAGACTTTCAGATAACAAAGATTAGATAAGACATATTTTTCTTACACTTTGCTTACACTTATTCTATCATGTCCCGTGTTGTCCTATCCTAGCTTTCCTGTCCTAGCCTGGGTTTAACAACTTAAATTTAAAAATTCATTTAAATAGTTATCATTCAAAATAAAATTAATAGCTCCTGAAATAATGAGCCCTTTGCTGTGTAATGGTAATATCCTGCAGTGTTAGAAGGCGATCATTTGGCTGGGAGCAAGGAAAAATCCCTCATCACCAGAAAATATGTTTGTGTGAAACTAGGAAATCCTAATTTCTTTCTTGACTCTACAGAAAATTACATATAATGACTAAGCAAACAAGAAGGCCAAGCACTCACTTTTTAATTATACTAGATTTATTTGCGAACTGCAGATCTGACCTTAACCTTATGCAGAAATTTGTAACAACTGGGGAGAAGACTACACCTGAGATTCCTGAAACCTCTGAAGACTTTTTAAGTTTACTGTTTTAACTGAACTATCAGTTATTTAAAAATAAAATAGAATAATAATAAAAATAACACCTAAAGAGGCACTTACTCCTCAACAAAAAAAAATCCCAAACCCCAAAGTTTTATAATCCCCATACCCTATGAGAATTTGAGTTGAAAAAAAGAGGACAGTGTCCTGGATGTATAGCAGTTGTAGAAAAATAATGGTGTTGGTGACTGTCCAGGTACCTTGATATCTTCATTTTAGATGATGATTTCTTTCTGCACCATGACTTCGAGACTTTATTAGAATATGCAGTTCTGTGAAGATATTAGAGAAATCCAGAAGTGCATTGAGAGTCTTGTAGCAATTACTTCAGAGAGATCTCTCTCAAAAGTAGTTCTAGGCTACATTAGAAATATTCCCAGAGGTTCAGAACTTCAAAACTACTGAACACTATCCAGCCTGGAAGAATATGAGAATCAAAGTTGGGGTCAGTATTGGAATACTGGAATATCCAATAATGGAAACACCTCAAACAAGACTGTAATATAATTGTATGCAAAATCACCTATATATTTAGAGTGATGTGAACTATAAGGATCTAGATAATATAACATTCCATAAATTTATACTTTAAATTTAATTTTTTTTAAATTGAAATTTGTAAATGTAGAGTAACTTAAATACTTATGTCAATATTACTCTGAAAATTTATCCTATCCTGTATGTTTTCCTATCCTACCTTTGCTGTCCTAGCCTAGTTTTTATTTTTTTTAATTTTTTATCCAAAACATAGTTTTGGTCTCTGTGTAAACATTATCTATTATTTTTCTGAGATTTAGCTTTGCTACTTTTAACACTGTAAGGGTTTGGGGTTTTTTTTTTTCATTTTTCTGCTAACCCATTTCCCTCAACCCTTTCAATTCAGTGACAGCCACTGTCCATTCCCAAACCAGATGAATAGATGATGTGAGGAAAGCAACTTAAAAGACTTGATAAAGACTCAAGAATAAGATGTAAAGCCTTATCTATCCTTCTTTTGACAATTCCATTACTGAAGCTGTCAAATAAAATGAATAAAATGAATGATGTGTGTGTACATGTATATATATATATACATACACACACATATATATGCACAATGCCTCCATAGTAGATGTGGTAAAGAGACATTGAAAAGATGAACCATTTTACAAATGTAAATTTACAAATATCTATTACTTTTTACACTTGGAAAGTACATGGGACTTTTTGATTTGTGGTATGAAAGATGAGGGTAAGTATGTGATAAAAAACAAAGGCCTTGTAAATCATTAGCACAGAAGTGCACATCTTTTCCGTCTGACGTTTTACCAATATGAGCTAAGTTGAACTATTAGGTAGCTTTTCTTTTGGAGCACATGACAGACAGATCTTCATTCATTATTGATTTTAGACTCTGTTTTCTCTTTCTTGGTGCTATCAAAGTTTTTTGTCAAGCCTTTAGAATACTGAAGCTTTTGGAATCAGGAAACCTCAAAAACTACTTAAGATTTCAAATATGGAAATTAATACTGTCTTGAATTATGTCAGTTAAATTATTCTAGTGAGATATGTGTTTAAACTACTATTCCTCTTATGAACATTTTTATTATGGGATAAAGATGCTGACATCGCTTATGTATAAGCTCACGCAAAAATTCATGCACCATTTAGTATAAATATATATACAACCAGGAAGTCACACTAAGTCTAACTCTCATGAAAGGTCTTCTTATCTACATGGACATGCTTTATTCTTTCTCAGAGACATTGACAGTAATGGATTTTATCAAAAGTATACTTCCTACTTTTCCATTAATGCAGCCTTTCTGGTTTGGTAGCAAGATGTGCTCTGCAGAATTCACCTGTCAACTCTTCATTCTTTTTTTTTTTATTTGAATAAAATTCACCATTATTTAGGATTTCATAGAATATAACTGACAGGCAGCAATTTTATTTAGTGAATCATTTTGATGACTCATGGCATGACTTCGTAGAACAGTCCATAACTAAATCAAACTGTAACAGTAAGGATGACTTTTATAGCTACCAAATGGAGAGCTTATGTATTTCCATCCAGACTCTGGTCAAAAGCAGAATTTTGAAATCATTGTTTCCTTTAATATCATCAAGCATTTTGTAAAACTAAATTAAAATCCGATGAAGAGTTGCGTTCCTTTGAGTAAAAATAAAAGTGATTAAAACGTAATTTACAACGTGCCTGAAACATGTATCGCAAGTTTGGGGAATGATGTGGCATCTATATTGAACAAAAAAGAAAATCTTGTTAAAAAAATTCAGCTCCAGTGCCTTTACCAAAGCAAACTTCATTACTGAATGCAGTTCTACATTAGTGTCGTATATATACAGAGTCTCAGAATACCATCACTTAATACAACACACTCAAGTTTGCTATATATTAAGCATAAGAAATCATATTTCTTTCATAGAATCATAGAATCACCAGCAACTCAGTGCAAGTACAAACCGGGGAAGGAGTAGCTTGAAACCAGCCCTGCAGAAAGGAATCTAGAGATCCTCATTGACAGCAGGCTCAATACAAGCCAGGCGTGTGCCCTGGCAGAGAGGTTATAGAAAATGAAATGGGGAAAAAAATAATTTAGAACATTTCAATGGAAAATAAACACATAGCAGCTTTTAAAGGATTTCTAGACAGATTCTATAGAAGACAGCAAACCAAGGAAAAGCTGCTGTTTTAGCCCAGGGAAGATTTTTCACTTTTAAATGAAGCATTACAAAAGAATCTGAAAATCTGTTGACACATATACATGGATTTCAAAAGGTAAAGGATACTGTCATTATAAATCCTAGTACAAGGGATTATGGAATAAATCAGAGACAAATAAATAAATTCAAAATCAAAATGTGAAGCCAAGAATATGACATGTAATCAACTAAGTAAATGAAGTAGAAGGCTATGGGGTAAACCACTAACATTATAACAAAATATTTGGTTAGAAGAATAGTTTTACTGTAGATTAAAATCCTGCCAGGGCTTTCATGATTGTAATCCATCTGGATAATATGTGTATTTTCATGGTGGATGCGCCAAGGATGTGTGAATAAAGAAAAATAAGAAGAACAAATTTCTATCCTTAAAATTAGAAATACGTTTTTATTGGAAATTTTTTGTTTCATCATTATTCATCAATATGTTATTAAATATAATAACTAAAAAGTTACTAATCTAAATTAAAAAGTGTGTTCTAGTGTGTTATTTTCATTAGCTAATCACTGGCAATGGTATCTAATGAAGAGGTGATAATCCTTTTTTACTGCACAACTGACAGTATACATAAGTATTTGTTTATATGGCTTTACTTTTATAAATTCGTGCATTTTTTCTTCAAGTAAACAGACTACAATTGAAGTTGGGACTCTGATACAGATCTGTGATTTAGGATTATAAGGAGGACTCTGAATGAACTATTTTAATCATATACTTAAAATCATAGAATCATAGAACAACCAGGTTGGAAGAGACCCATTGGATCATTGAGTCCAACCATTCCTATCAAAATACTTGGTATTAAACTAGATTAAAAATAAAGACTTAACTTCTCGATGAGACAGATGTAATCTCAGAATCACAGAATTATAGAATCATAGAACAACCAGGTTGGAAGGGACCCATCGGATCTTGTAGTTCAACCATTCCTATCAAACACTAAACCATGTCCCTCAAGACCTCGTCCACCCATTGCCTTAAACACCTCCAGGGAAGGTGACTCAACCACCTCCCTGGGCAGCCTATTCCAATGCCCAATGACCCTTTCTGTGAAAAACTTCCTTCCACCCTTATGCAGGGTGGAATAGACTTCAGGAGGCCACCTTGTCCAGTCTCCTATTTGAAGCAGGTCCAATTAAACTAGGATATTTTGGCCAACTGAGTCTCCAAAAAGAGATACTCCACAGCCCCTCTAGGTTAACTATACCAATGCCTGATGACTCTCATTGTAAAGGATATTTTTTGCTCTAATCTAGTTAGAATTTTGTCTTACTGAGCTCTCTCTCCATCAGGCAGAACATGGAATGCTACATGCTTGAGATACCTCATCATACTGCTCTTCTGCTATACTCACTTCAGGAGGCCAATGTCTTTCTTCTGTTTGGAGACTCAAAACAATATGGGCCGATATGGTCTCCTAAGCACTGAAAAGGGGAAGAATCATGCCTTTCAACATCCTGTATGTATTCCTGCACACGTAGCCTGGGAAGTCACCGGCGCTTTGTGACAAAAGCACACTTCTGACTTATATTCTACTTGTTTTCGACCTGGAGTCTCAGATCTTCTTCCATAAAGTTACTTCTTGGGCAGGTGACCTGAAAGCTTCACTGTTCCATGGAATTACTCACTCCCAGCTTGGGGTTTTGTATTTGTCCTTACTGAATTTCATAAGGTTCCCATAGGACCATATGCCCTACTTGTCAATAACCATTTGCTCCAAAGAGAAATTTTTCATGGGCATCTGAAACAACTAAATCGGGAGGAGCATTTATTGAATTTGATGGAAGAGTGGACAGCAGAAAATCTGAAATGCAGCCAACATTTTCCCCTTCCTCTAGCAAGGTTGCTTCCTTTTCAACAATCTTCTTCAAACACTTTTATAATATAATCTTTCACAGTAAACAGACATAAACTCATAAAAGCCTCTTCATAAGAGCAACTAGTAAACTGGAAAAATGTGGTTTGATTCAATAAAGATAGAATTAGGATGGTGTTTTAGGCTGATATAAAACCCAACTGTTTCTAAGATTGGCACTACCACCCTTCTTCCCTTATGTGTATGATTTTCTCAGTGAAGAATGATCCCAGGGAGAGATGGAACAGTTCCCTAATCCCACTGAACTCTTCTTCTTAGAAGAAGAAAAGAAAATATTCTCATGCTCATCAGAAAGAAGATCTGTCTTATTCTGGGCCTTCAGGATTACTGGGACAAACACAGACAACTAAGAATGGATATACAGAATAGAAGAGAGAATAAGGTGATATCTTCCAGCTTCAGCATAGTCTTAAATCAAAAGCAAAGTCCCCTGGTTTAGTTCATACTTATGAACTACATAAGATAAAACTACTCTGTCACTTTTCTCTTGTATTTTCTTATATAATGCATCTTTCTAACATACACTTTTGAAAACTGTGATAGATCCTAGTAGTGTTTTAGGTATCAATTTTAAAAGAGAATCATATTTTTTCCTGGAGCTTATAAATGCAATATCGAAAGGAATGATATGCCAAAAAAAAAAGCTTCAATGTGACAAATGATTCAACCCTTGTGTTTACTATAACCGTTTCATCTACAGCTTAGACCATTTTCTTTTTCACAGTTCACAGTAGCCAGCTGGTTTTTGTCTATGACATACCCAGTGGGCTTTTCCATTTAAAATGAGACAAGTGTTCACGTAAAATTATCTGTTTTACATTTTTGCCAGCACTTAATGGGTGCTATTCAATAAAACAAAGAATGTTTCTTTGCTCTTACTTCTTGAACTACTTCTCATATTCTCATATTCATACCCATATTCATATTCTCATATTCATACTTCTCTATTACACATATTGTTTTCAGGACATCATTGATTCATATGACAGGACAGGATAGAACATTAAACTATCATCTAGTTTAAGTGGTCTGAGCTTAGCTTAAGTGTGATCAGTACAGTGTCTGATTACTAAGCAAGTATTTAGATGTTCCCTAAAATATGTTTATTCCTCCATCTATTAAAAATAATAAGACAAAATTAAATAATAAATTAAAAATAACAAAAATTTCAGAAAGTTAAACCTGGCCCCTGTGGTGTATTGGTTTGTAATTTGAGGTCTGAATTTGAGGAGATCAGATCCTGTCCTCCAAGTAGCTCACTACCCTTCTGAAACCAACCTAGTTTAATGAACAAAGGTGTTATTTTTCTGTTTGGCTTGTATCATTTGTCGTTATTCAAAAGTCATGATAATTAAAGAACATTCATATCAGTTTGTTTTAATCTTCCTTCTAGGATCCTCTCCTGGTGCTTTTTGTATTCTTCAGAGTTTCTAGATTTATCTCTGTGCATCTTTTATGTTCCCTCATCAATTTGCCTAATTTCTACTTTTGTGTGATGCCGTTTTGATTTTTTCACATTATTTAATTGCTCCTAACATAACCATAATTTATTAAAATTCCTTACCTGTTCAAGCTTCTAGATCATGTCTTCTTTTTAAAGATCAATTTTGAGAATGACCCATTATGGATTCAAATTATTCTGCAGTGGATTTTTTACCACAAATTTGTTATTAAATGATCTCAGTCTGTTCTGAAAAACATGTCAATTTAACATCTCTATACTGTGTTGGATAGTGAGTTTCTTAGACCACATGCTAAATTTTATTATCTTAAGAAATGCTGTATTTCAGAAAAGACTTCCAAGTCCTTCAATATACTTTCAAGTATTTTGATAAGGTCTCCATAGCTTTTCTCCTGCAAAGATTTATAGTGTGTTCCAAAACTCAAATACAAATTGTTGATTGTAGAAATCTGTACAGATATGAGATTGGAAAAAAGACAGTATTCTTGGGGGTTTTGGCACATTTCTTTAAAAAAGGAAAGAAAAAACACTTTGTTTGAAAGGGATCTGAAGAGAGCATAACATTAAAAATACTGATGTTTGTCTTATAGTATATGCAGGCAGAATTGAGTCTAGAGATTTCCTAATGCATTTAAAGCAGTTGCTAAGAAATGTCAGTTTGGAGAAAGCAATAATTTTTCCAGACTTCTAACATTGTATTCTTCTGTGTATTCTGCATCAACAAACTTCAGCTCAGACTAATTTTTTATGTTGTCAGATGGAACAGAAAGAAGATATACCTTACCTTTACTTTCCTTCCTTTTGACAGTATATGTCAAGAGAATAATGTGGGTTAGGCTCAATTTGATGATATTAAACATGATTGTGACAACCGATAATGGTTCTAAATTGAAGTTCTTTCTCTTTCCATTTGCAGGGGCTGACAGCATGATAATAATAACTTATTCAAGATGAACTTATTCAAGATGAAAGGTGATCACAGAATCATAGAACAACCGAGTTGGAAAAGGCCCAGCGGATCATCGAGTCCAACCATTCCTATCAAACACTAAACCATGTCCCTCAGCACTTTGTCCACCTGTGCCTTAAACACCTCCAGGGAAGGTAAATTAACCACCTCCCTGGGCAGTTCGTTCCAGTGCCCAATGACCCTTTCTGAGAAAAATTTTTTCCTAATGTCCAGCCTAAACCTCCCATGGCAGAGCTTGAGTCCATTTCCTCTTTTCCTGTCCCTTGTCACTTGGGAGAAGAGGCCAGCTCCCTCCTCTCCAAAACCTCCTTTCAGGTAGTTATAGAGAGCAAGGAGGTCTCCCCTCAGCCTTCTCCAGGCTCTCTGAGCTGTTCCTCATAAGGCCTGTTCTCCAGACCCTTCACCAACCTCTTTGCTCTTCTCTGGACTCACTCCAGAACCTCAACATCCTTCTTGTGGTGAGGGGCCCAGAATTGAACACAGGATTTGAGGAGCAGTCTCACCTGTGCGAGTACAAAGGGAGAATAACCTCCCTGGACCTGCTGGTCACACTGTTTCTGATACAAGCCAGGATGCCATGGGCCTTCTTGGCCACCTGGGCACACTGCTGGCTCATGTTCAGTCGGCTGTCAATAAACAACCCAAGGTCCCTCATCATCCATGCAGCTTTCTAGCCTTTATTCTCCTAGTCTGTAGCTCTGCATAGGGTTGTTGTGCCCCAAGTGCAGGACCCAGCATTTGGCCGTGTTAAACCGCATGCCACTGGACTCTGCCCAGTGTTCCAGCCCATTCAGATCCCTTTGCAGACCCTCCCTATCCTCTAGGAGACAGACACTTTCACCCAGCTTAGCTTCATCTGCAGACTAATTTGATATTTGATATTTGACTACCTAGGAAGACATATCACTAAGTTACAGTCTACTGACTATTTCTCCATTAAAGAGGCATAAAGGAAAAAAAATACTTCCTTAAAGCAGGAAGTCCCCATTGTTACAAGTTAAATGTAATTTAAATATCTAAAATAAGTACCTGAAATTTATCAGTAATAAATCCATGCTTTGATATTTATTTAATAAAGAAATAAAATGAGTAATAAAGTGTATAAGTTGCCAAGATATAAGGCTATGTACTTTTCCCTTGACAGTTAAAGATCACAATACTAATATCCCTGTGAGTTTAGGAAGCTTCTCCATCTTCACTTGTAGAGTCATGCTTAAGATATTAGCAAGAACTGTAAAAATAATGTGAGATTTTTTTAAATTTTGCAGAGATCAGTGACAAGGGAAGTATATTTCTTCATTTGAGAAGGTATTATTATGCATTAGATTGAGCAGAGACTGGACAGGATGATAGGTTTTTTACTATAGATTAACTTTCTTTTCAGTATTATCAGCATAGGCACTGTAATCAATAAAAGCTCTTGTACATCATTCAGGATTCATTGATGGGCTTCACTGACTTCAAATTATATAACCCTCTTAACTGTCCAGATTTCACTGCCAAATTTTGTGAAGAAAAGAGCAGTCATTAATTTAACTGTGTTGATTTGGGTTTTTACTCCCCCAGAATAAATTTAAAGAATTTTCTTACTGCAAGAGAAAATAAATAAATCAGAAGCTGAACTGAGAAGGAGGTGTATCCTCTAGCTTTGAACTATGAAATTACCATTCAGGAAAGACAAGAAATATGGTGATATACAGGAAATTAGTTAAATTTAGATCTCCAGAAAACAGTAATCCAGGAATTTTCCATATGGTTAACAAAGCATTAAAAATTAATTTGCCCCTCAATATTGATTTAGCCATCTTATTATACTATGACAGAATTTACTGAAATTTGGAGACGTTTTTCTCTCCTTTCCTCACTAGTTTTACAGAAAGGTCAGGCTAGTGAAAGGTCATACTTATTTTACTTAATAGCCCAGTGCTTTTGGCATTCAGTAGAACCCTTCTGACTCATATTCAACTTTAGTAAATCTCAGTCCCCTGCTTCCAAAAAGACTTGATGGGAGCATCAAGTCAGAATGTTCTCCAGAGTCCACACCCTTTACCCTCTGATATTAATACTGTTTTTAGACACATGAATAAATAGTAGCTAATAGAAACATGGATTAAAAGTAGAAGATTCATTTCTTTGATAAGTATCCTAACTACCAGACTTATCTCACATACCTCCTTTTCTTTGGAACAATGAACATTGAAGTAATTATATTAAATGGGTGGAGTTATGCTGACATTAATATTCAAGAGTTCAGCATATCACTATTCAGATATAATTGTGGCCTGATCTTTCTGGCATATCAGCAAGTTAAGAGTTTCTCTATTTTATTAAAATAGTGTTTAACTGTTTCATTTGTGCAGTGTGAAACAGAAGATGTGAACACAGTGCCGAAGGCTACTTAACTCACCCAGTTCTGTCAAGAGAAAGATATGGGTCACAACACTTAAGGAGGAACCTGAAATCTAGATTGCACACATGCCCTGACAGCGGTCTTAGCCACTGACTTAATTATATGGGATTACTTCAGGAGTCAACTTTATCAGAAATAAATATTATCCCTTCCCCTCTCTTTCTATCCACTACACTCCCCTCTCCTCCTCTAAGACTTTTACTAAAATTCTACTCAGTGCATGGTTTGTACTTCCTATTTTTCTTGCTTAGGCCTGTACTCTTATTGTTCTCATAACTATGAAGTGTTTTACGAATGCATGACCTCTTTCAATGTCAAGATGTTTCGCACTTAAATTTAGGTCAAATTCAGCTCAATAAATCTGTAAAGGTGAAACCAGAACAACAGCATTACTGACAAATTCAGTTTAAAACCATACAGGTTGCAATTCTGTCTGTCTGCTGAGGGATGGTAAACTCTATAAGGGGACACCAGGGTGTTAGTTCCTTTTTCAGACTGAATGGACAACATGGCATGCTTTGCATCTGATGTGCATCTTGCTTTTGCTCCAAGGAAACTTCAGGTCAAAGAGAGCTCTGTGCCAAGATGGAATCATGATATAGCCAAAATACAGATCCAAATGTGGAAATGTGAGTGTTTCCCTTTATTATGTGAAGCAGATTAATCTACAATGCTTCTTTCGGGGCCCATGTAATTCCACAGGTGAGAATGTACATCGTTTCTATACTTTCTTAAGTTCAGGAACTGCAAGCTCATTTACAAGAAGCAAGTCAAATCTAGGCAAAACCATCAGTCCCTCATTATCAATGTCTATTTTTTTTGTTATTATCATTGTTATAGTTTTCAAAATGTAAAGACTGGAAAACAATGGAAATATAAAAAATAGTACCCCCCAAAAAAGGAAGAAGCATAAATTAGACTGAAATTCATGCGTTTATACGAAATCTATATCCTACATTATGTATTTGAGTGAAAGTTTGGCTTATCACCAAAAATCATATTGATTTCATTTTCACTATCCAAGTACCCCATAGGAAAAAGCATTTAAATTTGAACAGTCTTTCAGAAGATCAGACCAACTGGAATCAGATGTTGTATGAAGACAAAGTGAATGTCATTTTGGACACTCCTTTTTTTTTATTTCCTTCTAAAAAGTAGATTTTTTTTCCCAAGATATTGAACTAATTCTTTCAAAAGACTTGTTAAGTAACTTGTTTGTTGCTTTAAGCTTAAACTGGAAACATCTGGAAGACATTAGGAAAAAGCCTTCTGCTCCATTACTTCTTCTCCTCCAGTTCCTTGTAGTTTTCCATAATGTCACAACAGCTCATACCTGTATAAACAAATGAGAACACTTCAGCTATATTTTATAGTCTGACTAACTCACAGGATCCTTGAATAAGTAGGTACAGGACTAATCCACTTCAATTGAATCGTAGATTCTGCTTATATTGAAATCAATCTATTAAAAAATTACTGTTAAAGTTTCAGAATTAAATAAAACAAAGTTAGGGAACTCTAATA
The DNA here is from genome assembly GCA_033558105.1 of Coccyzus lansbergi. Taxonomy (NCBI): domain Eukaryota; kingdom Metazoa; phylum Chordata; class Aves; order Cuculiformes; family Coccyzidae; genus Coccyzus; species Coccyzus lansbergi. The sequence continues at coordinate 1,584,231 of JAUMJK010000594.1, forward strand.
ATTTATTGCTTTATTTTCAGTTGCAATATATTAAATAGATCTAAATTTGATTTTTACATCTTCTAAAGGGGATTTTTTTTTAGATTTTACTGGCTTCTAAAACAGACATAAGATATTTCTCGATGTTTCTTAAACGCTTGCATGAGTAACGTTTTGTGTATTCAACCTTCTTCAAAATAACGTATGTTCCATGACAGGTTCCCAGGTTAATGAAGATGGTGATAGCAGCAGTTCCCTTCATGACTGCTGCAGGTGGTGAATCTTGTTACTGCTGCTAAGGCTGCCAATGTAAGTACCTAACCAAAAAGCAGCTGGGTAAATAATACATCCATTTTTGTTCCTAGAACCTTCAGACCGGTATAATGGAACATAAGTTGTAATTGGGAGACTGTTTCTGCCAAAGATATTCTTTTTTTTTTTTCCCCGTACTTCGAATGACATTTTTGAAATATCATAGTGGAAGAATGCATACTTCCTATTACACTGCGTTTTGAACTCCATGCTTAGTTGCCTTATATACAGAGATGGAAAGGAGTGCACAAGAACTGTTCCATTACAGTAATGTAAATCAAGTGTAACTTTACGAAAGTAAATAGAATCATGGCAGGACAAAGCCAGCGTAACTATGGAAATCAGACCTAGGTTAGAGCTTTTATTACTACTGATTAAAGTATAGGAAAAAAGTGAATAAATACTTACATATAAATATATTGAATAGTCATTCCTTCTGATATTAAACTAAATCTTCAGAAAAAAAACAAACTTTAGAAAAAATTAAAAAGGTATAAATAAGAACATATACACAAAATTAGCAATAATGGCTTTTAGGTGTTTGCATATAAAAGCTGAAGGAACTAATGGAAGAACACAGATGATTCTCCTGGAAAATCCTTGTCTTATCGCAGAACACCTCGTACATCCATGAAAATCTATGTTGGCAGACTTTTTGATTTCATAGAGCAAAGGACTGATTTATTTTTGTGTGAAAGAGGTTTTTGACACGTTACAAGTTTGCGTATTTTACATTTAGATGGCGTAACTTAAAACAGTCAAAAGCTATGCAGGTCAGAGAACCAGGTGGCTAAGGAAGCAGAAAGATTTTCACTTTGACAAGGCAGCTAGTATTGCCAACGATGCTGGCAAGAGGATGTAGCATTCACTGAGAAAATTACAGTGGAAAGAGCAGCAGGTTTTATAATGCAATTAAAGCAATTTCTAAGCCAGTGCCAGTTTCCTTATCACAGGAAAATAATTTTCTCACCTACCAGCACTATATTTCCTAGATCACATGCAAAGTTTAATGTCTTAAACTTGTTTTTAATGGCATATTTTGAGTAAGTTGTAAACCAAATAAATTTTAAATAAAACCATGTCATATAAGTAGGAAAACATAGGTAGTTTATACAGAAAGTATTCAGACAAAAGTACTACTGTTTCCAAAGAAGGGTGAGTAAATACATTCAGGACACATGTTACTTCAGGCTTATTTTAAATTTGTCTACATTTGCAAGTCTATATTTCTGTTTTATAAGAAAACATTTGCATATAACATTGAAAAGTTTTAGAGGTGGTAAATTCTTTTAAATGCTTGACTATTGTGTATCTTCTAAAAATGAAGAAAAGTAAGTTATTAATCAACAAATTTCTGTAATGTGAAAAAATATCATAAGCTAGTCAGTTGCTTTGTGGTAATACAACAATGTGGTCTGACCTAAAGCAGCAGTTTTCAAGTACAAAATAGTTCTCCTTTGTCAGATTCCCTCGACGTTATTTGCTGTTGTCACTTTTCTGTGTACCTTGGATATTATACCTCTACGGGGAAATGACATAAACTTTTCCAAAGAAAAGATAAAATGTGGCATGAGAAAACAGCAGTAAGAGTATATGCCAATTTTATGTTTGAATGCAGATGGAGTTGGAAGGCCACGGACAACACTCATGAAGCTAGAAAACTTCATAGAAAGCTGGAAAGCAATGCCCTGCACAGATATAGTAAGTGAAGCTACTTTCTCAATGAAATTACTGAAGAAAGTATATTTCTGTCCAAATTTCCAAATGATGTAGTGTTGTTTAATTAAGTGTGACAAATCAATACAGGGTGTTCTCAAGAAACTGAAGGAAGCCAAATTGAATGCAATCTGAGTTTCTGAGTTTTAAGGTGATACTAATTCTGCATGCTAGTACCACTGCTATAATTTATGTCTTCTTTATCTTTTTCGAAAAAAGAAACTTTCCTGATAGAACTACTGACTATTGATGTCTGGTTTCACCATTTCATATGGTTATGTTTTTGAGTAGCCAGACTGATTCATCAGTGCACTATAATCTGAATTCCACCAGCAGAAGACAAATATGTCAAGTGTCACAATTAGAATATGTCTGCAATATGTGACTGAGAATGTGAAAAGGTCTTTAATTCAGGTAATATCAAGGCAGAGGTTTGTTTAAGGTTTTTGCCTTCTGTTATCTTAGAAAGGCTCTGTGTGTTTTCATTCTCTTTCCAGCATCTTATTCTAATTTTACTAGTGTGTTTACTAGTATAGATATAAATACAATCAGAATATAAATCCTTTAGAGTTCAGAAAATAATTTAATCTACTTTACCAGGAATTATGGAATCTATTGCAATGTTAATGCCATATTCATGAAAAGGCAAGCAAGCTTTTATCTTGTTCCAGTTGGAAGGGAGTTCATCATCAGTGGAAAATAAATGTTTTCCTTCTCCAGTTCACTTACCATATAGGAACAGAACAACTTGTATTGAATTTAGTCATGTCAGTTCAGTCTTTTGGGATAAGGGATAAGACAGTGAAATTCAGTGTTGTCTTACTGCAGATTAAAATCTATTTGGCATACACTTTTACTCAGTTTTCTGAATTTGCATAGCAAAATAAACCCGCTGGCTTAGTTTTTAAACTTCTTTATGAGGTCAGGATGTCCATGTCCCATCAAAATAAGATATTTTAAGAATCTGAACCCCTTAGATATCTTTGGAAGAATAAGATGTTGTGCTTAAAACACAGTCAAATATATCAGAGTAAATGTTTAAAATGTTGTGATTTTTGTGTTTCCTGAGTCTTAAGCAATGGTTACCTTTGTAATAACCTTGTAAACATGTAAATTTTATCAGGATCAGGTTCACAAGAATTACATATATATTGAAATGGAGTGTTGTATGGGTGTGTGTGCCTGTGCACATGCATATGGGGCCAGATGATATGGACCCAGAAGTACTGAGGCAGCAGGCTGTAGTGCTCAGCAGTCATGGTTAACTGAAGAGCCTTTGACACTGTTTCCTGCTGCATTCTCCTGGGAAAACTGGTTGTTCATAGCTTGGGAAAATGTACTCTTTGTTGGCTAAGACATAGCTGGATAACTGGGCCCAAAGAGTCATGTTGAATGGACTTAAACCCAGTTGGTGCCAAGACACAAGTGGTGTTCCCCAGTGTTTGGGCCAATTCTGTTTAATATCTTTATTTATGTTCTGGATGAGTGATTTGAGTGTACCCTCAGTAAGTTTGCATAAGGCAACAAGTCGTGTGGGGCTGTTGATCTGCTTGAGGGTACAAAGGCTCTGCATAGGAACGAACTTGGTAAACTTGGCAGTGTTAGCAGTTTGACTTGTTAATCTTACACGTCTTTTCCAACCTAACTGATCGTATGACCGTAGATCCTATGATTCTTTATTAATGTACATTACAGAGTAGTTTGTAATCCCATTTCTTGTTTCCATCCAAGCATTCCTGGAAATTTAAAGATATAACACAAACACCTCAAGTAATTAAAAGCGATCAGAAGTGTATCTGTTTATATCACCGTTTTTCTAAAGTATCATTTCCTTTGGTTCCTAACTGGAAGATAACTTAAGGACTTCAGTGTCATATATTCCCTGGCTACTATGTGAAATATCATGAAACATCAAGCCCACAATTCTCTCATTTGTTCAACCTGAACTAAGCATGAACTAGTCAGTATTTTTGGCTTCCCATTCAGAAACAAGAAATTTTGATGATTTACAGCATGAAGTTATTTATGGCCAAGGTAACACATCATAAATGATGTTACATGCTGTTAAAAATTGTAAAGTGCTGAAAAAAAAATTCTTATTTTAACAGAAAAACTTAGATTTGTTTTAGGAGGAACTGAGTCAACGTAGGGATTATTTGAGCCACAGGATGCCTATTCTGGCACCAAGATTCACAGACTAGTGGAATGTATAACAAACCTGACTAGTTTGACATATTATGCCAGGTTTGACGAGTCTACAATCCAAAAAGGAAGAATCTGCTGAAATAAACTCTTTTCTGTATGCTGAAACATCCTACATCAAAACCTTGGCCCACCCCCCAAGGCTTTAAACATCATTCTGACTACAGGTGTCATACATGCAATTAAGGCTACAACAAGACTTCAGCAATAGTATAGTAGTGCTTTTTCATCTCCAGGATTTCTACAAAATAGTAACTAGTTGTATCTCCTAATACTTAAAACCAAGGCTAATTTTATAGACATAGGACAGGGAAGTTCAGTGACTTGCCAGGAGTCAGAGAAAAAAAAGTATTGTTCATAACTCATAGCATAGACAATTAGAATTTACATAGAAGACAGAGAAGCATGGAAATGTAAAGTACATTAGGAAAAAGCTTCTAGAAATATTAATGAGTTATTTTGGCAATCGTGACACTTCCAAAAAAATTAGAGGAATATTTGACATAGACTACGAGGGTTTACAACACATATGAAGTTGAACATAGCAGATTCATAGATGAGGCATGATTTTCAGGACATTTAATGAGTATCAAGTTTTCATTTTTAATTCTTGTTTGTAATGAGATCTTCACAGGCAAGTAATCTTGCATGGTATTATCAGTTCCATATTTTATTCTAGTCTTTTTCAACAGACATGTCTTTTTCAAGAAATAACCTAAAAAATAGACCCTTCTGTCCCCATCCCTCTCCTGTTATTACAGCCTGGTAAAACCTGTGGGCTTGGGTTTTATAATAATGGTTTTTCAAATTTTTTTCCAGATTTTTATTAGAAGGACTTTTTCATGGTGGCAAGATATAAGGTTAAAATATATTTAAAAATGAAAGAGTGATAAAACTTGCCTTTAACAGCTCTGTGAGTGCATATATGTTAGAGAAAATATGACAGGAACGGAGGACAAAAAGGAAAATACAGAATTGTAGTGGTTGTTTATGGCATCAAGCAAGGATGACTTGTCCCCTTAAATGCTACTGAACACCCCAGAAAAGGCCAAGAGACATGGTGTTGACTTTTCTGTATGCTTCTTAGGTTTACTGTATTAGGAAATTATAAATACAAGAAGTCAATAATTTATAATCTTCATGGAACTTTGTTTTCTTTCATTCATTTTAGCCAGAAATTTAAATTCTTAAATCTCATTGCACTTCTCTTAAAATGTCAGTACCTAGTAAACTTGCCTAATTCCACTAATAAATTTAATCCAAGTACTAAAAATACAGATTTTTGTATGCTAGAAATTTGTGACTTTTTGACAATGTTTCTGCAAAATGTTTTCTGTTTCAGACAAAATCTTTCACATGTGAATTTTATGAGCCTTGCAATACTAATACTATTGTGAGTTAAACCAATTCTCATTTCAATGTTCTTCAGCTATAATAGTTAGGAGAGTACATTACAAGAATGCCCATATGTTGGATAGTGTGAACATTTAGACACAATTTGCTGTTAGAAATACTCTGACTTTGGCCTTACAGGTATGAAGAGATTTTCAAAGGTTGGAAGCTACTGTGTTGTTAATGATATTATGAGGAAAGTGTTCAAGATACATCATTAAAAATCAAATTTTAATGTACCTAAACTCTTAGATGAAAACTTTAGACAAGTCAACTAAATAGTCTGACATGAAACATTAAGAAGACAAAGTTTAAAGAATTTTCCATTAATTAGGAGGCATTTGGTAATACTATTTAAAGATAAATAAAACTGACATTTTTGAAAAAGTTAGATTAAAAAAATCCAAGCTCTAACATTTTCTTCTTGCTGCTTTGCTATCCAAAACACACATAAAACATCAAACACAATAAAACACAGCTAATAAGTTGTCCAAATCCACAGATAGCAAAGTTAGAGCCTATCACAGATGCTAGAGATTTTTTTGCCTTGCCTGTGTCTATGTAAAATGCATCTAACACTTTAAAAACACCTTAGTCTTTAGCAAATTTTGTGCAGGAAAAAGTTTTGCTTTTTTTAGTTTCCTGCGAATAACAGGGTTTTTTTCATTATATTTTTACATCATTATTGCATGTTTTCATAGTAACATTTTTAAAATCTTTGTAGCTCAGTGCTGAATATACTCCATTCACAGTCAGGCATCAGAGTAAATGTAGCCCAATCTTGTTTCCACTGAAGCCAGCAATAACAGTAAAGGTATAAAGAGTTCAAAACTGCACAGATGTGCACTGGATAACAGAAAATTACCCACCTCTCTCCCATATTTTAAACTACAGCTCAGTATTCAAAGCATATGCTTTCATAAGCTAGAATTGAAAGAAATTTATATGGATATAAACTACTTGGACTTTTCTCTGTAAATAAGTGAGAAGTTATTTTGCACAAATGTTTTTTTGTAATTATATACGCATAGGGGAAATCCGCAATATTAAATAAAAGTCAAATTCACACTTCTACTTGTGTGTGGTGGCCTGATGTTAATATACCTTCAGGTTATACGATATTGAATTTTTATGAATGACTCACACTTTTCTATTAAGCTTATACAGAATTTTGTTTTCTTGTTAATAAAGAGAATTTTAGAAAATTAAAAACTCCAAGCACAGCCCTAGTATCAGATACTTTCCACGGTAACAATCTTGTGGTAAAGTCACAAAAAGAGCTACTGAACTATGGTTATGAAAGATATTAAAAGTTCTCATCCAAATTTAGGTCAAATTTTTCCTATATCTTTTACTTGTTTTGATTTGGTTTTATTTATTAAAACCATTACAAGTTATTTTTATTTGAGGGCCATAATAGAAACACAAGTTTATATACTGGATGGATGTGAAAAATACTTGAGAACAGATAAAACACTGTTATTGCTGAAGAATTTCAAGTCTCAAAGAGTAATAAATAACACACACGATGCAAGTGTGATTATGAAAAATGTCTTTGATCCAGAGATTAAAAAAGATAATAGAAATTGCACAGCAGCAACACTTTCTATACAGGAAAAACTGACATACTGTAAATATGCTTTCTTAAATGATAAAGTCTGTGTGTGATATTTTCCATAAGTAGAAATATAGGATAAAAATACAAAATTATCTAATTGTGACTTTGTAAGGCATTTTCTTTTTACCGAACTCTCTCTTTCATCTTTGTTTAATACTTCTGCAAGATTTTCAGGTAAACTAAGTAATTACAAATGAAAATGAGCAAATCAATAGGACATTTTTCATGTCATGATACAACGTCAGCCATTTCTCCTAGAGAGTCTCTTTTGAATTATAGCTAACCAAACATTAATGAATGTAGATTTTTAATAATTACAAAAAAAATATTCTTCTAAGAGAACATTTTGTAAAGGCGCCATTAAGACAAAGTTCTGACTCCTAGAAAATATTTTTACCAATTTACTGCGTATACTGTATGCTTTTTCATGGGGTTGGAACATTGTTCAGTTCACATAAACATTCCTGTGAACTGCACTAGATATTTCCACCCATGAGCAGGTGTTCCTGTTTAGTGACACTAATATGTGCTAGAAACATGGGCACCCACGTGGTAGCTATTTGTATACAATATCTTGAAGCTTTGAATTGTTATTTCTGCCTGTTATAAATAGTTGAACAACTTGTCTGTGCCTTGCATAGGCACATGGGGAGGTTATTACAAAATAAAGACAGATAGTACTATTTATTGTTGAATAACCCTTCAAAATTAAAAGTTTTTGTCCCTCACATTTTAGGCTACACTAAGACTACAACACAGTAGACTCATAGCCCACCCACCCCAGCATCAATGATTATCCAACTCTCTTGGCTGCAATAGGAAAAAGAAAGAAAGGCTCAAGTTTGCAAATGCATTTAGGCACTTAAATGTCTTCTAAACAGTGCTGGACTCATGAAAAAAAATGTGTAGGATATATTCTCTTAACATTCTTCTTCTATCGATGCTATCACGTCTAAGTTAACTTTATTTTCCATGTTCACTAGCTGTTGGTCTGATACCTGTAGACACTGAGACATACGTTCCCGGTGTTCTGTCTTATAGTTAGATAACTAGCTAAGGTCACAGTTGATCAATAACTCGTCCTTTGGACACCCTCTTCAAAGAACTCAAAGGAGCCAATGACTGTTACATCTATTTTTTTTGCAATAAACCCCACATTTATTAAATGAGGTATTTCTCATACGTTGACAAATTGCCTTTGGAGCTTTGCATTGCCTTTAAAACTTTTATTCTGTTACACATTTAATCAAATGCAACTAAAATAACATAAAAGACCTGATTAATTTATCATTGCCACACAAGAACTGGAAAAGCCCTCTAGGCAAAGCATTTTCTCTATCTCTTATGGGTAATAAAGCATTCATACATGTCATTGAGTAACCTTTCTTACAATATGCAAAGCCCCTTTTCTAAGACACCACAGAATACTCTTTCACGGTGATACATGAGAGTTTTAAACACATGACTTCCATACAAATCAATCAGAGTTCTGTGAACATCCATGCAAACTTTCAAAATCATGTCTTTATTTGATCAGTTACTGTAAAAATCTTCATAGCTGAAACAGCACTTTCAAACACATAAGATTCTAACTTAGTTTGATATAATGTTATGGTCTGATTTATAGACTCATTGAAACTGATTTATTCGAAAACTGATCTGAAAATATGCTATTACTCCAAAATAGTAAGTTGGAGTACTGAATGATAAATTGTAGTTTGCCTTTATTACTTCCTTCAACAAGAAACATTCTTGGTCGCAACATTTCTAATGATTGAGTAACAGAGTATAATGACATAATCAAAGCCTGTACTCAGTTGTCCAGATGTCCTTTCTTTTTATGTGATACCCTCATGCAGGAAAGATCCAAAGCAACCATTCTGAGATGCTGCAACTATTCACGTGTTTAAAAAGTAACCTTAGAATGGAGATTTGCTCAGATTGAAGCCATAGTATTGCTTACTTCCTGTATCTTTCCTTGTTTGATTCTTACATTTTCCAAGAATGAAAAGTAGCCACTTAATTTGAAACTAAGAAATCATTTTCTGTATTATATTTACTAGAAATTTTCCCATTCCCATAATTGTATTCTAATTTAATTCCTGTGAAATCTCATTTATTTAGATATTTGCCCATAGCTTAACGTTACCTAGACAGTGAGGTAAGTGCTTCTATAGAATCACAGATAAGATTTCCTCGTTTATTATCTCCATCATTTAGCATCAGGTATTTCAAAATAGTACATCATAGCTTCTCTTTTTCTCTATAACACACTTAGAAAATTTGACTATTAATTATAGATATTCAATGTCTAATATCTGGATGTTAATCACTCAAATGTCCAGGAATAAGAACTGTCAAGAGATCTGTAAAGCAAGGAGACAGGTTACGGTAAGAAAAAAAAAAAAAGAAAATAAAAGAAAAAAGTTTAATTGATTCTCCCCTCCCCAAAAGATATCAATCATTCCCTCTGCTTGTAGAATCCAAAATTAATTTGAAAGTGTGGAAGGAAGGGCATTCTGTCAGATTTTCTTTAGGAAAATTCATTCTGAAATGTCAGAGGTATAGCTAATATCCTAAAAATACAGAATTCTCCCAAAACAAGGAACATGATACAAGTACATGATTCGTGCAACAGGAACCATTGCTGTACCAACAAGAAAAAATTAATGTAGACTTTTACAAGATCTCCAGTGGCTTCCTGGTAAAGAAAAGCCCTAGTAGCTTTGACACTTAAGTCAGCTTATCTCCCAGATGTTGAAGCAGTGTTCACAGATTCAGCAGTAGGCAAGATTATGTCTACCTCTATGCATTATAACAAGCAGTGAAACGTCACACTTAAAGTAGATTTTTTTTTTTTTTTCTGTGAATGGGCAAGGAGGGAAAAAAAAAACCTCAATCCTCTCTTCTAACCAGAAACATGCAAAATGAGTATATAACTACCGAAAAAAATAGAACTGACTGGGTGAAATGAAGTAGTTCAGGTTCTCTGTGTGAGGGTTCAGCATCTGAAATAAATCAGAACTCTCTGCAGCAATACAGAGGTGTGCCAACAAGTAGCTGGAGACTAAGAATCGCAATAACTATTTGAGCAACATGCTTGCATCATTCAACACAACTGTAAAGTTAAAGCGTAATGCATTTTTCTGTGTAACAGTACCGAAGAGATCAGGCAGGTAGAAATGAAGAAATCAGGTGAAGAACAGACAGGAGGGAAATAATGAATTCTCTTATATCATGGTATATCTTTCTTTCTTCCTCTTTTTTTTAAAAAAAAAAAAAGTTATTTCTAGTCTCTGTTATTGTTATTTTATTTTTTTATTTTACATAATCTTATTTTATATAATTTTATTTATAGGTTACGAGCATGCAAGCACTATATTTCTTGAATTACATGTGGACTGTAATCTTGAAGGTGGGTGGTCTCGATTTTGTTGGGTTTCATCTCACAGGATATGACAAATCAAAATGCATTCCTTTTGTTTCTTTGTTTAGGTTTTTTTTTTTTTTTTAAACTTTCACATGGCTAAATGACAAGTAACTATGTGGGCCTGTCTAGTCAAAAATCATTTTGGGAACAGCTTTATTTGGTAAATTTTGTCATGAAGTCCTCAGAAAATCTAGAACCAATTTGATTTTACATATAGAAAAAAATCGTTTAGTTTTTCCAACAAATGTTACGCAGAAATAAAGTGTCCTATTTGATGCCCATGGTTGCTGTGTCTCCTGTTGGCTGATGTGCAGTGTGTATAATACTTACAAAGATCTGTATCCAGAACTTTTTTTTTCCCTAGAACTTGAAAATGTATTTTTCACTTTAGTCAATGACCTTGCTTGACACAGTAATAACAGATTTTGCCTTTTAAATCGCTTTACCTTATTTTTAGTAGCACATAATTATTAGAACAGACTTTATTAAGGAGTAAATTTCCAAACATTTGCTCAGACCACCGCAAGTAGAAAAGCAGTAAATGCAGTATTCTAGCAGCCTTTGGGAGTAAATTTACTGATCTGCAAAATAAAATGGTATCCAGGGGAAGCAAAATAAGGCCAAGAATTTCTTACTTCTTACGGGCAGTGATCTGTAACACTGACATACAGATTTTCCTGCAGTGAATAAAGGAAACAACATCAACAAAGCCTTCTTATTTCTGTATATCAGGGTTTGTAATAATGGACCTAAACTAGTTTGTAGGTCACACTAGCATTGTGTCACTATATTAGGAAGGGTCTCAAGGGAACGCAGTCTTACTGAATACAAACATTAAGGAGGCTACTGCCTCAGCACTTTCTACTTCCAATGAAGTATCATCTGTGTGAAATCAAAGAAAGTGATATGACTAATTCTAGCAAAGACAGTCGATACTGAACTGTGCGGTTGGTAAGAGATACTAAAAGTACAGACAGTTTTATTAATTTTGTTGTGAGATTTTGTCTAATCAATTACAAGAAGGATGTACATTCCAAATGTGTTTTGTATATTGCAATATTGATAAATAAATGGAGGAATGGACTATGTAAATTGTTATCCTTGGCTCACTTAAAGTCACAGAGTTATGAGGAAATCCTGCCTTTAAATTTCTTTCTGACCTGCTAGCTACACCTTGATCCTGAAACGAAAAAACTAAGGGGCGTAGTTCCCTTCCCACATAGGATGCTTTTAAATCTGTTTGAAGTCACAGGAACTGAATAGTGCAGAGTACACATAATGCAAGGATTGATGCAGAAAAGGATATGAAGAACAACCTGAATTAATTAAGTCTAAGTCCAGGGGATAAAAAGTTTTTAGGACAGGGTTCAATTGCTCCTTACCCTAGGTAAATCAGTTTGAGGAAATTATGTAATTTGTGGTTGAGACTCTGTCTCAGGCTATAATAGAGTATGCTTGAGAAATGCCTCTTAGCTTGAGTTATTTTCTTCCGTTAAACCACAGCAGAAATCTGCTCTGCCTTATTTTATGAAGAAATTAGGTCATGGAGGAGGGAATCTTTTAAAATCACTCTTTCAGCCTTCTTTCTTGCAAAATAGTTGTGGTAATTTATGAAACTTGAATACATCAAGGTGCTCATTGACAGCTAACAGCTTTCTTGTGTCTGCATAAAGATTTACAGTGCAGTTGCACTGTTGGGGTTCATGGAAGTTCAGTCAAATACATGTGCCTGAAAGCAGAGGAGAGCGTTCCAGACATTAAATGTGAAAAACAGCAGAACTTGTACAGTTGAGCTGAGAGTTTGAAAAATGGAATAATTTCTCTCTTGTCCCCACTTGCTTGAGAATGTACAGATTAAAACTACATCCTAACTGTGGGAGAAAAATTTTGAGGGGAGGGATGAACATCCATAATAATTCAAAATAAATGGACACCCACGTTTTATGATTTTACTTTTAAAGAGAGGAAAGTGGCATTTTTTAAAAAAAAGTAGAGCTGGTGATGAAATTTGTTTAAAAAAATAATTTCTTTTGAGTTGGCACAGGCTTGCAAATCTCAAATGAAATTTTTAAAGTAAATGGAAACTTTGAAGTAAAGGGGAACAAATTAGTCCATTATCAGTGACATTAGTATAACTGTAAATCAGATGAAAACAGCTAATAAGAAGCCAAAATGGCTCAGCAGTGACTGGTCATCTGTGAGTGCTGGAATTGTGCTGGAGAAGGGAATGAAATAAAAATTTTAAGTGAAAGGTTTTTGGAAAGCAGAGGATTGCAGACACCACAAAAAGGATGATCCTTTCCAAAGAAAATTCACGTTTCCAGGCAAAGCTGCTATTCTACATGGCAGTAACATCTCCATCCTCATTAATGGAAATCTGTAGTATTTATAGTCCATCCTGGTGCTGTTGTTTTATGGGGATATATCTCTGTCATAGACCACCTCTGTGTATGCATTACTCCCAGTACTTATTCTTTTCCACAATAAAATCCCAGGGGAGTTACGAGCTCTCTGAGTCTTCAGGTTTGCAGAAGAGTTCTACTATATATTCTGTCCATTCTTTCTTAACCTTCCTTTTCTCTCTAGTAAATGGCAAAATCAATTGCATTTTTCTTTATTTTTCCCCACCTAATAAACCAAAAGATTCTTCAGAGCTGATTAACAGGAGAGTTTAACGCTGGATATCCCGTAGATCTGGCTTATAGTATCTAGTGCTACAAGGCAGGAAGTAAGCAACGAAAAACCTGTCAAGAACATTTTCAAGAAAGTTGTGAGCTGTTCCTGGCCTAGAAAAAGGAGTGGGATCAAATACAGTGGGCTGCCTAATACAGTCAATCCTACACAACTGTCTTGTCAACTGTAGTTCAGTCACTTGTGTTTCCAAGAGAGTAGGGAAATCAGCCTGAATTTAGATTGCGTATCTTCTTGTACTTATGCTGGAAAATATCAGAACCCCTTTTAAAGCACCCTAGAGTCATGAGATACGCAAGATATAACTGACTTGGAAAAGAAGCCTAGGCAGGCTAAGCACAGATGACTGCGTTCTTGATAGGGTAATTCCCCTCGCACGTGTCCTGAAGGAATCATTAGATGATGTGTCAAGCAGGAAACAGTTAAAAGTAAACATTTTGTTTGTCCTCCACAGGGATATAATAGAAGATTTGATGCAGGAGAAAGATAACTTTCTCTTTTTGTTGCTTTTGTTGGGGTTTTTTTATGAGAATACAACAGGAAGTTTGGAACTCCTGCTCTCATTATTCCTCTTCTTTCTTAGAAGCTTTGTTTATCTCTATGTATTCCAGTGTCTTCTCTTTTGACTGAAGCTTCCTCAGAGACTGATAAGCTGGTTTGCAGCAGTCAAGTTTGCCTCATCCACTCCTTTTGGATCTGTTCTTCTACATCAAGATTCTCTTACCTTGAAATCTGCTCATTGTAAAAATTTTATTCCTTCATCCGTCTTGATCCCTGTATATGTTTCTAGTAGGCTGCTTTCTAGCTCCTCAACTTTCATTTAGACATATTTCTTTTTCTATCCTCTTAATATATATTTTTTATTCTCTTAATTTATATTATTTATATTTCTTTCACCACCATCTAAACATCATCTGAAGGCATATCATTCACAGAAGAATGACATCTTCCTGCTTTCTAGTTGCAGCATCTTGCAGACATTTGTTTTTTACTTCACTAGAAGTTGTGCGGTATTGCTCCTCCAGATTACAAACACTCCTAATGGGTCACAGAAAGGAAGTCCTTGTTAACATTTTAGCTATTAGAAGGACTAATAGACCAGTTTTAACAAATAGACAAACCTGGCCACAGTCGAGTGGCCACTTTGCAGATAGACATTAATGATGTCTAGTTGCAATATGGAACACCCCTTTTGCGCTGAAATTCAAATGTGGCACTTGCTACAAGAGGGAATATAGCTCTTCATGAGGACATTTTCCGTTATATGTTGTAAAAACCTGATTCTGATATTCCCAGTTGCAAAGCTCAACCAGATAAATTCTAGCTGGAACTCATGTCACAGTAAATATAATACAGTAGTGTATATTAATCTTCATGCCTCAATGTGTTCTTTGCGTTATATATCATTGTGTTAAAAAAGTAATAAAATTTACAACAGTAATGCAATAATGCCTATTCTATTTGGTTTTGAATGGATATACATGCTAAAGGCTTTTGTATTTTTAACATCATAAACTTGATTTTTTAATTTGAAAACGAGCTCTCACTTGGGCATAAGGAGTAAATTTAACAAGTATCAGTTTTTCCTAGATCTTTTTCTGATATGTCTCCAAAATTATTTCTGTATGATAGATAAGATCTTTTTTTTTCTAGTTGCCAGTAGTTGTTGAAGGAAATTATTAACATTGTAATTGTAAATTGTGTTGAAAAGAAATTTTACAGGACTGACACTGAAGCAGTTACTACAGACTACAAGAAAAATTGACTAACTTAAAATGAAAATTGCTTTCTATCCCTGTTAAATTTCCTTAATTTCAGGTCAATTTTCTATGCATTCAGTTCTTCCATGACAACGGCTCTGGGTATGTTTCTGCACATGTCTATCACTTCTTTATGTGCCACTAATGTCCTAGTTGTGTGCCAGCAGTAGAAAACAATTTCGAGAGAGTTCTACAGTAATTTGTGACTCTGCAAATATTTTGCACACCAATAAGCACATGTAGGTGTAAAATTCTTTAGTATAACTACATTTTTTTGCTAGCATGATTTCAAAGATCAGTATCTCTTATTGTTCAGCCTGTTTTACAGTTGATTCATCAGTATTTTTTTGATTCCTGTAAGTTTCACTATTGAAGTTTTTTATTATTATTTCCAGATCTTATGTTTCAGTATCAAGTAGGTGGTATGGCAAGGGAGGATGTCACGGTCCAGTAATGCTTCCTTGAAATACCTTATCTCCCTTTAGCTTATTGTCTTTTATCTAGATATGAGTTTTGTTGGAGGCAACAAAGGCGTAACAATAAAGTAACTTTTGTACTATTTTTTAGAAGAAGAGACAATTACATATACTACCTCTTCCTTGTCATATGCAGGGGTTATTGAAGACTTGAGCTTTAGAAAGATAAGTTGAAGAAAAGCAAATTGCTGAACACATTTGTGTGGATATTCAGGAGGATTTTCCTCTTATCTGAGAAGACCAAGATTGGGAAGAAATTCTTCTTAGATGAGTATAGCCAAGTAATGGAAATTAATGACAGAAAAGAATATTTTGGAACAAAAATTTGCGACATAGGTTTCTTTTGGAACAGCTTTCCTTCATTTCTGTCACACGCTTCTTTGTCTTCCTGCAAGCTTTTTTTCTCTCCTAGTTATTCATTTTTTTCTAAGTAGTAAAATTATGCCCAGAAGTTACATGGCTAGAAACTTAAGCTAGTTTGATAATTTTATAAAATATTATTTTTAATAATACTAATGACTGGTCAGATTAATCAAATACTTTTCGTATTATAATTGTGAAATGTACAGTTTTTGTTCAATCTACTTGCAAACTACTACGTTATCAAACAGAGGCTGGAAACATTTTTGGATCCAGACCTGTGCCTCGTTTTGTGTCTTCTGCTTTCCATATGAGCAGATAATTTATTAATGATTTTAAGTCATAATTATGATTGAAAGTAGGACATTCCAGAGGCACAAAGGAACATGATTTTGATGTCATAATCTCATATTCCAATGATAACTTCTTAGAAACTGGGTTGCAGTCATTGCACCTGCCTTCCCGAGCAGGATTTTTCTGTCCTTGTTATGCTAGAGGTCCATAGGAAGCCTAGACTACATTACAGATTCACAGCAGCTGTTCAGATTTATCCTTAGGAATTATAAATCCTTTGAAATAGTATCTCTACAGTCATTAGATAAAGAAGAAATAGCATAGTACCTGTAGATATTACTCATAAAATCATGAATATCAAAGATCCTCAGGACTCTCAACTACCCTTACAATCAGGGATGTTCAAGTGGTACAATGACAGAAACAAAAGGAAAATACTAAGTAGGTAAAATGTATTTTTTGGTATCTCTTGGGATAAAGTCTATTGCATTCTTAGCCTTTCATTAAAATGATTACTACTGAGAGTTGTAGTACCTTAAGAAAAAACATTCTATATTCTCTCAAAATGCAGAAAGAAGGGAAAATAACATAGAGCCATGATCTGTCTTCTATTTTTATTAAATTTCCATATAAATGTTTCATTCTTTTGATGTTCTAGTGGTTTCATAGGGTAATTCACCACAGAAATGGGTAATTATAGGATACTTTATCTTGGTTAGAAAGTTTTTGAATTCTAACTGACAGTTAAAAAGAAATTACTTGTGTTAAATATTTTTTTAGTGTTTGGTTTAAAGTTACATTTATACCTTTAAACTTCTAACAGATTAATATAGGAGAAAATGGAACAGAACATAAATATACAAAATTATTTCTAAAATTAATTTTATTATGTGGAGTTGCTAAGGATAATGGTTACCAAACGCTGGCATTGAAACCAAGCTCACAGATCATATCTTACTAGTACAGTAGGAGAACTGCATGTAATTCTGTTCCATAATCAGAAATGTAATTTAAAAGGGATTAAAGCTGGTGTGACATTCATTTAGTGCAAGGAAAGCAAGAAAAAACAGTCAAGGAAAGCTCTTAACTATTAGCTTAAAACCCATACAGCAAGTTTCCACTAATAGAGACTGCCTCAGCACATTCACCATCAGGCAATAAAACATACTATATGTAATATATAAATCTTTAGTAGGGACTGTCTTCCACTCACATGGCAAGTTGTTATGAAAAAGCTGATCTCAACTTTAATTAAAGTAGCATTTCTACACCTGAGTATAATTAAGACTGGAATATAAAGTTCATTTTTCTCTTGAAACACATTTTTGAGTAATAACTCTGACAGTGGTTTAGGGAACACACATTTCAATTTTTAAACTTCTATTTTATAATCCATTATAACGAATGAGAGGAAAAGTATTTCAAATGAAACCAAAATGATGACTCTCTACCTTATTTTTCTTCAGAGAATGTGTAGATTAGTTGTGGAATGTGCTTCAAGAGGTTCATTCATCCCTGCCTCAGGATGGGGTTACCTAGACCTTAATCATCTGTGACAAGCAATACTGCTTCTGTAATTGTCATTAAAAAAGTCTCTTCTTAAATGAGAAGAAATAGTTCAGGTTGCATCTGAATCTATAAACATAGCAATTATTGTGTGATATAGATATCTTCTAAATTATCTAAACCTCAAACCTGAAGATAGTCTCCCATTCAGGCAGAATGTCACAGCATTTCTTTGTCTCCCATGCAGATTTGAGATTTACCCTGTAGTTTGTTGCTACAAAGACAGACAACATGGAATTCAAGTTCTATGCTGTTTATATTGATGAGGTCATTACCTATTTTTAAAAAATCTTTCAGTTTCAGGTTACTTAGATTTTCCAGACCTAACTGATAATGTGAAATTCTGTGTTTTACAGTATTCTGAAATACACTTAAATTCAGGAATTCTTGAGATTAAACAGAAATAATCTGATCAGAGATATTTAGTGCGTTTTTGTTGCCTTTTCTTTACTCATTAGGTTTCACTACATGTTACTTACGTCTATTAACCAAAGTTTTTTTGTGAATTCTTAACATTTGAAGTGACTGGCACACTGTAATAACAGATCATGGGCTTCGAATAGTACACTTGATTTCAAATTTTTAGGAATAAATTAAAAAAAAATTATAAATTATAAAGCCACCTTATGACACCACATTTATCCGCAGCACCAAACCATATTTTACGCTAGTATGATATTGTGGTTTGGCCTGAGACTTAGTTAAACAATTGGCAAATGTGTCTCTTGGAACCAGTTCTTGGCCTTGAATGCAGATTACTTAGTTCACAAAATTAAGATTTCCTGCTTGGAAACTGGGTAGCTTCAAATATACTTTACCACCTTAATAGCTATTGCCAGATTCAACTTATACGGAGCAGAAGCTACCATTATACATTGCATTGTACACGATATAGGGGAAGGGGTAAGCTTTGGAAAGCTAACTGTATGTAATTGTAAAATTAGTAAATTAAAACAAACAAGAATGTCAAATTTAGATGATCAAGAGATATACAGCAGTGGGGAATGCTTTACTGTTTAGGAAGCAGAACCTTAGTTTCACTAAAAGTGATATTAAAGATTGTTATAATTTTAACTATTAACCCTGGATACTGCCGTCTGATTTAAACGTATAGTTAGGAATTCCAGAATAAGACCCAAAGTTTTGACTCTGATACTGCCTTTCTGACTTTTGGCTAATCACTTATCCCTTCAAAGGTATGCAAAAAGAGTTCCTTAGCTGTACCATGAGATTTGAGGCAGCTCATCCTTTAAAATTGATTAACACTTTAAACTAATAAAATGCAGCAGAAATGATAAATTTTAAAGGCCTTCAGAAATACAGTCCTTTAAAGGACATGTTCTGCGACTCTCAATCTTTAGTACATTCTATCCTTCCACATTTTAGAGATGGATACTTAGGAGGCTGTAAATATTGCTCAGAAAGAATGGTTATCTGTAAACGTTATTTCTGTTGTACACTTTGCATTATAGTTGTTCAACTTTCATAGAGTGCAAAAGGCACAAGTTTCTACCCCATAAAATGCGTGCCTATCCAAATGCCTATAATAATATTCTAATAGCATGAATCTGTAAAAATCAGTTTTTCTTTCCCTGTGTTACATCAGTTCTATAAATATGAGAACTTTGATTCACCACCGTAATTGCTGATGGTCTAAAATATAGCTTCCTAAAATGTACGCAATGGAGTATTTTGTTTCAGCATCTGTTATATATCAGTGCAGAGTTTCAAGGGTGCAGAATTGTGCAATCTTTCCTCGCTGAAGACATCAGTCATGAAAAAGTGAGGCAGAGTTAAAGAGTCTTTCTTGGCTTGCATTGCATCTAATTCAGGCATGCATGACCGATTGCCATCATTGTTGCACTTATGCCAACTGGTTCTGATTATTAGGAAAAGCAGCATTGCGTGCTGAACATAGAACAATAAACTATTGTCATGTGAATGGAGCACTTTTTCTTCTAAGGGATATAAATATACACATAATAAAAATAAGGTGACTCCAACTTCACATCTCATAGAGAACAAATAGCAGCTCTAGTGTATTACAAATAGAACCCGGATAGGGGAAGTACCCTTATCAGGATCAAAGTGGTTTTCTTCCTCTTTTTGCCTGGAGTGGGGATTGGATGGGATAAAAGCTTTAAACTTCTTACACCTCTCAGTAGAGCTAATTTCAAGAGCAGATCCTTCTGACAAGTTAAGGGGAAATTTTTATCACATTACATGTTCTCACCCTGTCCTGTTGTCAGATGGGCTGAGTATAATGCTTGGGGGAAAACAGTCAGTACCTTTGATAAATAAGATCTCCCATCTCCTCTTCACTGATTTTAAACCAGACACCATGAAAAACCTGGACTTCTAGAAAAGAATAAACCAATTTAATATCTCCATCAGAGAATAGTAAAAGCAAGTATGTATAAAAACATACCCTTTAGCATATGAAAGCATAGAAGCATGTGAACTTATACAATAACCCGTAAATACCTCGTTTAGAGTGCATTCATATATTGACACAACAACATATGCCAAATAAAACTCTCATGAATCTTGGAACTCAATAAGACAGCGTAATAAAATCTGGGACACAACTTCCTGTAGTGGGGTCAAAATCATCATGCTCTACTAGGAAATCCTGTGGAAGCGTAAAATCCCTAGAAAAGATAACTAGATATCCGGGGAAATATTTGAAGAAGAAACCCTGTTTGGCAATGTTTAAGTCTTACTGGTTTCATAAGTGACTTTATCCATGCAAGACATAGGTATAGATGTAAGATTTTCGAACCTCAAAAAATGTGGGAAAAAAACCCACAAAGAATTTGCAGTACATAGAAATGTCAACAATCCATTTTGCAACGTGTACATTTGGTTTCTCTTACTTCTGTCATATTTCTGACCACACAGAGTTCTGAGCTGTTTTTATCAATTCGTAATTGAAACCTACATTTAGTAAACATAATATTTCAGGAAAGAAAAAAAAAAATCTAATGATTTCTAAAGTGATATTGAAATCAACATAACTATAAAAGGCTGTGAAGGGATTCAGCATTTGTTCATAATTCTGCTAACAGTTCTTTTCACGTGTTGACCTAACCTTATAACTTTGTAGCCAAGATGAACACAGCATAAGCTAGAAGAAGTAATGAATGAGGGAAGCTTAAGGGTCATTTACGTATTCCAATGACTGAGTGATAATCCCTTGGTTTATTTCATACTGAATCAGGAGGTTTGCGTGATCAGAGACACAGAAAACTGATGGCTCACCTCCTACATTTATCTGAGTCTTCTAAGCAAGAGTCCCAGAGCCCAGGAAAGGAGGTAAAGTTCATTAACCTGGGCTTCAATTCAAACCTAAGGATCCATTTGATTATTCATAGAATCGCAGAATCACCTGGTTGGAAGAGACCCACTGGATCATTGAGTCCAACCATTCCCACCAACCTCTAAACCATGTCCTTCAGTACCTCGTCTGAGCTTGTCAGATTTCTGTGGCCAGGAGGGAACATCAAAATTATCTTCTTGGCTCTGAAGCAAAACAAGGGGATGGGACCAGATTCTTTTCAATGTTGCCCAACAGCAAAACAAAGCAACTGATTCAGGATTAATTTAATTATTACAGATGAAAATTAAAGATCAATGCAGTCCCTTTCTCAAACTGGAGGTAAAAATCAGCAAGAAATAAGCAATTGTATTATAAATCATTGAATATAACAGGAGAGATTATGCCAATTTAGTTTTGTCTACCTAAGCAGAAAAATAAGTATTCAAATATAATAAAGATCTAAAAAACCACAGAGGTTCTTTTCTATGGTGATTTCAGAAACAGAAACTCCATTTTTACATAAAGACGTGCCAGCATATTGTTTGCTTAATCTAATTCTTATTAACCATAGATTTATAATTAATATTGTATGGAAATGGCTACTGGTATTTTTTCTGAAGGTAAAATATGACAGCAGGTAACAGAATCCAAACTTGAAGCATAGATTATATAAGCAATATTTTATTCCTGTTCTTGCTTCACAAAGATTTTCATTTTATTTATGTTTTCTTTCTTAGAGCAGTGTAGCAGAAGCCAGTTTACTGATCACTATGTTAAAAACTTGTGGTGAAAAATACATGCCTTTGAGTTTATCATGACTTACCATAAATTATACTCATAGAAATGTTGTGTGCTCTACCCAAAGTGAAAGCAACAAAGTGCTGGAACTAAATTCTGATTTCTCTGCATAAAGTCACAAGAAGAGTGGGAAGTGGGACAGAAAATAAAGTCCCATGGAACAAAATGATTGTATATAATTTGCCGTAGCTTAGATAACTATAACTACAATAACTGTTCCAATTAATAGAGAAATAAAACAACGAAACCTCCTGGCAAATCTGTGTACGTGCATTTTTTTGAGATGAAAACACACGATTAATTTTGAAAATTCTTCTGGAATATGAGAGTGAAGAGCCCTCACTTTCACATGCTGATTGGAGAGCTTCTTTATTTTCAGCTGTGTATGCTTTTTTGCTTTGTTGGAATATGTCCTGGATAATAACTCTTTCAGAAAAATAGATTGATAAATTTTGGCATAGTTATTTCTCCTGGCAAGTTTCTGCAATAATTAAATAAAACTAAAGAAGTTTCTTTGCATGCATATGATGGCAGGTCTTGATAACAATACCAACAAATGTGCATCAAAAGGAAGAACATGTCATCCTGGATTTGTTTTGTATTCTAAATGATTTCTATAAGCTAGCTTTAAATCTCTGATATTTTTTTCCGTTAAGTAGAGATGCCATTGAAAAAGAAATGTCAAGTCCCTCAGGCCAAAAATAGAACAACTCTGCAATGCCTGTCCTGTTTGTGAACTCTGGCAAAGACCAACAGAGCCTTCAAGCGTTACCTTGTATGTTTTCCCAGATGTTTAGGATTTTATTGTGCATCTGAAATGTTCTTTCTTTTTCTCCTTCCTTTTATTCTTAGTGTCTACTAGATAATTAGATCTTGGAAGAGACAAAAGGCAGTCCGTACTTTTCTTTGGCTCTCTTAATTCCCTCCTTACGCTTTCAAACAAATGCATAATAGTCCTACTTAAAAAGTTATATTGGGACACTTATACTTCCTAAAGATAGCACAGTGTGTCAGACACAATTCAGTAGTGTTATCACCTTGAACTGTGAACTAAGCAGTTCCTTCAGGTTAGATGAGAACACAGTCTGCAGGTTTCATCTAATCTCTGACAGAACAGAAGTTCTGAAAAAAAAAACCCTGAGAACAAGAAGAATTTCTTCACATTTGGTGACTAATTACATGTCTTTTAGAATTTGTGTCAGTATTGAACATGTCTCTTAGAATGATAGAAAGAACATAGCATGCCACTATGGGTTAGTTTAACTTTTATTAAGGAAGAGAGTTGAACTTATACTCCACACAAAAACTTTTTAGAGAAGATATGAAAACTGATACATAAACCTTAAAATGTAGTCACATACATTCAGTAGTAGTTTTTAAAATATAGAAACATATTTGGGGTTTGTTTGTGGGGGTTTTTTATTTTCCTTTTCTTTAAGGGAGAGATTTTTTTTTTTTTACTCCCTAGTTTTAGTTTCTGGTAGTATTCATATGTTGCAAATAGAAGATCCTTTTCAATTTTCTCTTTGCATAAAAATAGTTTGCATTAGAGACCCACCTCTAAGGAAAAAAGTGTGTGGTTCACTCTGTCCTGCGTATGTTCTTCCAAGATTACCACAGAGTCCCTAGTTTTCATGCCTTGAACCAACTCGCTCCCTCAGCTATATGCTATTAAAAAATCATTCTGGCTTTTGGGTTGAGGTTTGAGTATTTTTCCTTTGTATTTTCTTTGCCTGGTTTTTGGTTTGTTTGCTTGGTTGGGATTCTTTTTCCCCTGCTGGACCTTTAAATTTAAGCCCTTGGAAATGAAACAATGAAAGTAGTAATTATGCTGCAGGCCAAAGGCATCATGGACTGTCTAAGCTAAACAAGTATAAAGACTGCGTAGCGTGGACCTTGTCAAATGGAAGCCACAGATCAGATTTTTGGAGTACTAGATATGTAGCAGTATAGACAGTGGTTTTTCCTTCAATTAACTCTGACAGGAGCAGAGGATGACCCATAAAATCTCGGATATACAGTTAAAGTATAAAATAGGTAAATTTAGATGTTTCTATAAGGACTAGGTATCCAAAATCCTTTGTGTGCAGACAGAAGCACTCTGGATAACACATCTGTCAAGATGATAAGTATTTACTTGCAAGTATTCCAGTTTGCTCCAAATTCTATTGATATCTTCTTTTGACCACCTAAGGTTTAAAGAGATGAACTCAAATCCAACAATATCATTTGCATATGGATACAAGTACTGAGCAAGAAATAATATTTCATTTTCCACATTAGACCAAGTTGTCGGTGCCAGTAACACTTGAACATTTAATAAATAATCAATACAAGAAGTTTGAAAGCGACGTAGAATTCACTGCATTACCTATATCCATTTGTACTAATAAAATCTCAGAATTTTGTGCTGTAGATAAACATTCAGTTGGCTATGAAACGAGAAATCCAGTTTGTTCTGTACAAAAACCTCCAAAACTGGATTTTGTATAAATAAATGACAGGGGACTAAAACATCAGAAACCCACTGGAGCTACTGTTCTGATGATGGTAAATCTATCTCCTGTGTATTGCTTCTCAACTAGACATTGGTTACATGTCTGTAGTATTTCTTAAAGTTGTGCTTTATGACACATTACAGAGGAACCTATGTTTCTATCCCTATGTTTCTGTGTACCTGCTTATAGAAACAATGATTTAGTTCAAAGATCTTGTATTTTTGTTCTCTACATACCTTTTTTTTACCTTGTGGTAGATAACTCTGTTTCCAACCGTCTATTTTGAATTAGGGATAGTTATTATTGAATAAGGTATTGTATATTTTACGAGTAGTTTTTTCTATTCCTTTGCATTGTGATGTGATGACACGTTATTCTCAGCATGATGTTTACATGAGAAGTTAGTCAAAGAACATTAAAATTATTATACTCTTAAGTAGGTGATAACATTTTAGTAAATTAAGCTACATGTATCTTCTGAAGGATTTGATTTTTCTGCTTCTCTTCCCCAAACTCAAATTTATTGACTCCAGAAAAATGTTGAAGGTATATTTTTATCTACCTGTTAAGAAAGCATGGAGAATGGCCTTTTCCCATAGGAAATCCATCAGGCATTCATTGAAGGCATATTTCTGACTGATCAGAATATGTTTCTAAAGATTAAAAAAAACCACATGGGTTGATTAAATAAAATATAATAAAATCTTCCAATAAAATCCAATAGTCTTGGCCACTGTTCCCAACCTCATATCAACTTACTTGTAGCTGTTTTAGTATAATTTCATAGATCTTTGTGATTGCTTCCAGAAGTCTTTTTGACAGTTTTCAGATTGGCATATAAACCTCATAAAATCACCTGTATGAGGGGAAAAAAAAAGCCAGTAATGGTATTCTAAGAAAAGTAGATAATGAAATGCACAGAAATCCTTTCCCAGTTTTTGGTTTTTTTACAGTGCCAAAAGCTAAGCACCTGCTAAGGAGCATATGCCTTGAAACACCCAAGAGAAGTAATTTTATGTTTCCTTTTTCTTTTTTGTCTCCTTTTTCAAATAAACACACAAGCAAATTACTTGAGTGAAATCCAACGACTTAAAAATTAAATGCAGACACCATAGATTCTGTATGCAGAAAATTTCTGTTAATAAAAAAAAATAAATCACATTCATCAGACCAATCAAGAAGAATGTTAGCCAAGATCCCAGTCCAGGAAATATCAATATATGTTTGCCTGAGCTTGATTTAGAATTCAATAGTCAGGCTGTGTTTCCAGTCAAGGACATGCATTAGCTGCATATTATTTACAGTATTCCAGCATAAAAAACTGAACAGTTACAGAACTATTCTATTGTGATAACCACAGGAAATAGTTCAGTAGAGTATAGAAAAATAATCTGATATCAAAATAACTTTTCATAACCTATAAATCTAGAGGCTTTCTCATTCCTATTAAGCTTCAAGTTTCAGTCTCTCTTCCTTTAATATAAATTAATATTTTCCTCACATTTTAGCCCCTTTATGTCTTAAATTGTGTTAAACACAGTGGTAATACACTCAGTGAGCTGTTTTATACCATGAAAAGTGTAAATCCCTGGAGTTTAATGTGACCTTTCTAAAAGAATTTCAGGATGTACCTGGAAGGCATATCTAGAACTGCAATAAACATAACCTTTTCAATTCCAGTATGAAAAGTTTAAAGGTGAACATCGTGTACACTGACTATAGCACAGAGAAACTAAAAAAGAAGTTATGATGTGAAATACGACACAGTAAGAATTTCTGCTGGATTTTCATTTCTACCGTTCTTGATTATGTCTTCTCTAGTGCCCACTAGTAGATTCTATCTAATCCACTTTAAGACAGGACTGGTTTATAATCAAAATGAAGAACTGATAAAGAGCAATAAAACTTATATTTAGGGTATTAATTCTAGTCCTGGTGACAAAAATATGCCTTTTCTTTCATAGTCTGTCTCACAGATGAAAGAAGTCAGGTGTCCTTTACCGGATTATGGTTCACACATTTATTTTTTAATTTTTATAATTGATAAGTATCTTAAATATTTGAGGTAAGTTTCAGACATTTCTTAAGTGTTGTTTTGGTCCTTTTCTACCTTAATAATAATAATAATAATATTTTGTATCCTCCATAGAAACAGCAAATACAAGAGAAAGATAATGGAATTAAGCCATCCTGTTGTTAGACTAATGGCAGCAGCAAAGCACACTCTAAAATGTGTCATAGCAATTGGAATGATATAACATATGTTAGGGAAAAATTAGCTCAATTAACTGCTCAATGTCAGCAAGGTCCACAGCATCAGAGTCCTTCTTCCCTGTAAAATGACTCCACAATTAATTTTTCTTTCATATCTGTTTTATTTTCCTGGAGACTTAATATGTCATATGTATCAATATATCATTATTCACTTCCTTTTCATCCTCTTTAAATTAGAGGATGAAAAGGAAGTGAATAATGATAATAAACAAAAAGTAGATCAGCAAAAACTGCAGAAGTATCCTCCAAAAACCTGTAACACCAGGATTCTGGACACCTTTCCAGAAAAATATTTTTAAGCAATAATAGGGAATTAAAAAAGCCAACAAAGACAGTGAATTTAAGGAAAGCCACATTTACTGCAGGATGAAAAAAGAAACGTACAGTCTCTGCAAAATTTAAGTATTAGTGTGTAGCTAGTGGGTTACTCTTCCAAGTTTTTCCCTTTTTGCAAGAGACTTCGTCAAACCAGAACTTTGTTTAGTGCAATCCTTGCGTGACTAACGTACTAACAGTTATGACAACACAGCTTGGAGAAGTGGTAAATACCCAGAGTTCAGAAATTAACAATACAATTGTAGGCTGCCATGCAAAATGTCCCCAAAAATCTTTGTTGTGGAACAAAGCAAACAAAAATAAAATATTCTATAAGTGTAAGGAATCACAAAATTCACTTAACTGATGAAATGGACTTGTTTAACAACTAAAAATATTAATAATACCAATTTGAAGTCATTAATATTTTTTCAACTTTTCCAAGGACCTTTATTTTTACAAATAAACAACTCACTTCAGAATAATGAATATCTGTACTTTACAAATAATTTTTCTACAGAGATGAATAGGCTTTTTAATTAACCGAGTAAATTTTTTCATCTTGATGCATAAAACTTTATTGTTTATTGACTACCTTAAGAGTCGTACAATTCATGTTTTTAATTTACCTGAGTCATAAAATGTACGCAGTAACTTTTAGGTAAAGATGCTTTCAATCGACCATTATGTCTTAACAAAACAATTCCCTGTGCCTTGAAATTGTTTTCTTGTGCATCATAGGGAACATGACTCCTGCAATCTCCAAAGAAATGTAAGCAGAGGGAAGATACTAATTCATCAAGAGGCCTCAGTTGCCAGAGGTGAAACTGGTGAACTTGTCCCTATGTGGAATTATACGTTTTCAAAATGACCTTGTGCTAAAAGAACACGTTAAATACAGCCTTCTTGCTTTTTCTCTTTCCTGTCAAAGAAATAATGACCATCTTACAGTGATCTTATTTTGTAGCAGTGATCTTATGTTGTAGAACGACAAAGAATGCCCTCTAAAATTCCCTAGTCTTCCTTAGCAAAAATCACATCACAAGTTGTGCATCCTATTTCGCACTAGAACATGTACATATGTAAGGGTTTCTGTGTTTAAAGTCTTACAATTGAGAACAGAGTATAAGAGCTATTATAATCCCCAGCTATATACTTTGAAATTCCAGCCCTAACAGCTCAAGATTTTTTTTGTTTTGTTTTGTAGTGTTGGGTGTTTTTGTTTTTTTTTTCCTTTTGGGGTCCTCTGATCAGTTTGAAAGAAGTTAGCTTATAAGATAATTCTTCCTGTGATGACATTAAGACTTTACCTACAGCACAACTCTTCCTGTTTTTCTTTAGCTGAGCAAATGTGAGAGATCACAATGTACTCAGCCTTTGATTTTCAGTTGTGTCTTTTGAACATCTCCTTGCAAGCTGAGTAGCAGCTTCTGCAGTGCCACTGGTAATGAATGGGGATTTGTTATTAAATTTCACAGAATGACAGAACCACAAAGAATCGTTTAGGTTGAAAAAGACCTTTAAGATCATCAAATCCAACCATAAACCTAACTTTGCAAAGTCCATCACTAAACCATGTCCCTAATTGCCACATCTACATGTCTTTTAAATACCCTCAGGGTTGATGACTCAACTACTTCCCTGGACAACCTGTTCCAATACTAAATAACCCTTTCAGTGAAGTAATTTTTCCTAATATCCTGTCTAAACCTCCCCTGGCACAGCTTGCAGCCATTTCCTCTTGTCCTATTCATTTTAATTTGGGAGAACAGACCAACATCTATCTCACTATAGCCTCATTTCAGGTAGCTGTAGAGAACAATAAGGTCTTGCTTCAGCCACTTTTTTCTTCAGGCTGAATAACCCCAGCTCCCCCAGCCACTTCTCATAGGACTTGTGTTCTAAACCCCTCATCAGCTTCATTATCCTCCTTGTTATATATTCCAGCAACTCAATGTCTTTCTTGTATTGAGAGCCCCAAAACTGAATACAGTGTTCAAGGGGTGGACTCATCATTGCTGAGTACAGGGACACAGTCACTTCCCTAGTCCTACTGGCCACACTATTTCTTACACAAGCCAGGAAGCTATTGAATCATTGAATCATAGAATCATAGAACAACCAGGTTGGAAGGGACCCATCGGATCTTCTAGTCCAACCATTCCTATCAAACACTAAACCAAGTCCCTTAAGACCTTATCCACCTGTGCCTTAAACACCTCCAGGTAAGGTGACTCAACCACCTCCCTGGGCAGCCTATTCTATTGGTTTTCCTGGCCACTTGTGCGCACTGGTGGCTCATCTTCAGCTGTCTAGCCCAACAGCCATAGGTCCTTTTCTGCCAGGAAGTTTGCCAGACATTACTCCCCAAGCCTATAGAGAAGCATGGGGTTGGTTTGGCCTAAATGCAGGGCCCGACAATTAGCCTGACACTATGAACACCATACAGTCACCATTGGCCCATTTATTCATCCAGTCCATACTCCTCTGTAGAACCTTCCTTCCCTCAAACAGATCAACATTTCCATCCAATTTGGTTTCATCTGAAAACTCACTGAGGGTGCATTTGATTCCCTCATCCAAATCATAAAGATATTAAACAGAATTGGTCAATCAGGCTCCTGAACAGGTCAAAGCCTATCTTTCAGAAGTCCAAGGAGATGGTTCTGCTGTCCTCCCTCCTCACTTCTCCAAGAATCAAAAACCCAGTTATCTAATGATCTCTGTGCCCAAGCTGGCCTCCAGCCTTCACATTACACCCAAGTCCTTCTCAGTTCAGTATCAAGATGTCCAGCCAGGCACCTGCCCTGGTTGGCTCACTCAGCAGCTATTTCAGGAATTTATCTGCCAGACACTCCAGAAACTACTTAGACTGTTTCCCTCCACTGTGTTTTATTTTTTTATTTTTATGTGGTGGATTGAAGTTCCTCATAAGGACAAAGGCTAGTGATCATGAGGTTTCTCCAAGCTGCCTATAGAATATTTTTTCTGTCTCTTCATCCTAGTTGAGTGGTCTGTAACAGATTCCTACCACAATATCTGCATTGTTGGCCTTTGCCTTGATTCTTACCCATAAACATTCAATACCATCATAGCCATCACTAATCTCTAGGCAGTCCAAACACTCCCTAACATACAGAGCTGTGCATCCACCTCTTCCTCCGTGCCTTTCACTTCTGAAGACTCTAACTATCAGTTGCAGCACTCCCGTTTGCAAATCATCCCACCATGTTTCAGTGATGGCAACTGTATTACAGTTTTCCTCCTGTGCAATATCCTCCAACTTCTGTTTGCTGCCCATACAGCATGCACTGGTGTAGAGGCACTTCAGCTGGGCTGATGGTTGTGTCACCTTCTTGGAGGAATACCCCTTAGTTCCTTTGAGTTGTTGCTTTACTGGTGTGTCCTGCTTGACTCCTACTACCTTAGTAACCTCCGGCTCATCTCTGTACAACCTGAGCTGTGCTCTGGAGTACCTAGAACATCTCAGAGACAGAGGCTGAGTGCCCTCACTAGCATCCCAGTCCTTCTAATTCCATTTGTCTTGGGTAAGCCATATATTATCACCATCCACTTTCATAGAATCATAGAATCACTAGGTTGGAAAAGACCCATCTGATCATCGAGTCCAACCATTCCTATCAAATACTAAACCATGCCCCAAAGAACCCAAAGTTATGATGATAACACCTGTCATGGAGCCATGTGCCAATAGACAGGACGTGTCTATTTCTTCCAGTGTCACTGCCTGCAGCTGGAATACCTGATGCATTGCTGTGCACAATAGCTCTCATTCTAATTCCAGAGCAGAGTGGGAGATGAACAGACAGACTGCGACTCTTTAAAGCAATTACTTACCATTTATGGTTCTCATGAAGTGACTAAAACGCATAGAACTATTTGCAGACAAAACACAGTGCAGGTAAATGGGTTTAAAATAAAAGTATTAGAACAGGCTATGTATTACTGAATGAAACCTGACAGGCTGCAAATGCATTAATTTGACTAAACAACTGTATACAGAAACTCATAAGTAAATACATAGACACTTCTGCCTAGAAATTTAAATAATCGTTTTAAAATAATGTATTTTTTATCATTATTTGATAGGGGAAAGTAATAAATAGATAAATACTTGAAAAAAATAAGGAAATGTTGGCCAAGAAAGGCTAAACCTTGAACTCAGTTGCAATGAGAATAGAAACAATATAAACCAGACACAAATACACCCCAATGCACAGGACAAACAAAATAAGTTGTGCTAATATAGTACTCTTTTTTTTTTAATAAGACATTTAGAAAATTATATGTTAAAATTCTTAATAATTCCATTTTGTCCAAAAACAAGCAGCCTGAAGAAAAACTTTGAGAATCCTAAGACCTTCAGATATTCCAGTTCTTTTGTATACTGTGCTCACAGTCGCAAGGAATAAAATCTAATACTTAAATGCAAAACATACGCGTCAATTTGATATGCCTTTATGTGCAAAAATGTTTAGAGTTCTACATAGCCTTTCAAAAATTAAAGCAAACAGTTCTTTTAATGACTTTGTGTTTCATTCTTCAGTACATCATTGTACTTTAAGCAATCATATAAGCTTTTTTCTTTTCAGGTGAAACAGTATAAAAAACACCGAACACCAACATGGCAAAGTATCGTCACTACACAATTACAGAGATTACGGAATTGCAAAAAAAAACCCCAAAAAAACTAATAATGTCACTTTATTTATGCTGGAAAGATTAAACTAAGAAAAGAAGTCCAAGATATAGAAGCAGCTGGAGATCCTAGTCACATATATGGGAATCCTTATGACAATGAACAGAACAGCTCGATATCTCGCTCCAGTGGTCCAGGATATAATAAATACATCTGTCCCCTTTTCTGATCTACAAACTGTCTTTCAATGCAATACGAAATCAAAGTCATTACCTCTTTGTCCTCCATGGCAGCTTAAAACTCCTTTTCGAAGCTTTGCAATTGAAAAGTACAAAGGGGTGATTTGATTTCTGAGGAAAAGTGAACTCTCTGTGGTATGCGTCATGGTCTTCCATGGTAGACAACATCTGTTCCAGGTTTAACTGAGTGCAAAATAAATATTCCTTCCCCTCATTCTCCCTCCTTTTTTTTAGGAAGACATGCATACGCATAAACAAGCAGAGCATCTCCTAACTCCTGTGTCAAGGGAAAAGCGCAATTCTCCGGCATTATTAAAACATAAATATCAGCAAAACGCATTCATTTATGCATATATGGGTTTTGAATGGACATATATATATAGACATAAGTGTATATTGAGCTCACTGTAACAATATCTGTGCTGTTCATCCTCTGTTTTGAGTGAGAACAGATAACACAAAACAACACCAACAGTCTAACTTCATGTGTTCTTGGAAGATGCTAGTGATCTCCGAAAGAAAAATTCTATGAAAGAGATAGCGAGTCCACTTTTATGAAATTTTTTTGGAAGATCATCAAGTAAAAATGCTAAGTCCATAAACACTCCCAAACTGTAAACCATATGGTTGTAAAATGCAAGAATACTCCACTCAACTTTTAAAATACTATTCAAAGGAGCAACCACTACAGATAACTTACATTGCTGGGTTCTGAGTGAAGGTATGTGCTGCATTTCTTCTGGAAGTTGGAGTATTGCACCTTTACAAGTCTTCCAATTGCTCGAGTGGCTAAACATCAGACAAAGAGTAAATAGGAATATTTCTGTGTATCCTATATAGCCATGGCTTAAAGATGCTGAGAGAGCTGCCAACTAGATGAAAAGAGGTGAAAGCCAACACAGCACTCTAAAACC